>OX387643.1:468143-835694 GCA_947568875.1 Fissipunctia ypsillon
CGACTCTAACGCTAGCGACTCTAACGCTAGCGACTCTAACGCTAGCGACTCTAACGCTAGCGACTCTAACGCTAGCGACTCTAACGCTAGCGACTCTAACGCTAGCGACTCTAACGCTAGCGACTCTAACGCTAGCGACTCTAACGCTAGCATTCGAGCCACGTTAATGCGCTAGCGACTCTAACGCTAGCGACTCTAACGCTAGCGACTCTAACGCTAGCGACTCTAACGCTAGCATTCGAGCCACGTTAATGCGCTAGCGACTCTAACGCTAGCATTCGAGCCACGTTAATGCGCTAGCGACTCTAACGCTAGCGACTCTAACGCTAGCGACTCTAACGCTAGCGACTCTAACGCTAGCGACTCTAACGCTAGCGACTCTAACGCTAGCGACTCTAACGCTAGCGACTCTAACGCTAGCGACTCTAACGCTAGCGACTCTAACGCTAGCGACTCTAACGCTAGCGACTCTAACGCTAGCGACTCTAACGCTAGCGACTCTAACGCTAGCGACTCTAACGCTAGCGACTCTAACGCTAGCGACTCTAACGCTAGCGACTCTAACGCTAGCGACTCTAACGCTAGCGACTCTAACGCTAGCGACTCTAACGCTAGCGACTCTAACGCTAGCGACTCTAACGCTAGCGACTCTAACGCTAGCATTCGAGCCACGTTAATGCGCTAGCGACTCTAACGCTAGCGACTCTAACGCTAGCGACTCTAACGCTAGCGACTCTAACGCTAGCGACTCTAACGCTAGCGACTCTAACGCTAGCATTCGAGCCACGTTAATGCGCTAGCGACTCTAACGCTAGCGACTCTAACGCTAGCGACTCTAACGCTAGCATTCGAGCCACGTTAATGCGCTAGCGACTCTAACGCTAGCGACTCTAACGCTAGCATTCGAGCCACGTTAATGCGCTAGCGACTCTAACGCTAGCGACTCTAACGCTAGCGACTCTAACGCTAGCGACTCTAACGCTAGCGACTCTAACGCTAGCGACTCTAACGCTAGCGACTCTAACGCTAGCGACTCTAACGCTAGCATTCGAGCCACGTTAATGCGCTAGCGACTCTAACGCTAGCGACTCTAACGCTAGCGACTCTAACGCTAGCATTCGAGCCACGTTAATGCGCTAGCGACTCTAACGCTAGCGACTCTAACGCTAGCATTCGAGCCACGTTAATGCGCTAGCGACTCTAACGCTAGCGACTCTAACGCTAGCGACTCTAACGCTAGCGACTCTAACGCTAGCGACTCTAACGCTAGCGACTCTAACGCTAGCGACTCTAACGCTAGCATTCGAGCCACGTTAATGCGCTAGCGACTCTAACGCTAGCGACTCTAACGCTAGCATTCGAGCCACGTTAATGCGCTAGCGACTCTAACGCTAGCGACTCTAACGCTAGCGACTCTAACGCTAGCGACTCTAACGCTAGCGACTCTAACGCTAGCGACTCTAACGCTAGCGACTCTAACGCTAGCGACTCTAACGCTAGCGACTCTAACGCTAGCGACTCTAACGCTAGCATTCGAGCCACGTTAATGCGCTAGCGACTCTAACGCTAGCGACTCTAACGCTAGCGACTCTAACGCTAGCGACTCTAACGCTAGCGACTCTAACGCTAGCATTCGAGCCACGTTAATGCGCTAGCGACTCTAACGCTAGCATTCGAGCCACGTTAATGCGCTAGCGACTCTAACGCTAGCGACTCTAACGCTAGCGACTCTAACGCTAGCGACTCTAACGCTAGCGACTCTAACGCTAGCGACTCTAACGCTAGCGACTCTAACGCTAGCGACTCTAACGCTAGCGACTCTAACGCTAGCGACTCTAACGCTAGCGACTCTAACGCTAGCGACTCTAACGCTAGCGACTCTAACGCTAGCGACTCTAACGCTAGCGACTCTAACGCTAGCATTCGAGCCACGTTAATGCGCTAGCGACTCTAACGCTAGCGACTCTAACGCTAGCGACTCTAACGCTAGCGACTCTAACGCTAGCATTCGAGCCACGTTAATGCGCTAGCGACTCTAACGCTAGCGACTCTAACGCTAGCGACTCTAACGCTAGCGACTCTAACGCTAGCGACTCTAACGCTAGCGACTCTAACGCTAGCGACTCTAACGCTAGCGACTCTAACGCTAGCGACTCTAACGCTAGCGACTCTAACGCTAGCGACTCTAACGCTAGCATTCGAGCCACGTTAATGCGCTAGCGACTCTAACGCTAGCGACTCTAACGCTAGCGACTCTAACGCTAGCGACTCTAACGCTAGCATTCGAGCCACGTTAATGCGCTAGCGACTCTAACGCTAGCATTCGAGCCACGTTAATGCGCTAGCGACTCTAACGCTAGCGACTCTAACGCTAGCGACTCTAACGCTAGCGACTCTAACGCTAGCGACTCTAACGCTAGCGACTCTAACGCTAGCGACTCTAACGCTAGCGACTCTAACGCTAGCGACTCTAACGCTAGCGACTCTAACGCTAGCATTCGAGCCACGTTAATGCGCTAGCGACTCTAACGCTAGCGACTCTAACGCTAGCGACTCTAACGCTAGCGACTCTAACGCTAGCGACTCTAACGCTAGCGACTCTAACGCTAGCGACTCTAACGCTAGCGACTCTAACGCTAGCGACTCTAACGCTAGCGACTCTAACGCTAGCGACTCTAACGCTAGCGACTCTAACGCTAGCATTCGAGCCACGTTAATGCGCTAGCGACTCTAACGCTAGCGACTCTAACGCTAGCGACTCTAACGCTAGCATTCGAGCCACGTTAATGCGCTAGCGACTCTAACGCTAGCGACTCTAACGCTAGCGACTCTAACGCTAGCGACTCTAACGCTAGCGACTCTAACGCTAGCGACTCTAACGCTAGCGACTCTAACGCTAGCGACTCTAACGCTAGCGACTCTAACGCTAGCGACTCTAACGCTAGCGACTCTAACGCTAGCGACTCTAACGCTAGCGACTCTAACGCTAGCGACTCTAACGCTAGCGACTCTAACGCTAGCGACTCTAACGCTAGCGACTCTAACGCTAGCATTCGAGCCACGTTAATGCGCTAGCGACTCTAACGCTAGCGACTCTAACGCTAGCGACTCTAACGCTAGCGACTCTAACGCTAGCGACTCTAACGCTAGCGACTCTAACGCTAGCATTCGAGCCACGTTAATGCGCTAGCGACTCTAACGCTAGCGACTCTAACGCTAGCGACTCTAACGCTAGCATTCGAGCCACGTTAATGCGCTAGCGACTCTAACGCTAGCGACTCTAACGCTAGCGACTCTAACGCTAGCGACTCTAACGCTAGCGACTCTAACGCTAGCGACTCTAACGCTAGCGACTCTAACGCTAGCGACTCTAACGCTAGCGACTCTAACGCTAGCATTCGAGCCACGTTAATGCGCTAGCGACTCTAACGCTAGCGACTCTAACGCTAGCGACTCTAACGCTAGCGACTCTAACGCTAGCGACTCTAACGCTAGCATTCGAGCCACGTTAATGCGCTAGCGACTCTAACGCTAGCATTCGAGCCACGTTAATGCGCTAGCGACTCTAACGCTAGCGACTCTAACGCTAGCGACTCTAACGCTAGCGACTCTAACGCTAGCGACTCTAACGCTAGCGACTCTAACGCTAGCGACTCTAACGCTAGCGACTCTAACGCTAGCGACTCTAACGCTAGCGACTCTAACGCTAGCATTCGAGCCACGTTAATGCGCTAGCGACTCTAACGCTAGCGACTCTAACGCTAGCGACTCTAACGCTAGCGACTCTAACGCTAGCGACTCTAACGCTAGCGACTCTAACGCTAGCGACTCTAACGCTAGCGACTCTAACGCTAGCGACTCTAACGCTAGCATTCGAGCCACGTTAATGCGCTAGCGACTCTAACGCTAGCGACTCTAACGCTAGCGACTCTAACGCTAGCGACTCTAACGCTAGCGACTCTAACGCTAGCGACTCTAACGCTAGCGACTCTAACGCTAGCGACTCTAACGCTAGCGACTCTAACGCTAGCATTCGAGCCACGTTAATGCGCTAGCGACTCTAACGCTAGCGACTCTAACGCTAGCGACTCTAACGCTAGCATTCGAGCCATGTTAATGCGCTAGCGACTCTAACGCTAGCGACTCTAACGCTAGCGACTCTAACGCTAGCGACTCTAACGCTAGCATTCGAGCCACGTTAATGCGCTAGCGACTCTAACGCTAGCGACTCTAACGCTAGCGACTCTAACGCTAGCGACTCTAACGCTAGCGACTCTAACGCTAGCGACTCTAACGCTAGCGACTCTAACGCTAGCGACTCTAACGCTAGCATTCGAGCCACGTTAATGCGCTAGCGACTCTAACGCTAGCGACTCTAACGCTAGCGACTCTAACGCTAGCGACTCTAACGCTAGCGACTCTAACGCTAGCATTCGAGCCACGTTAATGCGCTAGCGACTCTAACGCTAGCGACTCTAACGCTAGCGACTCTAACGCTAGCGACTCTAACGCTAGCGACTCTAACGCTAGCGACTCTAACGCTAGCGACTCTAACGCTAGCATTCGAGCCACGTTAATGCGCTAGCGACTCTAACGCTAGCGACTCTAACGCTAGCGACTCTAACGCTAGCGACTCTAACGCTAGCGACTCTAACGCTAGCGACTCTAACGCTAGCGACTCTAACGCTAGCGACTCTAACGCTAGCGACTCTAACGCTAGCGACTCTAACGCTAGCATTCGAGCCACGTTAATGCGCTAGCGACTCTAACGCTAGCGACTCTAACGCTAGCGACTCTAACGCTAGCGACTCTAACGCTAGCGACTCTAACGCTAGCGACTCTAACGCTAGCGACTCTAACGCTAGCGACTCTAACGCTAGCGACTCTAACGCTAGCATTCGAGCCACGTTAATGCGCTAGCGACTCTAACGCTAGCGACTCTAACGCTAGCGACTCTAACGCTAGCGACTCTAACGCTAGCGACTCTAACGCTAGCGACTCTAACGCTAGCGACTCTAACGCTAGCGACTCTAACGCTAGCGACTCTAACGCTAGCATTCGAGCCACGTTAATGCGCTAGCGACTCTAACGCTAGCGACTCTAACGCTAGCGACTCTAACGCTAGCATTCGAGCCATGTTAATGCGCTAGCGACTCTAACGCTAGCGACTCTAACGCTAGCGACTCTAACGCTAGCGACTCTAACGCTAGCATTCGAGCCACGTTAATGCGCTAGCGACTCTAACGCTAGCGACTCTAACGCTAGCGACTCTAACGCTAGCGACTCTAACGCTAGCGACTCTAACGCTAGCGACTCTAACGCTAGCGACTCTAACGCTAGCGACTCTAACGCTAGCATTCGAGCCACGTTAATGCGCTAGCGACTCTAACGCTAGCGACTCTAACGCTAGCGACTCTAACGCTAGCGACTCTAACGCTAGCGACTCTAACGCTAGCATTCGAGCCACGTTAATGCGCTAGCGACTCTAACGCTAGCGACTCTAACGCTAGCGACTCTAACGCTAGCGACTCTAACGCTAGCGACTCTAACGCTAGCGACTCTAACGCTAGCGACTCTAACGCTAGCGACTCTAACGCTAGCGACTCTAACGCTAGCGACTCTAACGCTAGCGACTCTAACGCTAGCGACTCTAACGCTAGCGACTCTAACGCTAGCGACTCTAACGCTAGCGACTCTAACGCTAGCGACTCTAACGCTAGCGACTCTAACGCTAGCGACTCTAACGCTAGCGACTCTAACGCTAGCGACTCTAACGCTAGCGACTCTAACGCTAGCGACTCTAACGCTAGCATTCGAGCCACGTTAATGCGCTAGCGACTCTAACGCTAGCGACTCTAACGCTAGCGACTCTAACGCTAGCGACTCTAACGCTAGCGACTCTAACGCTAGCGACTCTAACGCTAGCGACTCTAACGCTAGCGACTCTAACGCTAGCGACTCTAACGCTAGCGACTCTAACGCTAGCGACTCTAACGCTAGCGACTCTAACGCTAGCGACTCTAACGCTAGCGACTCTAACGCTAGCGACTCTAACGCTAGCGACTCTAACGCTAGCGACTCTAACGCTAGCGACTCTAACGCTAGCGACTCTAACGCTAGCGACTCTAACGCTAGCGACTCTAACGCTAGCGACTCTAACGCTAGCGACTCTAACGCTAGCGACTCTAACGCTAGCGACTCTAACGCTAGCGACTCTAACGCTAGCGACTCTAACGCTAGCGAGGAGGTTTCCGATAACAACTTACTAATTAGTCACTTGTCACTTGACAAATATCAATTTTAAAAAAATGTTTTATTTTTTGTGTAAATTGCACAAACGTGATGTATCGATATCTCAACACGATAAAACATAAGAAAACAAACAGCGGTCGTTGACCTCCCAAAAAAATATATCAAATCTTTTTATTTTTACCGGCGCGGCGTAGCCAAAGAAGGAGGGTTGTGTGTTTGAACTGTATGTATGGATGTCCATCCCGGCTCCCTCGTAACTATTAAACGGGTGAACTGAATGGATGATATGTCAATAGATTTGTCTTTATTGCGCAAGTGTCACTGGGTATATTACAATTATATGAAAAAAAATCAAGAATGGCGGATTTTTGGCGCCAAAATGAATGTTTTAAAAAAAAAACTCCCAAGCCGAGAGCCAAGAGTGGGGTTTCAAAATAAAGGCTTTAAAAATTGATTACAAAAATATATACAAATTATATGTATAAAAAATGATAAAAAACAATCCCGAACTTTTGGAGTGAGTGAGTAAGAGGCCGTCATCACCCGATTGTAAGCGGGTATTGTATTTACGACCGTTACCTAAAGCGTTACTTAAAACAGTGAGAGAAAAATAATCTTAACTAAAAAGTGTAAAATAAAAAAAGTTAATTTAAAAGATCAAAATACCTGACCTATTTTGTCTCCAAACAATCTCATGCAGTCGGTGGCATCTTCTACAATTGAACCATTAAGACCTATCGCCCCCGACTGAGAGACTGTTTGGAGACAACATAGATCACCTTGTTTCATCTTTTTTAAAGTTCACTTTTAACGCAGTCGGTTACTTATTTGATTTTTTAAATGAACTTTTTTTTATTTTTAGTTTTTTTTACAACTTTGAATTCCCCCGTGGGTGCGGCGACTGATTCTCGTTTTATTGATAACTGAATAATAAATAACAAGACCCAGGCGTAGGTGGCGGGTCGAACGCTACGCTTTTAGGAGGGATCGGTCCCTGTTGGCTCGGTCAAAGGAAAGGGAGGCCTTTGTCCTGCAGTGGGACAATACAGGCTACATCTACTCTAAGTGGGTAGGTACTAGGTAAGTACCTCCTTCATACCTCCGTGCGAAGAAGATTTACAGGCTGTATCTGGCTGGAAGTTATAGGACATTGGCTCCTGCAACACAGATTATAACTAGCGCAGGAGTCAGAGAATTCTAGAACATTTGTTTTATGCCAATAAATAATTTTTGTATTTGTATAGAGTAGGTAGTATTGTACTAGTCAGTCGACGTTCAATGGATAGGTTAGATAGGTAATTGTGTCCAATTTGGTTCGTCGTTTGATTGCTTTCAATAGGTGATCGTTGGCGGCACTCGTTGATCGGTCCGAGGGCACGCGAGAGGCGGGGGCCGCGGGGGCGGGTCGGTGTGCGGAGCGGCACAGACGGAGCATTGTCATCAATTACGAGCTCTTAAGATGCCAATGAACGACAATTACCAACAGAACGGGTGGGCACTGTGTGAGACACCAGACGCACACACGGACAGCTTCCTTCACTGTGCGAGACACCAGACGCACACACGGACAGCTTCCTTCACTGTGCGAGACACCAGACGCACACACGAACAGCTTCCTTCAATGCGTCGCCCGCCGTCAACCGATATCCGAGCGCAATTAAAGACGAATGACCAATATAAATATAAATAACGGCCGTGTGTCGGTGCACGGGTTACTGACCTGGAGCCCTGGAGCGCCGGCGCGCGCAGGTTGGACCTGTTTGAATTGAAGTAGGTAATCACAGTGATGCCGTGGTGCTGTGTCACTGAACGTTTGAGTATCATCGCCTGCGCCAGACTCGGCCGAGAGGCTTCTTACAACTCGCATCAATCCTACTTGCATAAAAGAAGAAGAAAGAAAGAATCATGTTTATTTGGACACAGTTCGTGAAACACTAAATACAAATAACAAAATAAAAAAGTGAAAATAACCGACAAATGAAGGATTGTCTCCTAGTGGTACTGTTCTCTTGTAGCCTGCCCATACTGCCCGCTCTCCCCCGTGTGATACGATTGTCTCCTAGTGGTACTGTTCTCTTGTAGCCTGCCCATACTGCCCGCTCTCCCCCGTGTGATACGATTGTCTCCTAGTGGTACTGTTCTCTTGTAGCCTGCCCATACTGCCCGCTCTCCCCCGTGTGATACGATTGTCTCCTAGTGGTACTGTTCTCTTGTAGCCTGCCCATACTGCCCGCTCTCCCCCGTGTGATACGATTGTCTCCTAGTGGTACTGTTCTCTTGTAGCCTGCCCATACTGCCCGCTCTCCCCCGTGTGATACGATTGTCTCCTAGTGGTACTGTTCTCTTGTAGCCTGCCCATACTGCCCGCTCTCCCCCGTGTGATACGATTGTCTCCTAGTGGTACTGTTCTCTTGTAGCCTGCCCATACTGCCCGCTCTCCCCCGTGTGATACGATTGTCTCCTAGTGGTACTGTTCTCTTGTAGCCTGCCCATACTGCCCGCTCTCCCCCGTGTGATACGATTGTCTCCTAGTGGTACTGTTCTCTTGTAGCCTGCCCATACTGCCCGCTCTCCCCCGTGTGATACGATTGTCTCCTAGTGGTACTGTTCTCTTGTAGCCTGCCCATACTGCCCGCTCTCCCCCGTGTGATACGATTGTCTCCTAGTGGTACTGTTCTCTTGTAGCCTGCCCATACTGCCCGCTCTCCCCTGTGTGATACGATTGTCTCCTAGTGGTACTGTTCTCTTGTAGCCTGCCCATACTGCCCGCTCTCCCCCGTGTGATACGATTGTCTCCTAGTGGTACTGTTCTCTTGTAGCCTGCCCATACTGCCCGCTCTCCCCCGTGTGATACGATTGTCTCCTAGTGGTACTGTTCTCTTGTAGCCTGCCCATACTGCCCGCTCTCCCCCGTGTGATACGATTGTCTCCTAGTGGTACTGTTCTCTTGTAGCCTGCCCATACTGCCCGCTCTCCCCCGTGTGATACGATTGTCTCCTAGTGGTACTGTTCTCTTGTAGCCTGCCCATACTGCCCGCTCTCCCCCGTGTGATACGATTGTCTCCTAGTGGTACTGTTCTCTTGTAGCCTGCCCATACTGCCCGCTCTCCCCCGTGTGATACGATTGTCTCCTAGTGGTACTGTTCTCTTGTAGCCTGCCCATACTGCCCGCTCTCCCCCGTGTGATACGATTGTCTCCTAGTGGTACTGTTCTCTTGTAGCCTGCCCATACTGCCCGCTCTCCCCCGTGTGATACGATTGTCTCCTAGTGGTACTGTTCTCTTGTAGCCTGCCCATACTGCCCGCTCTCCCCCGTGTGATACGATTGTCTCCTAGTGGTACTGTTCTCTTGTAGCCTGCCCATACTGCCCGCTCTCCCCTGTGTGATACGATTGTCTCCTAGTGGTACTGTTCTCTTGTAGCCTGCCCATACTGCCCGCTCTCCCCCGTGTGATACGATTGTCTCCTAGTGGTACTGTTCTCTTGTAGCCTGCCCATACTGCCCGCTCTCCCCCGTGTGATACGATTGTCTCCTAGTGGTACTGTTCTCTTGTAGCCTGCCCATACTGCCCGCTCTCCCCTGTGTGATACGATTGTCTCCTAGTGGTACTGTTCTCTTGTAGCCTGCCCATACTGCCCGCTCTCCCCCGTGTGATACGATTGTCTCCTAGTGGTACTGTTCTCTTGTAGCCTGCCCATACTGCCCGCTCTCCCCCGTGTGATACGATTGTCTCCTAGTGGTACTGTTCTCTTGTAGCCTGCCCATACTGCCCGCTCTCCCCCGTGTGATACGATTGTCTCCTAGTGGTACTGTTCTCTTGTAGCCTGCCCATACTGCCCGCTCTCCCCTGTGTGATACGATTGTCTCCTAGTGGTACTGTTCTCTTGTAGCCTGCCCATACTGCCCGCTCTCCCCCGTGTGATACGATTGTCTCCTAGTGGTACTGTTCTCTTGTAGCCTGCCCATACTGCCCGCTCTCCCCCGTGTGATACGATTGTCTCCTAGTGGTACTGTTCTCTTGTAGCCTGCCCATACTGCCCGCTCTCCCCTGTGTGATACGATTGTCTCCTAGTGGTACTGTTCTCTTGTAGCCTGCCCATACTGCCCGCTCTCCCCCGTGTGATACGATTGTCTCCTAGTGGTACTGTTCTCTTGTAGCCTGCCCATACTGCCCGCTCTCCCCCGTGTGATACGATTGTCTCCTAGTGGTACTGTTCTCTTGTAGCCTGCCCATACTGCCCGCTCTCCCCTGTGTGATACGATTGTCTCCTAGTGGTACTGTTCTCTTGTAGCCTGCCCATACTGCCCGCTCTCCCCCGTGTGATACGATTGTCTCCTAGTGGTACTGTTCTCTTGTAGCCTGCCCATACTGCCCGCTCTCCCCTGTGTGATACGATTGTCTCCTAGTGGTACTGTTCTCTTGTAGCCTGCCCATACTGCCCGCTCTCCCCTGTGTGATACGATTGTCTCCTAGTGGTACTGTTCTCTTGTAGCCTGCCCATACTGCCCGCTCTCCCCTGTGTGATACGATTGTCTCCTAGTGGTACTGTTCTCTTGTAGCCTGCCCATACTGCCCGCTCTCCCCCGTGTGATACGATTGTCTCCTAGTGGTACTGTTCTCTTGTAGCCTGCCCATACTGCCCGCTCTCCCCCGTGTGATACGATTGTCTCCTAGTGGTACTGTTCTCTTGTAGCCTGCCCATACTGCCCGCTCTCCCCTGTGTGATACGATTGTCTCCTAGTGGTACTGTTCTCTTGTAGCCTGCCCATACTGCCCGCTCTCCCCTGTGTGATACGATTGTCTCCTAGTGGTACTGTTCTCTTGTAGCCTGCCCATACTGCCCGCTCTCCCCCGTGTGATACGATTGTCTCCTAGTGGTACTGTTCTCTTGTAGCCTGCCCATACTGCCCGCTCTCCCCCGTGTGATACGATTGTCTCCTAGTGGTACTGTTCTTGTAGCCTGCCCATACTGCCCGCTCTCCCCCGTGTGATACGATTGTCTCCTAGTGGTACTGTTCTCTTGTAGCCTGCCCATACTGCCCGCTCTCCCCCGTGTGATACGATTGTCTCCTAGTGGTACTGTTCTCTTGTAGCCTGCCCATACTGCCCGCTCTCCCCCGTGTGATACGATTGTCTCCTAGTGGTACTGTTCTCTTGTAGCCTGCCCATACTGCCCGCTCTCCCCCGTGTGATACGATTGTCTCCTAGTGGTACTGTTCTCTTGTAGCCTGCCCATACTGCCCGCTCTCCCCCGTGTGATACGATTGTCTCCTAGTGGTACTGTTCTTGTAGCCTGCCCATACTGCCCGCTCTCCCCCGTGTGATACGATTGTCTCCTAGTGGTACTGTTCTCTTGTAGCCTGCCCATACTGCCCGCTCTCCCCCGTGTGATACGATTGTCTCCTAGTGGTACTGTTCTCTTGTAGCCTGCCCATACTGCCCGCTCTCCCCTGTGTGTTACGATTGTCTCCTAGTGGTACTGTGTTCTTGTAGCCTGCCCATACTGCCCGATCTCCCCCTGTGTGATACGATTGTCTCCTAGTGGTACTGTGTTCTTGTAGCCTGCCCATACTGCCCGATCTCCCCCTGTGTGTTACGATTGTCTCCTAGTGGTACAGTTCTCTTGTAGCCTGCCCATACTGCCCGATCTCCCCCTGTGTGTTACGATTGTCTCCTAGTGGTACTGTGTTCTTGTAGCCTGCCCATACTGCCCGATCTCCCCCTGTGTGTTACGATTGTCTCCTAGTGGTACTGTGTTCTTGTAGCCTGCCCATACTGCCCGATCTCCCCCTGTGTGTTACGATTGTCTCCTAGTGGTACTGTGTTCTTGTAGCCTGCCCATACTGCCCGATCTCCCCCTGTGTGATACGATTGTCTCCTAGTGGTACTGTGTTCTTGTAGCCTGCCCATACTGCCCGATCTCCCCCTGTGTGTTACGATTGTCTCCTAGTGGTACTGTTCTCTTGTAGCCTGCCCATACTGCCCGATCTCCCCCTGTGTGTTACGATTGTCTCCTAGTGGTACTGTGTTCTTGTAGCCTGCCCATACTGCCCGATCTCCCCCTGTGTGTTACGATTGTCTCCTAGTGGTACTGTGTTCTTGTAGCCTGCCCATACTGCCCGATCTCCCCCTGTGTGTTACGATTGTCTCCTAGTGGTACTGTGTTCTTGTAGCCTGCCCATACTGCCCGATCTCCCCCTGTGTGATACGATTGTCTCCTAGTGGTACTGTGTTCTTGTAGCCTGCCCATACTGCCCGATCTCCCCCTGTGTGTTACGATTGTCTCCTAGTGGTACAGTTCTCTTGTAGCCTGCCCATACTGCCCGATCTCCCCCTGTGTGTTACGATTGTCTCCTAGTGGTACTGTGTTCTTGTAGCCTGCCCATACTGCCCGATCTCCCCCTGTGTGTTACGATTGTCTCCTAGTGGTACTGTGTTCTTGTAGCCTGCCCATACTGCCCGATCTCCCCCTGTGTGTTACGATTGTCTCCTAGTGGTACTGTGTTCTTGTAGCCTGCCCATACTGCCCGATCTCCCCCTGTGTGATACGATTGTCTCCTAGTGGTACTGTGTTCTTGTAGCCTGCCCATACTGCCCGATCTCCCCCTGTGTGTTACGATTGTCTCCTAGTGGTACTGTTCTCTTGTAGCCTGCCCATACTGCCCGATCTCCCCCTGTGTGTTACGATTGTCTCCTAGTGGTACTGTGTTCTTGTAGCCTGCCCATACTGCCCGATCTCCCCCTGTGTGTTACGATTGTCTCCTAGTGGTACTGTTCTCTTGTAGCCTGCCCATACTGCCCGATCTCCCCCTGTGTGTTACGATTGTCTCCTAGTGGTACTGTTCTCTTGTAGCCTGCCCATACTGCCCGATCTCCCCCTGTGTGTTACGATTGTCTCCTAGTGGTACTGTTCTCTTGTAGCCTGCCCATACTGCCCGATCTCCCCCTGTGTGTTACGATTGTCTCCTAGTGGTACTGTTCTCTTGTAGCCTGCCCATACTGCCCGATCTCCCCCTGTGTGTTACGATTGTCTCCTAGTGGTACTGTTCTCTTGTAGCCTGCCCATACTGCCCGATCTCCCCCGTGTGTTACGATTGTCTCCTAGTGGTACTGTTCTCTTGTAGCCTGCCCATACTGCCCGATCTCCCCCTGTGTGTTACGATTGTCTCCTAGTGGTACTGTTCTCTTGTAGCCTGCCCATACTGCCCGATCTCCCCCTGTGTGTTACGATTGTCTCCTAGTGGTACTGTGTTCTTGTAGCCTGCCCATACTGCCCGATCTCCCCCTGTGTGTTACGATTGTCTCCTAGTGGTACTGTTCTCTTGTAGCCTGCCCATACTGCCCGATCTCCCCCTGTGTGTTACGATTGTCTCCTAGTGGTACTGTTCTCTTGTAGCCTGCCCATACTGCCCGATCTCCCCCTGTGTGTTACGATTGTCTCCTAGTGGTACTGTGTTCTTGTAGCCTGCCCATACTGCCCGATCTCCCCCGTGTGTTACGATTGTCTCCTAGTGGTACTGTTCTCTTGTAGCCTGCCCATACTGCCCTCTCCCCCTGTGTGTTACGATTGTCTCCTAGTGGTACTGTTCTCTTGTAGCCTGCCCATACTGCCCGATCTCCCCCTGTGTGTTACGATTGTCTCCTAGTGGTACTGTTCTCTTGTAGCCTGCCCATACTGCCCGATCTCCCCCTGTGTGTTACGATTGTCTCCTAGTGGTACTGTTCTCTTGTAGCCTGCCCATACTGCCCGATCTCCCCCTGTGTGTTACGATTGTCTCCTAGTGGTACTGTTCTCTTGTAGCCTGCCCATACTGCCCGATCTCCCCCTGTGTGTTACGATTGTCTCCTAGTGGTACTGTTCTCTTGTAGCCTGCCCATACTGCCCGATCTCCCCCTGTGTGTTACGATTGTCTCCTAGTGGTACAGTTCTCTTGTAGCCTGCCCATACTGCCCGATCTCCCCCTGTGTGTTACGATTGTCTCCTAGTGGTACTGTGTTCTTGTAGCCTGCCCATACTGCCCGATCTCCCCCTGTGTGATACGATTGTCTCCTAGTGGTACTGTGTTCTTGTAGCCTGCCCATACTGCCCGATCTCCCCCTGTGTGATACGATTGTCTCCTAGTGGTACTGTTCTCTTGTAGCCTGCCCATACTGCCCGATCTCCCCCTGTGTGATACGATTGTCTCCTAGTGGTACTGTTCTCTTGTAGCCTGCCCATACTGCCCGATCTCCCCCTGTGTGTTACGATTGTCTCCTAGTGGTACTGTTCTCTTGTAGCCTGCCCATACTGCCCGATCTCCCCCTGTGTGATACGATTGTCTCCTAGTGGTACTGTTCTCTTGTAGCCTGCCCATACTGCCCGATCTCCCCCTGTGTGATACGATTGTCTCCTAGTGTACTGTTCTCTTGTAGCCTGCCCATACTGCCCGATCTCCCCTGTGTGTTACGATTGTCTCCTAGTGGTACTGTTCTCTTGTAGCCTGCCCATACTGCCCGATCTCCCCCGTGTGTTACGATTGTCTCCTAGTGGTACAGTTCTCTTGTAGCCTGCCCATACTGCCCGATCTCCCCCTGTGTGTTACGATTGTCTCCTAGTGGTACTGTGTTCTTGTAGCCTGCCCATACTGCCCGATCTCCCCCTGTGTGATACGATTGTCTCCTAGTGGTACTGTGTTCTTGTAGCCTGCCCATACTGCCCGATCTCCCCCTGTGTGATACGATTGTCTCCTAGTGGTACTGTTCTCTTGTAGCCTGCCCATACTGCCCGATCTCCCCCTGTGTGATACGATTGTCTCCTAGTGGTACTGTTCTCTTGTAGCCTGCCCATACTGCCCGATCTCCCCCTGTGTGTTACGATTGTCTCCTAGTGGTACTGTTCTCTTGTAGCCTGCCCATACTGCCCGATCTCCCCCTGTGTGATACGATTGTCTCCTAGTGGTACTGTTCTCTTGTAGCCTGCCCATACTGCCCGATCTCCCCCTGTGTGATACGATTGTCTCCTAGTGGTACTGTTCTCTTGTAGCCTGCCCATACTGCCCGATCTCCCCCTGTGTGATACGATTGTCTCCTAGTGGTACTGTTCTCTTGTAGCCTGCCCATACTGCCCGATCTCCCCCTGTGTGTTACGATTGTCTCCTAGTGGTACTGTTCTCTTGTAGCCTGCCCATACTGCCCGATCTCCCCCTGTGTGTTACGATTGTCTCCTAGTGGTACAGTTCTCTTGTAGCCTGCCCATACTGCCCGATCTCCCCCTGTGTGTTACGATTGTCTCCTAGTGGTACTGTGTTCTTGTAGCCTGCCCATACTGCCCGATCTCCCCTGTGTGATACGATTGTCTCCTAGTGGTACTGTTCTCTTGTAGCCTGCCCATACTGCCCGATCTCCCCCTGTGTGTTACGATTGTCTCCTAGTGGTACTGTTCTCTTGTAGCCTGCCCATACTGCCCGATCTCCCCCTGTGTGATACGATTGTCTCCTAGTGGTACTGTTCTCTTGTAGCCTGCCCATACTGCCCGATCTCCCCCTGTGTGATACGATTGTCTCCTAGTGGTACTGTTCTCTTGTAGCCTGCCCATACTGCCCGATCTCCCCCTGTGTGATACGATTGTCTCCTAGTGGTACTGTTCTCTTGTAGCCTGCCCATACTGCCCGATCTCCCCCTGTGTGTTACGATTGTCTCCTAGTGGTACTGTTCTCTTGTAGCCTGCCCATACTGCCCGATCTCCCCCTGTGTGTTACGATTGTCTCCTAGTAGGTACTGTTCTCTTGTAGCCTGCCCATACTGCCCGATCTCCCCCTGTGTGTTACGATTGTCTCCTAGTGGTACTGTTCTCTTGTAGCCTGCCCATACTGCCCGATCTCCCCCTGTGTGTTACGATTGTCTCCTAGTGGTACAGTTCTCTTGTAGCCTGCCCATACTGCCCGATCTCCCCTGTGTGTTACGATTGTCTCCTAGTGGTACAGTTCTCTTGTAGCCTGCCCATACTGCCCGATCTCCCCCTGTGTGTTACGATTGTCTCCTAGTGGTACTGTTCTCTTGTAGCCTGCCCATACTGCCCGATCTCCCCCTGTGTGTTACGATTGTCTCCTAGTGGTACAGTTCTCTTGTAGCCTGCCCATACTGCCCGATCTCCCCCTGTGTGTTACGATTGTCTCCTAGTGGTACTGTTCTCTTGTAGCCTGCCCATACTGCCCGATCTCCCCCTGTGTGTTACGATTGTCTCCTAGTGGTACTGTTCTCTTGTAGCCTGCCCATACTGCCCGATCTCCCCCTGTGTGTTACGATTGTCTCCTAGTGGTACTGTTCTCTTGTAGCCTGCCCATACTGCCCGATCTCCCCCTGTGTGTTACGATTGTCTCCTAGTGGTACTGTTCTCTTGTAGCCTGCCCATACTGCCCGATCTCCCCCTGTGTGTTACGATTGTCTCCTAGTGGTACTGTTCTCTTGTAGCCTGCCCATACTGCCCGATCTCCCCCTGTGTGTTACGATTGTCTCCTAGTGGTACTGTTCTCTTGTAGCCTGCCCATACTGCCCGATCTCCCCCTGTGTGTTACGATTGTCTCCTAGTGGTACTGTTCTCTTGTAGCCTGCCCATACTGTCCGATCTCCCCCTGTGTGTTACGATTGTCTCCTAGTGGTACTGTTCTCTTGTAGCCTGCCCATACTGCCCGATCTCCCCCTGTGTGTTACGATTGTCTCCTAGTGGTACTGTTCTCTTGTAGCCTGCCCATACTGCCCGATCTCCCCCTGTGTGTTACGATTGTCTCCTAGTGGTACTGTTCTCTTGTAGCCTGCCCATACTGCCCGATCTCCCCCTGTGTGTTACGATTGTCTCCTAGTGGTACAGTTTTCTTGTAGCCTGCCCATACTGCCCGATCTCCCCCTGTGTGTTACGATTGTCTCCTAGTGGTACTGTTCTCTTGTAGCCTGCCCATACTGCCCGATCTCCCCCTGTGTGTTACGATTGTCTCCTAGTGGTACTGTTCTCTTGTAGCCTGCCCATACTGCCCGATCTCCCCCTGTGTGTTACGATTGTCTCCTAGTGGTACTGTTCTCTTGTAGCCTGCCCATACTGCCCGATCTCCCCCTGTGTGTTACGATTGTCTCCTAGTGGTACTGTTCTCTTGTAGCCTGCCCATACTGCCCGATCTCCCCCTGTGTGTTACGATTGTCTCCTAGTGGTACAGTTTTCTTGTAGCCTGCCCATACTGCCCGATCTCCCCCTGTGTGTTACGATTGTCTCCTAGTGGTACTGTTTTCTTGTAGCCTGCCCATACTGCCCGATCTCCCCCTGTGTGTTACGATTGTCTCCTAGTGGTACTGTTTTCTTGTAGCCTGCCCATACTGCCCGATCTCCCCCTGTGTGTTACGATTGTCTCCTAGTGGTACTGTTTTCTTGTAGCCTGCCCATACTGCCCGATCTCCCCCTGTGTGTTACGATTGTCTCCTAGTGGTACTGTTTTCTTGTAGCCTGCCCATACTGCCCGATCTCCCCCTGTGTGTTACGATTGTCTCCTAGTGGTACTGTTTTCTTGTAGCCTGCCCATACTGCCCGATCTCCCCCTGTGTGTTACGATTGTCTCCTAGTGGTACTGTTTTCTTGTAGCCTGCCCATACTGCCCGATCTCCCCCTGTGTGTTACGATTGTCTCCTAGTGGTACTGTTTTCTTGTAGCCTGCCCATACTGCCCGATCTCCCCCTGTGTGTTACGATTGTCTCCTAGTGGTACAGTTTTCTTGTAGCCTGCCCATACTGCCCGATCTCCCCCTGTGTGTTACGATTGTCTCCTAGTGGTACAGTTTTCTTGTAGCCTGCCCATACTGCCCGATCTCCCCCTGTGTGTTACGATTTTCTCCTAGTGGTACTGTTTTCTTGTAGCCTGCCCATACTGCCCGATCTCCCCCTGTGTGTTACGATTGTCTCCTAGTGGTACAGTTTTCTTGTAGCCTGCCCATACTGCCCGATCTCCCCCTGTGTGTTACGATTGTCTCCTAGTGGTACTGTTTTCTTGTAGCCTGCCCATACTGCCCGATCTCCCCCTGTGTGTTACGATATCTGTTATGGTATCTTTTTCCACTTAGTGTATGTTGATGATGTTATAATAACTTCCTGTCACTGTTATTTACTTAGCAATTAGCCGAATTTGACTCGGGTAGGTACCACAAGTAAAAAGTAGAAATTGAAAACTTTGAAAAAAAAAAACAACCAACTTCCAAAGAAAACACTACACAGTCAAAAATAACTTTAATTTTCGGAAGTCGGTGGCAAAAAACGAAAATACTAAACCAGAGACATCGACTTCCGAAATTAGTTATTTTTCACTTTGTAGTGTTTTTTTTTTTTATAAATAAGTTTTTAAATCGGTCCACTCGGTTAAAGTTGAAAGTTATTTTTTATTAGAGCGTCACCGGCATAATTTTACTTAACAAAGTCCTCCCGCCGCGTCTGTCTGTCTGAACGCGAGAAACTCAAAAATTACCGACCGGATTGTCACCCGGTATTCACCAATGAACGGACTGATTCATGAGGAAGGTTGTCTGGGTCAGGATGACTGGACCAAGAGAGATTTTTGAAGTTTGAGCAATACCAAGTTTTAGTACCTATTACCAGACATCAAATAATTGGTACCTCGCTAAAGAGGGAAAACTATTACGAGGAAAGTGGCCAGCCATTCTGACTTCAGAATGGCTGGACCAAGTCGGCGTCGCCTAGTTGTAGGTGTCATAACTAGTTCATCTTTTCGTTAAAATTTAGTACCTCATTGGTACCTCAACATATGTTTTTCTTAGATTTTTTCGATAAGCCAAAAATAAGTTACACCTAGAAGGAATTTTGCATGTAATCTGGAGCACGTTGATTTAACCTAGTTGTAGGCGTTATAATTAGTTCATCTTTTCATTACAATTTAGTACCTCATTGGAACTTCCACATATGTTTTTCTTAAATTTTTTCGATAAGCCAAAAATAAGTTACACCTAGAAGGAATTTTGCATGTAATCTGGAGCACGTTGATTTAACCTAGTTGTAGGCGTTATAATTAGTTCATCTTTTCATTACAATTTAGTACCTCATTGGAACTTCCACATATGTTTTTCTTAAATTTTTTCGATAAGCCAAAAATAAGTTACACCTAGAAGGAATTTTGCATGTAATCTGGAGCACGTTGATTTAACCTAGTTGTAGGCGTTATAATTAGTTCATCTTTTCATTACAATTTAGTACCTCATTGGAACTTCCACATATGTTTTTCTTAGATTTTTTCGATAAGCCAAAAATAAGTTACACCTACAAGAAGTTTTGCATATACAGTGTGAGTCTTTATAATGTGCACATATCGAAATGAGGGAATCTATGCTTAATTTTATCGACGGAAAAAATGTTAAAAAAAATCTAAATATTTATTAATATTTTTTATGGATTTTTAAAAAAAATTGTTTGCTTTTGTGACCCCAGTGTATACAAAACTGTGTAACTTTTAAACTAAACGATTTATCACGATGAAACAAACTCCATAATGTTTGGAAGTAATTAGGTGTCGTCATAAAATAAAAATTATGGAAAAAAAATAGCCATAATCAAATATAAACATTTTTTTTTGGCAAAAATCTGATTTTTTTTCATTAATTTTTACAAAAATTGTAAAATTTCTCAATAACATGCCCCCATCACCTTCTTTTTTTATAACTTTAAGTTATTCTTCATTGTATTAGGAACCTAACGGTAAAAATTGCATGTTTTTAACTCAACCCCAACATTTTTTATCAAATGTCAAAGAAAGGCCCAACGCATAGCTACGCACATTGTTTAGCAGGTAGATAAACTTTTTTTTGTTAACTTTGTTGTGAATGCGCGCGGGTCGTTTCAAAGATGGCACTCCGAACGCGGAATCGTATTGTTCTCATAAGGGTGGTTTGTTTGGGATGATAATTAATGCAAAAGAGTTCAATTGAAACCCATTTATTATTAAATACAAAATTTAATGCATCAGGTTCTCAAAATGTCCACCTCGTTGTTGTAAACACAAAGCCGCGCGAATTAGAATTTGGTGTGTCGCTCTCCTTATCATTTCGGGATCATTGCGAATATCATTCGCACAGTTTATTATGCGGTCACGCAAATCGGCCTCACTGTTGATGGGGGTACTGTAGACGCGTTGCTTCATGGTCCCCCATAGGAAATAATCAAGGGGCGTCAAATCGGGTGAACGCGCAGGCCACCCTACAGGTCCTTGCCGGCCGATCCATTTGTCATGATCATTTTCGTTTAAAAATCTTCTTACATTTGTAGCGTAATGGGCAGGACATCCGTCCATCTGAAGAAACATCCTTTGACGCACAGCCAGTGGGACATCTTCCAATAACTGAGGCATATCATCTCTCAATAGACTTAAAAATCTTTCACCAGTCAACGTTCTCGGCAATATGACTGGTCCAATCAACATGTTATCGATAAGACCAGCCCAAACATTTATCGAAAATCTTACTTGGAAAGTAGATGACCGTTTCAGTTTCGGGTTTTCACCTGCGCGGCACCATCTGTGTAAATTTCGACAGTTAGTAATACCGTCTCTAGTGAATGTCGCTTCGTCCATCCATAGTATTTTTCTTGGAAAGTTTGGGTTTGCTCTGGTTTTTCTTTGAATCCATGTGGACATCACACACCTTGGACGCCAGTCTATGTCTTCATGTAGATGTTGCACCCTTTGATAGTGATAAGGATGCAATCCTTCTTTCTTTAAAATACGCCACACTGATTTTTGGGATATTCCGTGACGAAGAGCCAGTCGTCTAGTACTTATGGATGGATCAGTAAACAAATCACTTAATACTGCTTGTTCAGTAGCCGCATCAATAATTACTTGAGGTGGCTCGCGACGATCTCTACTTGATCCAAGTCCAGTGATCGACAACCTTCTGTGAACTTCCTGGAAGTTTCGGGCAGATGGCACTGGTTGCCTGTTAGGATACGCAGCTATGTAAGCCGCGCGCGCAGCTCTGGCACTTCCTTGTCCCACTCCATAATAAAAATGTATGTCGGCGATGTGTGCCGGGGAAAATTCACTTAAACGCGGCATCATGTAGCAGCGAACGAAAGTTATGAAAGTCCAGCGAACGAAAGTACCGAAACACATGTAGCAGCGGCGAATAATTCGGAGCGACTGCCAGTCTGACATCTGTCATAATTCAAGTTCCTTTGGCTGGCCCTACCTCCCCGACCTGCGCACATTCAAAAGAAAGTTTATCTACCTGCTAAACAATAGCTATGCGTTGGGCCTTTCTTTGACAGTTGATAAAAAATGTTGGGGTTGAGTTAAAAACATGCAATTTTTACCGTTAGGTTCCTAATACAATGAAGAATAACTTAAAGTTATAAAAAAAGAAGGTGATGGGGGCATGTTATTGAGAAATTTTACAATTTTTGTAAAAATTAATGAAAAAAAATCAGATTTTTGCCAAACAAAAATGTTTATTTTTAAATGTGGCTATTTTTTTTCCATAATTTTTATTTTATGACGACACCTAATTACTTCCAAACATTATAGAGTTTGTTTCATCGTGATAAATCGTTTAGTTTAAAAGTTACACAGTTTTGTATACACTGGGGTCACAAAAGCAAACAATTTTTTTTAAAAATCCATAAAAAATATAAATAAATATTTAGATTTTTTTTAACATTTTTTCCGTCGATAAAATTAAGCATAGATTCCCTCATTTCGATATGTGCACATTATAAAGACTCACACTGTATAATAATGTTTATTTTTGTACTAAGAAAATTACCGAAAATAAATCATAACACATAAATATTTAGATATTCATTGATTGACACATTAATGTTTTTTTGCATATAAATAACAGTGTGCATACATTTTGTTTTTACTAATTGTGATTCTACTTGACATGTCGTCGTAACATTGCCATTTGTACCCTTTGCGGCAATGTGATTTGTAATGTCCCACGCCTTTCGGAGTCGGAGGTGGCACAAATTCTACAACAGACAAAAGGTGGTACTCTATTCCTTTTATTGTTATATTTTTAGGTAAATCATTAATGCAAATTTCGACGTCAGAATTGGGCTCAAAAGCAGCAATATCTTTCAAATTATAATCTAAGCACCTTATGCCTTGACAACCAGAAAGTCTACAACTCGACATATTTCTGTCACTGTTTAGCATTGAATTTGCAGACTCACTTAAGGTGTTTTTGTTAAAATCAAGTGGCAAAAAGGCACATAATTATCCTACTAACTCGGTTTAAAGGACAGTCCACATTTGTACAGGATTCTTTTATCTCTGCACTGTATATTTTTTCTAACAATATTTTTTCAAATTTACATATATGCAACATTGCATTCACAGTCGACAGATGTCGGAAAAATCGTGCCGACTGGGAGCTTTCTGGCGTCCGCCGCGTAAACCAATAGACTATTACGGAACATAGGGTACTTTTAAACCCGGTAGTACGTTCCCGTGGGATATTTGCCGACATCCACGCGGGCGAAGCCGCGGGCAAAAGCTAATAGAATACGAGCATAATGCAATATTGCTCATCCCCCTCAGCAAATAGCGTGATGTGTTATAGCCTACAGACTGACCAGACTTACAGGGAATATCATCTATGCAAAATTTAAACAGAATCCATCCAGTAGGTGGTATTTGCGTGATGCTGGAATATATTACAATCAGACAAGAATCAGACAAAAATTCTAAAAACTATATTTTTGGCTTTGGAATCGTTCCCAGCCCTCGAAGCAATTAATTTTTTCAAAAATATTTAATGTACCTACAGTTTTGACTTCGTTTCGATTTTATTATACAGGGTGTAAGGGATAACCCTCCGCAAACTAACAGGGTGCATTCAGCTTCTTGTTTTGAATCATATTCCACGGGAAATATTCTCAGTAATAAGTAATAATTTATTTATTTGTTAACATAGGTAAAGAAATACAGATCTTATGTTTGATGAACAGAGCGCTATGTTATGCCAGGAGGTGTACAAATGTGGTATGCAAAAACTAACTGAGGATTACAAATTAAAATTTACTAAAAATATTTGGAAATCATGCATAATTATGGTATTAAATTAGATAATAAATTGAACAATTACATATTAATTAATAATCCAGTTATGTCAAACCTAAATGAGGAATTATTGAAATGTCAAAAAAATCTATGTCAAAATTGTTAAAATTTCAAAATTATTTAATGCCAATATTAAAAATTGTAATTCTAAATTGATTCGTCATTTAAGTATTCGTCAATAGTGTAATAACATTTATCAATTAAGTACAATTTCATTTTTTTCTTAAATTGTGTAAAATTTAGTTCTTTTAGTTCGTCTGGAATTTTATTATAAATGCGTGAAGCCATACCCAGGACACTTTTTTTTACTAATGCAGTTTTACACTTATAATTACTCAAAGAATTTTTGTACTGACTACGAATCGGAACATTTCGTACCATTGTCATTTTTTCAAAAAGGTTGGGATTTGTTTTGATGAAAATACTAATTTCTAATATGTATATCGCCGGTAGTGTAAGTATTTTTAATGATTTAAAATACGGTGCACAGCTGTCATCTGTTTTCAGACCACACATGGCTCTAATGCACCTTTTTTGTGCCTTGAATAGTAATCCTTTATCTGGGGAATTACCCCAAAAAATAATTCCGTATCGTAGAAGTGAGGCTACTAGACCATGATAGGCAACAAGTAATGCGTCTATATTTACTTTTCTAGCCAACTGATAAAGTGCATCGGCAGATTTATTTATTTTTTTACACAGCTGTTCTATATGAGCTTTCCAATTAAGGTTATTGTCAATATGGATATCTAAAAACACACTTACTTTTACTTCTTCTATTTCGATACTATTGTAATTGACACACATTTTTGGAGTGTCAATTCTTTGGTGGAAATGCATTACTTTGGTTTTGTTGAGGTTGATTATTAAATTATTCATGTTAAGCCAATTAATTATGTCAGTAATAATTAATGTCAAATTGATAAGTATTTATGTCCTTACATTTTACTATGGCAGTGCTATCGTCTGCAAACAAAATCATTTGTTGTTGTGTCACTTTTGGCAAATCATTTATGTAAATGAGAAATAAAGGTGGCCCAAGCACGCTACCTTGAGGCACTCCATATTTTACACTCCTGAAGTTCGACACATACGTTCGTTCCATTTTGGTTTTTGTGCACACTCTTGTGATTTCAGTACATTGCAATCTATTACTTAGGTATGATTCTAGTAATTTCAAAACGTTTCCTCTGATGCCATAGCAATGCAATTTGTCTAGAAGAATTTTGTGATCAACATAATCAAAGGCTTTAGTCATGTCTGTGTAAATAGCGCAAATGGGAGTCTTTTTATCAAATGCAGACATAACATTATTTAAAAGGTCGAAAATAGCCATGTTAATTGTTTTATTTCTCCGAAAACCGTTTTGTTCTTTGCACAAAATATTATACTTGTGAAGATATTGGTATAACGAGTTATAAATAACTTTTTCAAAGATTTTGGAAAAAACAGGAATTTTGGCTATTGGCCGGTAATTTTTTATATGCGTCTTATCTTTCTTTTTGTGGAGTGGTTTTATTATGACTTTTTTCAAGCCTTCGGGATAGATGCCCTCGGTAATACCTATATTAATAATATGTGTTAGGGCAGGTGCTATAAGCTCAATTACATATTTAATTACTTTTGTAGATATACCGTCAATAACTACCGTACTAGTATTTTTAAGCGTCTTTGCGGCTAAAATTATATCTGATTTTAGAACAGGCTACATAAACATTGATTGCATTGTCAAATTATCTAACTTATTGTTTATTTTAATCTTATTTATTATATTATTCTCGATGTCATCTATGAAGTAGTCATTAAATGTATTTGCTATGTTAATCGGGTTTGTGTAAGTCAAATTCCCTGCTTTTATTGTCAGTATCTGTTCTATAAGCAGGTTAGTTTTAGATCTATTGACTATCTGCCATGTGGCTTTAGATTTATTTTGCGAGTTGTTTATAAACTAGTTATTTTGTGCCTTCTGAGTTAGTCTAACAATTTTTTTATACTGCGTAGTGTATTTTTTCAAGTCACTTTTAGCTTTTTTTGTTGGGTGTAGTCTGTAAGCCCACAATAACCGTCTCTGTTTTTTACTACAGGTTTTTATGCCATGAGAAATCCATTTAACCTGTTTGTTGGTGTTTATAGTTATTATTTTCTCTGGAAAACAGAGATTGTAAAATAATGAGAAAATATCAAGAAAGGTCTTATAGGCCACTTTAACATCATTACTTTCGTAGACTTCTTTGAAAGATAAATTTTGTATACATGATTTAAATTTATCAAGGTTCTCTTTGGAGTAATTTTTTTTACCGTTTTCCAAAATTTTAACCGACACGTTTTATTTACTGGTATTTTAAGTATTTGTGATGTGTGATCTGATAACATGAGGTCAATAATTTCCGTTTTCCATCCTTTTCTTAGATTGTGTGTAAAGTTATCAATGCACGTTTTACTATTAGGCCTAGTAGGCTGGTTTAGAGCTAGACTCAAGTTATAGTTAAGCAGGAAGTGTTCCAAATCCAGAGTGATCTTATTTCTTAACAGTACATTAATGTTGAGATCACCACACAACACAATTTTTTTGTTCGATAATATACATACTTTTTTTAATACAATGTCAAGATTTTCATAAAATGTCAAGTAATTATATTTTGGTAAGTACTCTATACACACATAAAATAATAATTGAATAGGATGTCAATTCTATAGCACAAATTTCAAACACGCCTGATACGGACTGTTTAGCAACATCTGGTAGTTCCCTGTACTGGTGCCCCTGTCTTACAAGAATACAAGTTCCTCCCCGATTTTTGCTTCGTGAAAAAATTGCGGCTAGGTGGAAATTCGGAATGTGCAGTAAACTCTCATATCCAGATGTTACAAAATGCTCTGTTAAACAGAGTACATCTACAGTTGTCCCTTGATTTTCCAAGTTTTCTAATTGTACAGTTAACAAGTCTGATTTGTTTAATAATCCAGCAATGTTTTGATGCATTACATTAACCTTTTAACCGCCCGACTTCATATCAGTTGTCGTGCCCACAGCGCCGGGCACAGTGAATTATTACGGTATTTGGTCGTAAATATACGACCCTGGCGAAATGGACACGAAAATACTTGTCGGATCAATCCGACGTTGGCGGTTAAAGGGTTAATACGACTGAAGAAAAAACTGTCCCGTGTCTTCTGATTCAGTTACTATCTTCATTTGGTTGTCAGGTTGGTGAAAGTCAGTATTTGATGATCGTATGTCTATAGTCATTTTGTAAATATCCTTAAAAATCGATTGCATTCCAAAGTAATTTATTGCTCCCGTGCGTTTGTGGAACATAGTGTCATCATACTTTAGGTTCATGTTGCTGTCCAGAAAATATGCGTGTCCATGAGTGATAATATCTAGATATAATAAATTATTGAATGTTTCCACTCTTGAATTATATAGGTAGTTGTTTGTAAAGAATTTGTCCGTCGGAGTGCAGATAATTATATTAGTGTTCGAGACATCTTGCAACATTTGCCTATTATTAAAATGCTATCAAAATATTTATTTTTTATTTTGAAGTCTTCCTCACCTATCAATATAACACAGAAGTCCTGTAGAGTGAACTCTGACAACTTTTCTGAAGTTCCATAGTTCCATGAGGCGTGATGTAATGGCAGAGTTCATACTTGTCAAAAGTATTTTCTGCAATATGAAGTAATTTATTTTTGTTATCTGTGCTTATGATGCAAATTTTTTTACGCTTCGACTGGTTTTCATCTGCATTATTTCTGCATTGGTTTATTGGTGGTGTAAGTTTATCGCTTTCTTTCACCATTTTCGGGTTTTTGCATTTTTGTTTTATTGGAGTTTTGTTTTTTTCTCCAAGCTTCATTGTTTCTGTTTGCGTGCGTTTATGATTTTTATTATGATTTTTTCCCTTTTTTGTGCTAGGTGATTTTAGTTTGGTTGGACTGCAAGTGACTTTCTTGTACAGCTCATTTTGTTTGCTCAGTTTTATATTTATTGTTTTGAGATTATTATTTTCTAGAGTCAATTCTTCAATTTCTAAGTGGGCGCTCTGCAGATCAAGTGTGAGGTTAGTGATTTGATCTCGCAGTTTCTTGGTTTCATCGTCATCATCATCGGACATCCCCGGTACACTAGTGACTGTCTCAAGAAAATTTTATTTTTTTTAATAGTTTTTCAGTTACTATTCCTATATTTCAATGTAATATTACATTCACTGTACGCAGCACTCCATTTTTGTATATAAAACAGCTAAAATCAAGAAATCAGCAATGGATGTTGAAATTCTTGGCGGCCCAAGGCTCGCTGCGCTGCCGTTCCCTACGCGTGTTTTGCCACGGTAACGATACATTGTGTGTGAGATAATAAAACAAATCGTGTTTATTGGATTCCCATAACGTTCCTGAAATAATTTCAAGTACCGGTCATCTTAGTATGATATACTGAACTTACCCCATCAGTCTGCGGAAGGCTGTCCCTTACACCCTGTATAGTATAGTTTCGACATTCCAGTAGTGCTCGTGGGGACAAACCAAAGAAATAAAACAAGGTACACACAAGAAGACGTATATTATATTAATTTATTGTTAACATTTAGTTTTAGTCAGTACCCAACGGGTTTACGCTATATGGCACCAGGTGGCGCTCAACGCACTACCACCGACTTGCCACAGGACAACAGGGTCACACACTACTCACGAAGCTCTCTAACATTAAAACTCTTATAGATAGTAACTCCACTCGAATCACTACATTGGGTCCGGTGATTGTGAGTGCAATTTATACAGGACCATTTTTTTTATCACTACAGATTTTCACAGTGTTCTACCCATGAATATGAACAAGTTTCACTATGGGACCAACTCTGAAACCACGAAAAAAAAATTAGCTGTGTCATACATTTTGGTCGAGTAGGTAACTTTTATAAGAAACCGCGTAGTGCACGACATCCCCATAAAGTTTTGTAAATGAAGTGAAATTGTTGTTCATGTTGTGGACGTCATCTAACATAATAGTTTAAATAATAAGGAAATACGTATCGACCATGTGAGTCGCATGTCTGGCGAGTGGGTGGCACCGCGCTCGCTGACATCGAGCATCACATGTGAGTCGCATGTCTGGCGAGTGGGTGGCACCGCGCTCGCTGACATCGAGCATCACATGTGAGTCGCATGTCTGGCGAGTGGGTGGCACCGCGCTCGCTGACATCGAGCATCACATGTGAGTCGCATGTCTGGCGAGTGGGTGGCACCGCGCTCGCTGACATCGAGCATCACATGTGAGTCGCATGTCTGGCGAGTGGGTGGCACCGCGCTCGCTGACATCGAGCATCACATGTGAGTCGCATGTCTGGCGAGTGGGTGGCACCGCGCTCGCTGACATCGAGCATCACATGTGAGTCGCATGTCTGGCGAGTGGGTGGCACCGCGCTCGCTGACATCGAGCATCACCGACTTCCACGTTACTGCTTGTTTAGCACACAAACTACTATAACCAGAGTGCGGCGGCCGGCCGGCACTTCACGCGAGCCCTGCATTAGGACTTAAAGTATTACTACAACTACTTACAAGTCATACAATGTTCGCTGCGCATGTGAAATTAGAAATAAAGAAAATGCGTTCATTGGCGCAACACTATAAATACTAAATAGCTATTGTTTTCTGTCAGATAGCAACAGGTTGTACTGCCGCCGGACGCTGATTTCAGCTGCAACGCCCCTATGTTGCAGCTTGCAGATTGAAGCACATTCGAGCGTGTGCCCCCTGGCACACGCTCGAATGTGCTTCAATAATGTAAGTGTGAAACATAATAAGACAATAGTTATAATACACAGAAAAGTCAGTCCGATGAATGGGTATCATAATAATATCAAGCACGCCTCCAGGAGAAGCATCACGTGGGTAGCGAGTTAGTTGACGTGAACATGACACGCGTGAGATGAGGAGGCGGCCGGCGCAACACACTGACATGAACATGACACGCGTGAGATGAGGAGGCGGCCGGCGCAACACACTGACGTGAACATGACACGCGTGAGATGAGGAGGCGGCCGGCGCAACACACTGACGTGAACATGACACGCGTGGGATGAGGAGGTGGCCGGCGCAACACACTGACGTGAACATGACACGCGTGGGATGAGGAGGTGGCCGGCGCAACACACTGACGTGAACATGACACGCGTGGGATGAGGAGGTGGCCGGCGCAACACACTGACGTGAACATGACACGCGTGGGATGAGGAGGTGGCCGGCGCAACACACTGACGTGAACATGACACGCGTGGGATGAGGAGGTGGCCGGCGCAACACACTGACGTGAACATGACACGCGTGGGATGAGGAGGTGGCCGGCGCAACACACTGACGTGAACATGACACGCGTGGGATGAGGAGGTGGCCGGCGCAACACACTACTTAAACCTATACTTACATATAAAAATCAGTCAAATGAATAAATGCATTATCTTTACAATATCGTCTCGCGGAAACTGATATAACAAATAATTACTAAAATATTTGTACTGGGTTACAACTTAAGTACTAACGAAAAGAAAATAAAATCAGTCTCAACATAAAAGTCTTATAGGTTTGTGTAAAATGGCAGTGTGGAGATCTAGATCATTATTTGTATTTGTACGATAGCTTTGTATCGCGGATAGTAGGCGGAGACAGGTCAAGTACTATACAAGTACACACCGCACACAGCTGTACCCGCGCTTCCGCGCTCGCGCAGAATGCTGTAACTCGCACCTTTAGAATTACAATGACGGAAGTGCAAAATATCATTAAAATTAGTTAAGTATTACGAACGCTGTAAAAAGTGACAAACTATCTTATGGAATATTAACTTTTTTGTAATGACAATAAATACCGCTAGATGGAAGTAGCGTCAACGTCAAATTGAGCGAGACTTGAAAGCAACAACGCCTGATTGGCCAGTTACTCGCGGGGAGCGGGACGAGCTAGTTTTTTCATAGTGCTACAACGACGCTAAGGTAATTAGGCCATTTTTTTACTGTTTTATGAAGAACTTTGACTCAAATGTAACTTTTTTGTGTTAAAAAGTTAATTACTAGTAGGTCCATTATTACCTATGTGATTTTTGAGTGTTAAGTTTTTTTAAATATTACCTACGTATTTTATGTCTTTAAAAAGTCTTTAGAAGACTGATGTTAGTTGATTTGTGTCAAAATAAATAAATATCTAGATAATTTCCTATTATAATCTATGTTTTATTCATCTTCTGCAATAAGTAGCACCCTATTAACGTTTTTCTTTATAACACGAAACAAAATGATTTCGATTCGCCTTTTCAAGTTATACACTAACTTCTAAATATTTCTTTTTCTTTTTGGACATATAATTATTGAGATAGTAATAAAACATATTTTTTTAATTTTACTTATGTAGTACCTTAACGTCATTGTTCGTCACTATTTTTTAGTATTTTATATATATTTTAGTGCAGCAATGACTTAACTGTAGGTGCCCCGTATTTCGAAAATTTGTATTAATTAAACTACAAAATACAAATACATTATGTTTAACTAACATTAAAGTATATATAACCAGGTATTTGTATAATATTAATTATCTATAAATATTATCATAAACAAAAGATATTGAGGAAAGTGTAAAAATAAAGTTTCAAATGCATTTTTCTCGAGTGTAGTGTGTGTGTGTAGTGTATTTGCACTTATATCATTGTAATTCTACAGGTGCGGTATGATCTGCGGCGCTGGCGCACACATCGCGCGTGACGTCAGCTGCGACTCTTTGGCGGACAGTTATTAGTACACACGTACACAGGCATACCAACATAATATAGTGTTAAATAAAACTTAGAAAAACATAAGTACGTAATGTAGAGTATTGTATCAAGTACTTTACTTACTTAACTAACGAACCTTCTAAGCAGCGCCAGCTTCATCGAGACTAGTGGCAGCATTTAGGATCACTTACAACAACTAGAGGCATCGACAATCGAGTGTTTGAATCTGTCCACGCATGCGTCGTGACCTTTACCGTAGCTGTAATATTATCAGCAAACATTACACTGGCATTCATGGATCGAATACCACCACTTGGATCTACAAACTGTGACGTCATTACAACTGTTCCAGTTACCAGGCATTTGCAAAACGTACCTATATCACGTTCATTTGCAAAACGTACCTATATCACGTTCATTTGCAAAACGTACCTATATCACGTTCATTTGCAAAACGTACCTATATCACGTTCATTTGCAAACCGTACCTATATCACGTTCATTTGCAAACCGTACCTATATCACGTTCATTTGCAAAACGTACCTATATCACGTTCATTTTACTTTTACATGGATGTGGTAAACCGACGGCTCGTTAGTTAAAATAAATGGAGCATAAATAAGAAACTTATATCTAACACACATTTGGTTAAGCTCTACAATTACTAACTATAAATGATTACTTCCTCCCTAACCCCATCCATACATTTGTTAAACAGGTTCACGCAGGCTCTCGCTTGGATGCCTCCAAGCGAGTGAACGTTCCATACATTTGTTAAACAGGTTCACGCAGGCTCTCGCTTGGATGCCTCCAAGCGAGTGAACGTTCCATACATTTTTTACTTCATGCTCGGTTTAATATTTGCCAAAATATACTCTTACGCCGGCCACACACAGCTGGAATTCCGTTTCGAAAGCAACAAATCCATTCATAATCTACTATTACTATTGGATTACTTCTAGACTTTATTGGATTATAAATGGATTTGTCGCTTTCGAAACGGAATTGCGAAATGAAACTCCGTTTCGAAATTTTGAAGGCCGCAAATCCATACAAAATCACGCCACGACTAGCATGCGAATATTAGAATCGGAGAAAATTCCGAACGCAGAACACAGACCGAATTTGCTGCTTTCGGAATTCCGACTGAATGTGGCCGGCCTTAAAAAACAACGATTGGTTGACGAACTGTTTTCGCACTGACATCGCGAGCAGCGAAAACATTGCAATAACAGAACGAAATAGATGACAACGATACGGCGCGTCTGCGGGCGAGCGGCTCGGCTCTAGGCCTTGTAGGCGGGGTGCGGGTGCGCGCGCAGCCACAGCGCCGCAGTCAGCGGCAGCGCCAGCGCGTGAAGCGCCAGCAGCGCGCCGCCCAGCGCCAGCGGCACGCGCGCCAGTCGAGCCAGGCGCGCCAGCACGCGCGCGCCGCACGCCGCGCCGTGCAGCCCCGCGCCGCCGCCGCTGGCCGCCGCCACGCGCCGCGCCGCCGCACACGCGCCACCCGCGGAGCCGTCTTCCTGAAACTCGACGCCACGTTTAGCACGGCCATGAAGAAGACAAGTATTGAACTGTAATGCATAGAGACGAAACAATCGGCAACAGATACCTCGTGCTTGTCGGCGAGCACGCAGCAGGAGGGCGGCACCCAGTAGTAGTTGGAGGGCGCGCCGACGGACAGGTCGAGCGCGTCGTCCGCGGGCGTGGGCGCCGCGCCGTCCTGCGCGCGCGCCGCGCCGTCCTGCGCGCGCGCCCACGCCGAGTGCTGCCAGTCGCGCGGGCCCGCCGCGCCGCAGCACTCCAGCTGCACGCGCAACATAACACAACAATAAGCACACCAACAAGATTGCCTAATACATTTTTAAAAGCTAATGAAACAAAAACTTACGAACTTATAGGTTTATTAAAAAGTTTAAAGTACACAAAAATCATGCGGATTTTAGTTTTTAAAAATAATTTCGTCCAAATGCTGTCCGTTCAGTCGCACACACTGTTGGAAACGGTCCACCGTATTACGTCCCACGCGCTGTAGCAGGCTCGTCTCAATTTGCTGTATTTCATTGCGAATACTTTCCTTCAACTGCATGATAGTCTGAGGGTTATTGACGTACACTTTTAAGATACCCACCCGCATAAAAAAATCCATAGCAGTTAAATCTGGCGACCTTGGTGGCCACGGGATGTCTCCAAAGCGACTGATCAATTTTTGTGGAAAATTTTGGCGGAGCAAATCCATAGACGTTCTGGCGGTATATGGAGCCGCCCCATCTTGTTGAAACCACGTATGCGTCGAGTAGGAATGATGCGCTCGCAAATTTGGTAAAGAAGATTAGAGTTGGCATGATCATTATGATTAAGTATAAATGTTTTAGGGTAACATTTTCAATTGACATTGAATTGAATTCATAAAATAATGCATACGGAAATAGAACAACAAATCGATAATTTGGAGGCCATCTAGTGGCATTTGATTGAAAAATTGTGCATGTGACAAGCGAATTGTGAATTAAGGTGAAAAGGTGCGGCTAAGCAGTGAGTTATGCGTATCCAATAATATAGATGGCGCTTATGTTAATTATGTACCAATTAACATAAGCACCATCTGATGCTTGAAATATACGTAGTACTCTTCGTATTGTAAAGGTTATCTATCTAACCAACATTTTAATAATGGTTTTAGTATGAATAACGTAAGAAAATCCCTGTTTTTTTTCTTCTAATTTTCACCCTTAGGCACGCCACTGATTAAGAAGAGTGGTTGTTCCGAAGAGAAGCCGATAGGAATCGGGTTGTATAAAGGCTACGCCCCTGATATGTAGTTATAGTTTCGCATTTGGCCATCCATGCGCACGTGACAAATTCTCCCGGTGTGTTCTCACTTTCTCATGAGCCCTCTATTATTTGTTATACATAGTATTGTTATCTCACGAAGCGACGCGCGCCTTACTTATGTTTACCAAGTATACAAACACGCTGTGAATGTGTGCGTGAAGACGAGTAGCGTCAGCACACACATACTTCCAACTTCAACATTGTCTCGGACGGTACCGAGAGCTCCTGCGCTTACACACAATACTAATAATAAATTTGAAGAGTTTGTTTGTTTGAACGCGCTAATCTCTGGCAGGGATTGAAAAGGTTCTTAAAATACCGGTATAGAACCGGTATTCGGTTCCGGGTACAAGAACCCGAACCGGAACCGGAACCTAAATTGGAACCTATAAGAACCTTTATGTTACCGGTTCTTCAAAGCAAATCCGAATGCCCTTTACTCACACAAATGCATAATGTCTAATTGGGCGAAACCAGGAAGGGGTGTAGTTTGTCACTAGCTGCGCTCCCGCAGAAATATTTTCGCGGAAATATTTTGACTCCACTGTACCTACGAGCGGCCGCCGCGCGGGTGAAAAGGACTACCTTTTGCTGACTGTAAATACTCAAGTATGTCGATATAACACCTAGTCCTGAGACATGGTTTAATATTCTTTAATTATTTTGTAATCAGTTGAGAAAAAATTTGATTTCTCCCATCATGCTCGTCATCGTCGTTGTGGTGCAAAGCACAATCTTTACACTCTATTATTTGTTGTTTTGCAGTATTTGCAGTCTTAGGTTGACATTTTTCTTGAAAATTTCTTCTAAGCAATTGCTTCAAATTTAGAGGTAACTCTTGCTCTTGGAGTTGAGTGTCTGTATCGGTATCGGTCACAATACGGGCATGTTTTGTTCCTGAAAGTAAGATACCAAATATAACCAACGTGTAATTGGAATAGCGTAATACCTCGGCGGTAGTACCGTAACCCATGAAACTAAACAACCATAAAACACTGTCCACACATGTTAAAACAAAATAATAATAATTTATATTAAAAAACCCTCCTCCTTTTTAATAATATTATCTAAGTGAATACAATACGATGAAACTTACCTTTGTCCATTTTATATTAATGTATTAACAGTAACTGTAGATTATATAAACCACTAATAATAATTACTGACAATATTTGCTGACACTGTTCAGTACAGACTTCCACTCGCCAATAATTCGAAGGCGAACTGAAAGAAAAGATACGCCAGGCACGCGTCAAACATATCCCATCTTTCTTAGAGAACCTTTAAATCGGATGATACGGAAGCGGTATATTGGAACCTTTATTTGGAACCAGAACCAGAACCAAACCGGAACCGTACCGAAAAGAAGAACCTTTTTAAGAACCGGAACCCAAATTCGTACCGGTTTTCAATCCCTGATCTCTGGAACTACTAGATTGGGTTTGAAAAATTATTTTAGCATTTGATAGTCCAATTTTTGAGGAAGGTTATAGGCTATTTAACATCACGCTACGACTCTTAGGAGCCGAGCAAAACGAAAAAAAGTCAGAAAGAACGCTAAGCGAAAACGAAGTAATAGCACGGGCGGGCGATGCGATGCACTGCGATGCGATGCGATGAAAGTCGCGGGCAAAAGCCCGCGACTTCGTCCACGTAATAAATACTTTGATTTGGTTTTGTTGAAGTATTTTAAATGATATCAAAAAAGAATAAGGATTTTGAAAGGTTTTCATCACATTGTGTTCAGTAATATGCCTTAGTCCCTGACCCCTGGAAAAGGCTTTTGTTTCACATCTATACTATACTAATACAGGGTGTCTCAGAAAAAACTAACTTTTGTAGATGCATACAAAATTTACAAATATATACACGTTAAATTACAAAATCGGAAACTAAAGACATGGGAAAATTACTTTTTTTGAAAATAACATTATTCAAATGTCGTCCATCGCGGCTCTGGCACTCTACAAAGCGATCTGTAACATTCATGAAAACGCGCCTCAGGACTTGAGTAGGAAAGTTGTTGATTTTTGTCAAATATTTCCCTTTAATAAAATTCAGATAACTAAAATACAGCTCCAAACACACCGACTTCCGAAATTAAAGTTATTTTTCACTTAAGTGTTTTTTTTTTTGGAAGTCGGTTGTTTTTTTTTTTTTTGCAAAAAAGTTTTTTCATTAGCCGTGCCCCGACGCGACGACGCGATGCTTGGATCAAAACATTACCTACAACTTACATATAACTTAGAGGGCCAATACATTTTATTTCATTACTTTTTACAGGATTTTGTGTGTCGGTTTTCTTTTAAATTTATAACTAAACAAAGTCCCCCGCCGCGTCTGTCCTTCAATTTAGATTCCGTGTGAATAGCGTCATTTTCATTTCCCGCACCCTGATTGCGCAACACACTATCAATCACAATCTGAATGATTTTGAAGCAAATTGCTAATCCATTGCTTCATATGTTCGAAAAATTTGTCTGCTCAATAACGTAAATAACGCAATGAATGTTGTTGAACCGTCAAAATGAAACCGATTCCTACTGTAAGTGTGTTATGCAGTTGCCTTGCTGGTCTACAAGATGTTTCATAAATCACGCACAACCTCTTAAGGGATCATTGTACTCATCATTACGAACAACTTTTACTATGGGACCAAACCCGAAATCGCAAAAAAAAAATCAGCTGTTCCCTACATTTTGACGAGTTATGCGAACATAAATGTAGGGAGCAGCTGATTTTTTTTTGCGATTTCAGGTTTGGTCCCATAGTAAAGGTTGTTCATAATGATGAGTACAATAACCCCTTAAGAGGTTGTGCGTTAATTATGTTACACCTTGTATAGACAATATCATATTTGTAGCAAGATAATTATGTTACACCTTGTATAGACAATATCATATTTGTGGCAAAATAATTCTAATCGCCATCTCTCTATCTTCTCGTTCCTTATCTTGCTTATATGTGTGCGATTGAACACAAAAGAAACAAATCGTTGGTCTGTGGCTGTGACCAGTCGAAAAGATCTTCTAAGCAAGTAATATCGCCACTTGCAAATAGTGTAGACTTCGCAATGTAGTTCTTGAAGTTCTCAAAAGCAGATTTTGCTTCATCATTTAGTGGGAATTCTGGATTCACGAGGCTGTGTATTATTTCCGAGAATTTTGGTATCCACTTTGAATAATGCGAAAACATACCGACAGCTCGTATAAGTGAGGTGTAGACAGTCGGTCGGTATAGGCATGCTAAAAGTGGTTGGAGTCGGTCCGGATCTGGTTTAACCCCTCAGCGACGTCAAAACACGTGCGTCTGTCACGTCGACTCATTGAGTCGGCGTTATTCGGGTCGGACTTAATGCGAAATATTGCATTCTAGAGTATACCTTTCCTTTTCTAATGTACACAGAGTGTAGGAAAAAGAATAGGAATGACATATAACATCACATGTCAAACGTGACAACAATTTGTTACGGAATGTTGCACTCAATAAAGTCTAGTTTAGACAAGCGCGGCACCGATTCGGCGACGGTGGATAATGCGAAATATTGTATTCTAAAGTATACCTTCCCTGTTCTAATTTACACAGAGTGTAGGAAAAAGAATAGAAAAGGCATCAAACATCTAACAACAATTTGTTACGGAATGTTGCACTCAATAAAGTCTAGTTTAGACCAGCGCGGCACCGATTCGGGGACGGTGGGTAATGCGAAATATTGCATTCTAGAGTATAACTTTCCTGCTCTAACTTACAGGAGCGTATAGGAAAGGCATATAACATCACATGTCAAACATCTAACAACAACTTGTAACGGAATGTTGCTCATCCGCGGGTGGCGCCAATTCGGCGACGGTGATACGGTTAATGGACTTTTGCAAAATGTTGTATCCGATTAGGTTAATTGTTTTTAAAACGAAAACGTCGATTTCGGCTTAGGGTTAGGCTTTTTAATTGTGTGTACTTTTAATTAATTTAAACAAAGCGCTCTGTGCACGACGCGACGCCCCGAGATGAACTCGCTCTAGGGCACAAGTAGCGGCGTGGTCTGCTTGTGTACCACGTGCGACGAACATTAACATTACTTAAGTAAATAATAACATAACAGATTATACAGTAGGAGTGAAATACCATTTTCTTGCCACAATTTAAGTAGAATTGCATTGTACTCGTAATTCAGTAAACGTAAGAATAGAGTAAGTTTTTACTGTATTTTACATGTTTTATGTTTATCTATGGTTGCTTACATGTTAAGAAGAGTGGTTGTTCCGAAGGGAAGCCGATAGGAATCAGGTTGTATGAAGGCTTCGCCCCTGGCTAATAGTAAACCCCTCGAGTTTGGGCTCATATGATTCGTTTTTATGAACCAATATATGCACTTTAGAGTCGAGGGTCTGATGATGGAGCCAGGAGGTGGATAATGGAACTGTTCAGTGGCTACTAGTAAACCCCTCGCGTTTGCGGTCATATGATTCGTTTCGACGAGTCCAGTAGATTGAGCTTGATAACAAGGTTCTGACGATGGAGCCAGGAGATGGATAGTGGAATTCTTCAGTGGCTACTAGGTAACCCCTCGCGTTTGGGCCCATATGATTCGTTTTGACGAGTCCAGTAGATTGGGCTTGGTAGCGAGGGTCTGATGATGGAGCCAGGAAGTGGATAGTGGAACTTTTCGCTAATATTAAACCGGTCAAGTCATAACTTTGTTGATTTCATATTTATTCACTAAATAAAAATATACTAGACTAAAAAGTAAAAAATATAAATATGTGCTTAGTTTAAAAAAAAAACTAAAAAACACGCTTTTATCACCCACAAAAAATAATAAAATGACTTGTATTAGTCAAGATATACCTATGCAGCTCGTCACTTCTTTTATATCCAACGATTAATTCAAGAAGCGTGGAGCGTGTTCAGGATCGGCCAAACGCCGTAAATAAAACGCGTACTAATATCTCGGAGGCAGACGGCGCGAGGAAGTAGTTTTGTGGGTTCTTGTTCACCTTGTTGCTCTTACTAAGGTTTGGAACTGACAGTGTTCATCGGTTTTGTTTTTGTTTTTGGGGAATGGCATCTCGCAGTTCAACCTATAGGAGGTTGTCGACTGCTTAACCGGGCTTTCCTGTGGATGCCTCAATAAATTAAGGCCTCCAGCCAGGCTTAAAACTAAGACTAAAAACTAAGCGACTACACGCTAAGGGCACCCCCTGTGGGGTACGGACCTCGGCTTAGGGCGTCGCTGGGAGAGGACAGCAATGGGACATGCTGGATCGGATTATTTGGGGGCAAATTTAGAATTACGGGCTCAGCTGCGCGGGCTGGCTCGAGCAAGGGTCGGGGTGGGTATGGACGGGGGCGTCGCGGTGGCCCTCGGCGGCGAGGGCGGAAGCACGGCGGTCTCGATTTGAGTTTCCGGATCGTGCTGGTGGCGGGATTACTCTCCTGGAGGAGAGTTATGGCGTCATCCGGGACGGTTAGGGCGTGCCTAGGACGGCGGATGCGACTTATGCGCGACGGTGTGTAGCGGGCGGCCACCGCAATCAGGGGATTCGGGTGTTTGGAGGCAGATTCGAAGAAACGCTTGGCGAGGCGTTTCATGAACTGCTGGACGGTTGGGATTTTTAGATCAACGTGAAGAGACTCGTTGCGTACATAATAGGGTGCCCCCGTGACCTTTCTGAGGAAACGGTTCTGTAGGGTCTGCATCCTATGGAGCAAGTGTGGCTTAGCGTGCGCGAATACAACACAAGCATACGTCATGATGGGACGGATGACTGCGGTGTAGATGCGCAGCTTGCACTTAAGAGATAGTTTGCTACGCGCGGTCAGGATGAAGTGAAGCCTGCCGAGAGCGCAAGCGGCACGCGAACGAGCCGTCTTGATGTGCTCTCTAAAGGTCAGGTGTTGATCTAAGATCACGCCAAGGTATTTGGCTTGCTTCTCCCAAGGGATCGGCTTGCCATACATGGTGATCGGGCTAGGAGGTGCGGAAGCGCGGAGTCGCGGTCGCGTGAAAAGGACGGCCTGACTCTTATCGGGATTGACCTCAATCCTCCACTTCCGGAACCAGACGCCTAAAGCGTTTGCGGAGTTTTGGAGAGTTCTGGCGATAGAGTTCTGGCACCGCCCTGTGTAGTAGATAGCTGTGTCATCGGCGAAAAGCGCCAAATGAGTCTTGCTACATTTGGGGATGTCGCTCGTGAAGAGCGAGAAGATGAGGGGAGAAATCACCGAGCCCTGGGGGACACCGGCGCGTAAGGGGTGAGGGGAGGAGAGTGTACCCTCAATGCGATAGCGAAAGGTGCGGTTCGACAAAAAGTCTCGTAAGATGAGCACGAGACGGTCAGGCACCCCGAGTTGATACAGCTTATATATTAAGCCGTTGTGCCAGACCTTGTCGAACGCTTTCGCTATATCGAAGAACAACATGCCTGTCGTTGCCTTGCGCTGGAAGCCAGCGCTTAGGTGCTCAACGATTCGGTGAACTTGCTGGATGCAAGAGTGATGGGTCCTGAACCCAAACTGTTCACTAGGGATAAGGCTCTTAGCCTCGGCGAAATCTTTGAGACGCTTATAAATAAGCCTCTCATAAATTTTGCCGAGGACATTGAGGAGACTAATGGGGCGGTAACTAGTAGGCTCAGACTTGGGCTTGCCTGGCTTGGGGATACCGATGACGGTGGCCTCTTTCCATGTCTGCGGAAAGATGTTGTTGCTGAGAGCACCATTGAAGATGGCGGTCATTAGCATTATCAGGGGGGCGGGGAGGAGTTTGAAAACCTTATTGGTGATACCGTCCGAGCCAGGGGCCTTCCGATCCTGTAGCCCTTTAATGATGTCGTGCACCTCGTCTGGAGTGACGGGAGGCAACGGATCATCAGGGTCTTCCACAGGGGAAGAGCAGCCCTGCGTTCGACTTCGGCGTCGACCTTGGCAAGGTGCGCTTGGTCAGCTGGTTGGGAGCTAGGAGAACATTGAGACTCCAGGCTGTCGGCTAGGCATTCTGCCTTTTCGGGATTATCGAATGCGATGCTCTTGTCAGGGCGAATGAGGGGAGGCATTGTAGCCTCCCCAGTGGAGGTACGCATTTTGCGTTGGAGTTGCCAGAAGGCCAGATGGTTGGGCTCGAGCTCGCTGAGCATCTTGTCCCAGCCCTCGGAACGCCACTCCGTTATACGTTTCTTTACAGCACGCTGTAAATGGCGCATGTGGGCTTTGTTCGCGTCGCAGGGAAAGGAGTCGTAGGCACGAATGGCCGCGTTCTTCTCGGTTATCAGTTCACGTACGTCAATCGGTAACTTCCAGCGATGATCATCCATCGCCGGAACTTCCCGCGAACAATCCGTCAGAACGGATTGAACGTGTTCTGTAAACGAGTCGATCGCACCCGTCGTGTCTTCGACTGACACTATGTGGTCGGGGATTTTATCCAAGTGAGGCGACGTGGTGGATTTCAGCTGTTCGCTTACTTTCTTCCAGTCGGTTATCACTTTGGTTCGAGGGGGCTGGTTAGGATCGAGCGGGCCCGAATAAGGGGCGAAGAGCATGGTAATTGGGCGGTGATCCGAGTTGAGCTCGTGGTGTGTCCCAATAGAGTGCAAACGAAGGTTTACATTCTTGAGTAGCGCAACATCGAGCACGTCTGGAAGCTGGCTGGGAACGCCAGGGTAGTGGGTTGGGTTCATCGGAGCGATGACATCGAAGTTGAGGGAGGCACCTAGGTTGAACAGTATCCTACCTCTGGTGGAGGTCGTGTTGCTGTTCCAGGCGGGATGCTTGGCATTGAGATCCCCCGCCAAGATGACGGAGTCACTCAGTCCGAAGAGGACAGTTAGGTCCTTGGTGATCGCGGTGGGATCCTCCGCACCATTGGCAGGCGGGAAGTAGGCAGAGATGATGGTGATTGGTTGATGACCAGTCATGCCGAGCCGACAGATTGAGACCTCAAGATGAGAGACTAGTGGAGGAGGGTCCATAGGACTACAGTAAAGAGACCTTTTGTAGTATATAAGGGTGCCACCCTTGTGGCAGCGGGACCTGTCATTGCGAACTATGTCATAGTTGGCGATTTTCGGGTCCCGCTGATGGGGCTTCAGGAAGGTCTCTTGAATGAGCATAATGTCAAGCTGATGATCACGTAGAAAGGTGGCGATCTCATCGCGTTGACCGGTAATTGCATTGGCGTTGAAGACGCCTAGTTTAAGGGAGCGGGGTTTGAGGGACCTAATCTTTTGTAAATTCATAATGGAATTTAAAAGGTTAGATTTTCGAGAGCTTGCGATACCTCGGGGTACGCGTTGAAGATCTCAAGGAGACGAAGAGCGTTTCCTTGAGCGGCACGGATTTCCTTCACCATGGCGTTGGCCGCCGGGGTGTAGAAAACAGCGAATACGCTGAGAAGCACCTGTGGGTTTGAAGGCTGATGGCCTGAAGAAGGGGACCTGTTTGCTGCCGTGGGAACCGGCGCAGCTTTGGGAGCGGCGGTGGCCACAGGAGCCAATGGGGCTGCTGCCGGGACCGGCGTGGCAATGGCCAATGGCGCAGGGATGGGTTGAGAGGGCGGCACCGAGGCCGAAGCTGCCTTAAAGTTGACCCATGGGGAGGGTCTCTGAGGAGCGAGGCGCTCGGGCAACTGAGCAGAGGGGAGCTTTACGCTCGGGCTTTCCCTTTGCTGGCGCTCGCTGGCACGCTTCGCCAGCTTGGCCGAGGAGGATTTAGGGGCTTTACTGCATCCCCGGTAGTTAGCTGGGTGACCAGCTTGCCCGCAGAGCACACAACTTGGAGGTTCTGTGCACAGAGTCCTCTGTCCTTGGGGCGAGGGCAGTCCGCGGTGCCATGCCCGCCCAGACACTTAACGCATCTGGGAGTAACGTAGCAGTGCGACTGGGAGTGGCCGTATAATTGGCAACGGTGGCACTGGCCAACGATATTGGACTTTCTAGGCTTCTCAATAGAGATGCCCGACAGTGAACACACCGACTTCACTTTGAAGATCGGGTGATGACCCTCAACGGGGTCGCAGATCACCAGGACCATGTCATATACAAGGCCCTGTTTCGCCCGGTGAAGGCGGTGGACTGCAGACACTGGGATACCCTTGGAGATCAGGTCTGCCTTGATCTCTTCGGTGGCGATCTTCGGGATACGCCTAATGACTACCCTCGTCGGAGTTTCCTCCGGGAGGGAGAATGTGTGAAAGGAGTACTTCCTTTCACGAAGAATTCGGACAAGGTCCCTGTAGTCCGAGGACGAGGGGACAGTAACCTTGATGCCCTGCTGGGTAGATCGGGCGTTGGTGTATTGGATCTTGCGATCCACGCAAACTTTAGAAATTTCTGTCCACTTGGACTTATCTTGGATGTATAAGGGGGGCGGGGGACGCACCTTCCTCTTTGAGTCCGTTGGGATAGGACTGGCTGAGGTGGGTGATCGGATGGGTGCCGAGCCGGAAGTAGAGGAAGGGGCAGGGGCAGGGGCGCAGGCAGGGGCGCAGTCAGGGGCGGAGGGGATGGCTGCCGCCAGAGGCTTTTTGGCCTTGCCGGCCTTTGAGGAGGCGCTCTTCTTCCTCTTCCCTCCCTTTCCGACGACTTGATAGTCGTCTGAGGAGGAGGAGGAGGAAGTGAGCGAGATGGCGTCCTCTGATTCGGAGTCCGAAGGAGGGGTGGAGGTGTCCATCACCTCGGGCTGGGGGGAGACTACAGACGGCATCGAAACCGCCGTAAGAGGGGTGCCCCTATCTGCTACAGGGGGGGAAAGCGGGCTCTCTAGAGCCTCACTTGGGTCGAGGTGGCCAGTGTTCATCGGAAAGCCTGCCCCTCTTTTATACTCGCCCGTTGCAGCTGGCCAGCGGACCGTTTCCTCACCCCCGCATTTTTCTCTTTATTATATCTTACAGGGGCCATTAGCTGGCGCGTCTCTAATTTAAAGTTATTTCTTAACTCTAACTATTGACCTATTGACCTCACCTCTACGACGTCCCATCGCGCCGGAGCGCAAGGACAAGCGTACCGAGGTATAAATACTACCTCACCCCCCCGCTTCAGTAGTATGAAAATGGCGGGTTCCTTCCGCACGCTTGTCCCCCGATCCTTAATCCCGCCCGCCCGCGTGGAGCAATTGTCCCAAATAATAATAACACAAATGCTACAAAGTCCCCACTTGCTTAGTAATCAATAGCGCCCTAAGTCTAGGTTCGAGTCCCGCTAGGGGACGCCCTTAGACGTCCTGTTTAAAATTTTGTTAACACGGTGAGAGGCCCATCTGGCCCCACCAAAGCCCAGCTACGCAGTTAAGGCTCTCCGGAGCCGTCGTCGTAGAGGTTGTCTACTATTGCCAAATAATATAGTTCACCTGTGTGTGTAACTGTGTATCACAACATTACATAATTACTTAGGCTGGCCATAAATACTGTTACAATTAAAAATAAACAAAATATTACATTTGAATTTGGAATCTGTCATTTTTATATGATTGTTCATTGAGTTTTCTCATTTTGGCGCCAATACATTGTACAATATTTTGCGATATTAAAATGGAGTGGGGTGATAAAGAGAACCGAATCGCTGTGATTGCATTACACAAAGTAGGTATGGAGCCAAATGCAATTTGTAAAACTCTCCATACGCTTGGTATTAGTAAAATGTTTGCGTACCGGGCTATTAATAGGTACAATGAGACCTCCTCTGTTTGTGACAGAAAAAGATCTGGCCGTCCACGTAGTGTTCGTACGAAAAAGGTGGTCAAAGCAGTAAGGGAAAGAATTCGAAGAAATCCTGTCCGAAAGCAAAAGATTTTATCTCGGGAGATGAAGATAGCACCTAGAACCGTGTCACGTATTTTAAAAGATGACTTAGGACTTGCAGCCTATAAGAAACGTACTGGTCATTTCTTAACTGATAATTTTAAAAAAGAATAGGGGGGTAAAATCGAAACAACTACTGAAGCGGTACGCAAAGGGAGGTCACAGAAAAATTTTGTTTACGGATGAGAAATTTTTTACAATTGAGCAACATTTTAACAAACAAAATGACCATATTTATGCTCAAAGCTCTAAGGAAGCTTCCCAATTAGTCGACAGAGTGCAACGTGGGCACTATCCGACTTCAGTGATGGTTTGATGGGGTATTAGCTATGAAGGAGTGACTGAGCCATACTTTTGTGAAAAAGGTATCAAAACATCGGCACAAGTGTATCAAGATACCAGTCTTGAGAAGGTAGTGAAGCCCCTTAACAACACCATGTTCAATAACCAAGAATGGTCCTTCCAGTAAGACTCGGCGCCGGGTCATAAAGCTTCGGACTTCATCAGAGCTGAAGACTGGCTGTCGTCTAGTCCCGATCTTAATCCGCTGGATTATGATTTATGGTCAGTTTTAGAGAGTACGGCTTCTTCTAAACGCCATGATAATTTGGAGTCCCTAAAACAATCCGTACGATTGGCAGTGAAGAATTTTCCCATGGAAAGAGTGCGTGCTTCTGTTGATAACTAGCCTCAACGTTTAAAAGACTGTATTGCAGCCAATGGAGACCACTTCGAATAAGCTTTTTATATTTTAAATTGTTTTATATTTATGTACTAAACTAACACACTGTAAAAGTAATAAATGTTATTTGCAATAGAATTTTTTTTTCTTTGTTTCAGTATTTATGGCAAGACTAGGTATATTTAATACCAGTTTTATACATCATAAGAATAAAAACCTAAAGTTTTTTGTCTGAGTTTAAGAGAACTGAACAATTTTTCCTCGGCTTCCCTCTAATGATGATTGTATCTGGGCTACTGCTAGTAGCCACTGAAGAATTCCCATATCCTCCCTCTAGCTCCATCATCAGTCCCTCGTTACCAAGCCCAATCTATTGGACTCGTTAAAACGAATCATGTGAGCCCAACCTTGGAAGGTTTACTAAAAGCCACTGAAGAGTTCCACTATCCACCTCCGGCTCCATCATCAGATCAGCTCCAAGGTACCAAATTATAATATTGTCATCTGAACTACATATAGGTACATACAAAGTTTTATCAAAACGAATCATATGACCTCAAACTCGAGGGGTTTACTAGTAGCCACTGAAGAATTCCTCTATCCACTTCCTGGGTCCATCATCAGACCCTCGACACTAAGTGCAACTATTTGGAGTCATCAAAACGAATCAAATGAGCCCAAACGCGAGGGGTTCACTAGTAGCCACTGAAGAGTTCCACTATCCACCGCCTGGCTCCATCATCAGACCTTCGTTACCAAGCCCAATCTATTGGGCTCGTCAAAACGAATTTCCGATGTTTTTTTACATTTTTTTATTGGTATATTGGCGTGTGCTAGCTGACATATGGAAAATAATTTTATTTAATGTTTTTGTGTTGCGTAATGTAAATAATTTTGCATACTATTGTATGGAATCAAGTTTAACTAACTAAACAGACAGCTGTGCTGCTGGACAGTTTGTTGCGCCACCTCTTCTGCCCAGCTAAAGCACTAGGAAGTGGAAAAGGGCGGGCGTTTTGTGGGACTGTCTTATGTAATTTTTGACGTTCAAAAAGTGCCGATTCTCAGCCCAGTTTGAATAAATGACTTTTAATTTTGATTTTGAATTATATGAGCCCAAACGCGAGGAGTTTACTAGTAGCCACTGAAGGGTTCCACTTTCCACCTCCTGGCTCAATCATCAGATCAGCTCTAAGGTACCAAATTATAGTATTGTCATCCAAACTACATATTCATACAAAGTTTCATTTCGATACGACGATAAGTTAAACACTTCCAAGGTTTTGTTACGTTATTTGTTAGTTACAAGTGAAGCTATGTATTTTTAATATGACCAAACTGTTATTTTTTATTCTGTCATCCTGTATCTTTTCAGATGTAGTTAATTTTTATTTAAATGTAAATAACTTTATTAAACCACTGTGTTACAATGATATATCATTTCATTGAAAGCAAGCTCAGCCAACAGTAGATACCTTTTTTTTTTTGTGGATGGGAAATCATCAAGTGACTTCTCCCGCTCTGGGCGGAGCGGGAGGGCGTGTCAGACTTTTACTGACTAAAACCCACCCGTGTTCCTTCAGTTGCCTGTGCCGGGGCCACGGTAACTCTTTCGAACATCCCGCAACCCCGGCTGAACAGTAGACACCTTGGCTTTTCAATCAAAATTCATCCATCAAGAAATAAATGTGAAAACAAAAACAGAAACAAAACAGTCAAAAGTAAGAGTGGTTACGAAAAGAAACAGGTTTCCGTTTCAGGCGAATCTGTGCGGGTCGCTACCGATTGGTGCAGGTGTTATATAATATTCCCACATTATCTTATGCGCTTACTTATAAAGATGAACAGCGATTTACTTGGAAAATAAAAGGATCACAGAAAGAATGTAGACCTTTATATATTTTTGCCTATATTTTTCTACTGACAGTTTTATAATAGTAAAAAACAATTTATTTTTTTAATAAGTACCAAAGATAATTTCACAACATCCGTTGGCCTCGCGAGAAAGCGGAAGAAATCTACATAAAACTAAAATACTGTTCGGGAATAATAAAATTATACTTAGTGGGCAGTTTCACCAGCCGACAGGGACGAGTGACATGCATTTTAGTGGGCAACTGCTGTGCAGGTGCGCCGAGAGTACCGGTCGGTACCGACCGGCGACCCACACGGGTTTGTATATGTCGGGAACCTGTTTCTTTATGTAAGCACCCTCCTGCACCAATCGGCACCTATCGGCACAGACTAGCCTGCACCGGAAACCTGTTTTTTATGTATGCACACTAAGACAGTAATTTAAAAAGGAGTGTTCTTGTGAATGTTTTTTTCAGCCACTCCTTACAAGAAGGTTATCCTACTAATATTATAAATGTGAAAGTTTGTGAAGATGTTTGGATGTTTGTTACTCAATCACGGAAAAATGGCTGAACAGATTTGGATGAAATTTTGCACACAGATAGCTTATAACCTGGATTAATACATAGGATACTTTTTATCTCGGTGAAGCGACATCCACGCGGCCGAAGCCGCGGGAAAAAGCTAGTCGACTATAAAGTTTTTAAATAAAAAATTAAATTCGTTTTAAAAGTTATTGCAATTTTAAAAGTGTAGTGCTAAGTTTTGAAGGACAGTGTATTTTGCTAGTGTAGAGCGAAGAGACCAAAAGTCTTGTAAACTGAATTTGTTCCAACACATTTGTTACAACCCAGTACAGCCGTGCGGGCCTCATACAAAGGCTCCTCTTCAACAGCAATGAATATGTCACTGATGATTTTTGGTTTGGAATAAATATACATAATCAGCTTATAATGTTCCCACTTCTGGGACACAGGCCTCCTCTCTTTGAGGGGGAGTGGGTTGTAATCTATCACACAGGCTCAGTGCGGATTGGTAGATGTTGATATTCACAAGATGTTTTCCTTCACCGTTTTGAGAGCAGGGGTAATTAAATTATTTGCACACAGTAAAGCAGCTGCCTGGGTTCGAACCCACAACCTACAACTCATAAGTCAGGGCCGTTACCACTCTGGGCCACCACTGCTCTAATATAGTACAATACTTATTTTGGGTTTCATAATAGCTGTCCATCTGTGTCAAATTGTGGTGTTTGACAGTTAGTTGACAGTTGACTGTCAGTTGATTTTTATTACAAGTGAGGGTACCCCACAGTATAGTTTCAAGCAACCGACATCTGCCGGAAAATCATCATGGATGCCAAGTAAGTACATAATAGAAATAGATAAGGTAGGTCCTGCCCGCCCCATGCTCAGTATTGCATGGACCTTAAAGTGTAGAAATATAATAGAAATAGATAAGGTAGGTCCTGCCCGCCCCATGCTCAGTATTGCATGGACCTTAAAGTGTAGAAATATAATAGAAATAGATAAGGTAGGTCCTGCCCGCCCCATGCTCAGTATTGCATGGACCTTAAAGTGTAGAAATATAATAGAAATAGATAAGGTAGGTCCTGCCCGCCCCATGCTCAGTATTGCATGGACCTTAAAGTGTAGAAATATAATAGAAATAGATAAGGTAGGTCCTGCCCGCCCCCATGCTCAGTATTGCATGGACCTTAAAGTGTAGAAATATAATAGAAATAGATAAGGTAGGTCCTGCCCGCCCCATGCTCAGTATTGCATGGACCTTAAAGTGTAGAAATATAATAGAAATAGATAAGGTAGGTCCTGCCCGCCCCCATGCTCAGTATTGCATGGACCTTAAAGTGTAGAAATATAATAGAAATAGATAAGGTAGGTCCTGCCCGCCCCCATGCTCAGTATTGCATGGACCTTAAAGTGTAGAAATATAATAGAAATAGATAAGGTAGGTCCTGCCCGCCCCCATGCTCAGTATTGCATGGACCTTAAAGTGTAGAAATATAATAGAAATAGATAAGGTAGGTCCTGCCCGCCCCATGCTCAGTATTGCATGGACCTTAAAGTGTAGAAATATAATAGAAATAGATAAGGTAGGTCCTGCCCGCCGCCATGCTCAGTATTGCATGGACCTTAAAGTGGAGAAATATAATAGAAATAGATAAGGTAGGTCCTGCCCGCCCCATGCTCAGTATTGCATGGACCTTAAAGTGTAGAAATATAATAGAAATAGATAAGGTAGGTCCTGCCCGCCCCCATGCTCAGTATTGCATGGACCTTAAAGTGTAGAAATATAATAGAAATAGATAAGGTAGGTCCTGCCCGCCCCCATGCTCAGTATTGCATGGACCTTAAAGTGTAGAAATATAATAGAAATAGATAAGGTAGGTCCTGCCCGCCCCCATGCTCAGTATTGCATGGACCTTAAAGTGTAGAAATATAATAGAAATAGATAAGGTAGGTCCTGCCCGCCCCCATGCTCAGTATTGCATGGACCTTAAAGTGTAGAAATATAATAGAAATAGATAAGGTAGGTCCTGCCCGCCCCATGCTCAGTATTGCATGGACCTTAAAGTGTAGAAATATAATAGAAATAGATAAGGTAGGTCCTGCCCGCCCCCATGCTCAGTATTGCATGGACCTTAAAGTGTAGAAATATAATAGAAATAGATAAGGTAGGTCCTGCCCGCCCCCATGCTCAGTATTGCATGGACCTTAAAGTGTAGAAATATAATAGAAATAGATAAGGTAGGTCCTGCCCGCCCCCATGCTCAGTATTGCATGGACCTTAAAGTGTAGAAATATAATAGAAATAGATAAGGAAGGTCCTGCCCGCCCCATGCTCAGTATTGCATGGACCTTAAAGTGTAGAAATATAATAGAAATAGATAAGGTAGGTCCTGCCCGCCCCCATGCTCAGTATTGCATGGACCTTAAAGTGTAGAAATATAATAGAAATAGATAAGGTAGGTCCTGCCCGCCCCCATGCTCAGTATTGCATGGACCTTAAAGTGTAGAAATATAATAGAAATAGATAAGGTAGGTCCTGCTCGCCCCCATGCTCAGTATTGCATGGACCTTAAAGTGTAGAAATATAATAGAAATAGATAAGGAAGGTCCTGCCCGCCCCATGCTCAGTATTGCATGGACCTTAAAGTGTAGAAATATAATAGAAATAGATAAGGTAGGTCCTGCCCGCCCCCATGCTCAGTATTGCATGGACCTTAAAGTGTAGAAATATAATAGAAATAGATAAGGAAGGTCCTGCCCGCCCCATGCTCAGTATTGCATGGACCTTAAAGTGTAGAAATATAATAGAAATAGATAAGGAAGGTCCTGCCCGCCCCATGCTCAGTATTGCATGGACCTTAAAGTGTAGAAATATAATAGAAATAGATAAGGAAGGTCCTGCCCGCCCCATGCTCAATATTGCATGGACCTTAAAGTGTAGAAATATAATAGAAATAGATAAGGAAGGTCCTGCCCGCCCCATGCTCAGTATTGCATGGACCTTAAAGTGTAGAAATATAATAGAAATAGATAAGGAAGGTCCTGCCCGCCCCATGCTCAGTATTGCATGGACCTTAAAGTGTAGAAATATAATAGAAATAGATAAGGAAGGTCCTGCCCGCCCCATGCTCAGTATTGCATGGACCTTAAAGTGTAGAAATATAATAGAAATAGATAAGGTAGGTCCTGCCCGCCCCATGCTCAGTATTGCATGGACCTTAAAGTGTAGAAATATAATAGAAATAGATAAGGTAGGTCCTGCCCGCCCCATGCTCAGTATTGCATGGACCTTAAAGTGTAGAAATATAAGAAGCAAAGGAAGGTAGCTGACCCCTTGCTGTATGACGTCCAACAGCTGCGTGCGCGAGTGCAGCACGCCGTACTCGTGGCGCACGGTGTGGTCGAGCGCGTCCAGCAGCGCGCGGCGCAGTTGCGGCCGGTGCGCCGCGCCCCACCACGCCGCCGCTGCCTCCGCCACGCCCGTCAGCGCCAGCAGCGAGAAGGCGGCCGCCAGCAGTGGCGCCGAGCCGCGCGCCGCGCCGCACAGTGCGGCCAGCGCGCCCAGCGCCAGCGCGCCACCCCACGCCGCCAGCGCAAGCAGTCCCGCGCGAGCCGCCGCACTCTCGTTGCCGCGTCCGTCCCATAGCGCCCAGCCCGCGAACCCGCACGCTGTGCTGCCCACGCACTGCAACAGTACGAGTGTACGACACTCACAGGTCACCGCGCCTGACGATAATGCGAACAGTAGCAACACCACAAAACCGTGATAATCAAATTGATGGCGATGACTGATTGAATGACTTCGGTGATTAATGGGCATGAGCTCTGCCGAGCTCCCAGCCCCCAACAATGTAACAGATACATCGGCGTTCTTCGTCGTATCTATTTAGATTTCGTAACGTACGTAAATAGGCCGCGCGTTTTTATAGTCACCTGGCTGGATTTTAACCATTTGTTTACGAAACGTCTGATATAAGCATAAATATGGTTGATGTTTATTGATTACCTCGTACAACATCAATTAGAATTCAGAGCACCCAGCAAAGTAAATCAATCAAGCGACAAACAGATTTAGTCTCTAATAAAAGTTTTCAGCTTCTTACCAAAAATATTATATTGAAGAGTATCAGCAAGCACTTCATTAACGAATAGCACCGAGACATGCCCATGGCTTTCAATGAGATATCTAAGTAGGATTAGTATCAATGTTTCAAGATTTTCTACTTTTTGAATAAATTATTCACTGATATTAATTTTCACTACCCACGCAATGCACTACCTGTAACCTGTTTGTTAAATAAATATTCGAATTTCAAATTAAATTTATTTTCCCAAAGTTCAATGCCTCCGATTTTGACGACGAAAAGTAAGTTATTGCAAGATATAAAATAAGTCTATGCTACTTTTGTACACATCATGAAAATAATTTTTATGTTGAACAAAAGTTTTTGTTGTTTTTATAATTACAAATGAATTCGTATCGTTTTACAGAATTTTATCGGTCAAATAAATTTAATAAAAATATTTTGATTACGTGAATTTAGTGAGCCATAGACAAATTCATTCGGTGCAGTTTCACAGCGCCGAACAGCGAACGTTCGGGGATTTGACAGCGTTCGCGAAACGCGGAATGTCTCCCTCGAAAACATAAATAAATGGCCACCGTTGTTATTACGTTCTTCCTATTTGTACAATTTTATGTTTGTAAAATGGACGCCGACTACATTGAAAACCAAAGGTACTTTTATGTGATAAAAGTGATTATAAAAACGGATGCATGTGATCTAGTTTTGCAATAAAGTTTCTAAAATTGAAAAGCTATCGTTGACAGAAAGTTTCGCGCCACTCAGGAAGCAAAACTTAATAGTTGTGAATGCGTTGTACATGTGTTGTATTCCGCCGTCTGCGACGCCTTTCAGTATCAGTTAGTAATGTTTTCAATACGAGGACGCTATTTCCAGGGATCAACTTTTGTCCCGGAGAGAAAAACGGTGGAGTATGAACTCACAAAGAGTAGAGGAAATTGTGGCGGAGCTGATGAGGCCTATCAGCAGCGATGCCCGCCGATACTTCGACACGGACCTGGCCGCGGTAAGTCCCTGACCTGACACCTCCGCCGGTGCATCGCATCTCTTCCGATATTATCATCACCTGTGATTTTTAGTCTCACTCACGGCACCTTGCGCCTTGAGTGCAGTTGTTTGACATTTTACTGAGAAATTATCTAAACGAGTCCACGCGCGAAGAACATAAATGCATAACACATCATTACAATGTTGTTTGTTTTGTCCAGTAGCTCACTTGCATTTCATTATTTCATAAAAATCAATAAGTAATAAGTCAATCAAATTCGATAGTTGGTACCTTCATATTTTGTAATGAAAGGTGAAAAGGTAGTAGATACTGAAATATCTGAATGTGTGGTTTACTAACAATATCTTGATAAACACCTGAAGAGCTAATAACTTATCTTTGAATGCTTATTTGTTACCTGTGACACATTACTGAGCCTATACATTGATATTGTTAACAGTTACTGTACTAAACCCAGAAGATGAGTGGTGGATAGACACATATATAGCCAAAGATAGGTATTCTGATATAAACTCGCATGTCCCTCCATTGCTTGTGACTACACATTTTGAGTCGTATTAGTTACCTATTTTATTTTACACATAAGAACAGAAGACACTGGGTACGGGCACTGTTCATACTTAAAATTAAGTTGTGATAATCAAGGCCAAAGATTTCCTCGTTGCCAGTGAAATGATTGATGAGCTGCGCGCATCTTGTGTAAACTTATTTGTATAAAACAGGTGTAATTCAATGAAACAACCTTCAAATGGTTTTTGCAGCTTTCCAATATTTCAAGGCCATCAAAATAAATGACAAGAATTTCTTGTTCTAATTGATTGTACATTTAACTTACTGGATGCAACTTACAATAGACTCTGTCAAAGTTACTCTGAAATTGTTTTGTAAATTATTAAAACTTTCTTCATTAAAAATATATATAGTAAACACAATCAAGAGTACTAAATGTGTGTGCTATCTGACTGTGTAAACAATTTGAGCCAGCAACATAACGAGGCCAGTAAGCGGGGCCACCCAGTCTGCTTGCTTGCCCTCTTTCCTCATTATTTGTGTCTTTACTATTGTCTACTAAAATGTGTGGAGCAGTGAATGACGACGATTGTTAGTCACTTGTAATTTATTTGCAAAAAAAATACTAGGATTTGTTTTGTATATTACAGCAAAAACCGTTATAAAAACTGATTATAGCAATTTCGAAGGGACTGTCGGATTATTTATTTATTTATTTGCTAACATGTAACAACACTGGTTAGTAGGCATGCATTAGAATTTCATGGCACAGTGTAAGACATGCACCCTGTAAGGGCACTGCAAAAGTTTCATGTCAAATTAAAATATAAAATTGATTCTAATTGTTACAATTCATTACAATAGTATTGTAATGAACATTAATCAATAATTTATTACATTTTATTTAAAAAAAAAACATTATTATCAATTCGTTTATTAATTTTAGTCATTTAAGTCATATAGGTAAGCATAATATACTATAGTCATTTAAGTCATATAGGTAAGCATAATATACTATAGTCATTTAAGTCATATAGGTAAGCATAATATACTATAGTCATTTAAGTCATATAGGTAAGCATAATATACTATAGTCATTTAAGTCATATAGGTAAGCATAATATACTATAGTCATTTAAGTCATATAGGTAAGCATAATATACTATAGTCATTTAAGTCATATAGGTAAGCATAATATACTATAGTCATTTAAGTCATATAGTATACTATAGTCATTTATTATTTCACATTTAGGTATGTCAAGCATTACAAGGTCAATCGATTTAGAATTTGTCAGCTTTATATTCCTCAACGGTATAGTAGCCTTTCTTTATTAATAGAGATTTCAGCTGTTTTGAGAAAATTGAGTCATTTGGTAGAGATTTTATACTTTCCGGTAGCTTGTTAAATATATTAGCTAGTCTTGAATATGGGCTTTTCCCAATAACTTTTAAATTTGAAATGGGGAGTATTAGTCTATTCTTATTCCGTCGGTTATAGTTTTCATTTAATTCAATACTAGATTTGAAGAGGTGCCTATTCTTACTAATGAATATACAACTTTGCAGTATATTTATTGCCGGTAGTGTTAGAATTTGTTGTTTAATAAAGTGTGGCCTACAACTTTCTTGTTGGTCTATATTAATTAATATTCTGATACATTTCTTTTCGAGGAGCTCGTGGCTAAGTAATAACAGCCGCACGGGTCGATCCATCAGGTTAAGCTACGCTTGCCGGGGTTGTCCGTGGATGGGTGACCATCTTTACATACCGAGACTCCTCCGTGCCTCGGAAAGCACGTTAAGCCGTTGGTCCCGGCTGTCATTCGTAGATCTTTGACAGTCGTTACGGGTCGTCAGAAGACCGAAAGTCTGACAACCAGTCTTACCAAGGGGTATCGTATTACCCAGTTACTGGGTTGTGGAGGTCAGATAGGCAATCGCTCCATGTAAAATACTGATATTCAGCTGCATCCGGTTAGACTGGAAGCCGACCCCAACATAGTTGGGAAAAGGCTAGGCAGATGATGATTCTGATACATTTCTTTTGCTGAATGAAAAGGTCCAAAAAGTCAGTACTTTCTCCCCACAGAATAATGCCATAATTAAGCCAGGAGTAGGCATACGCATAGTAGGCAGATAAGGCGGTATTATAGTCTGTGTTACATTTCAATATGCCTAGCGTGTAGATAAATTGGGACAATTTTGCTCTTGTACTTTCTATATGTTTCTTCCAATATTTAGGTTTGAGTGATTACAGTTGTTATAGCTGAAACTGTAATCCGATGGTCCCTTCGAAGTCAGTATAAACCGGTTTTGATTGTATTTCTTATTTTTGTGAACTAACTCACTAATAATAACAGATATTGGCAAGTTCTTTCCAAGAGCCTACTACCAGTAAGTAAGAACAAGTTAGTATTATAATGTAAATGGAAATGTAAATTAGCACATACTTGTCATTTCTAAGTGCTTAAGCTATCCAAATTCATAGTGTATACGTAGTAAGTCTACTGTTCCACTTCAGGCTTGAATACATTTCACTTAAAGACGAATTTACATTATGAAACTAGTTGCGCAAACTTATTTATTCATTGATAGTTTCACGTGTAAATAGAAAATTATTTACACGTGAAACTATCGATGTATAGCTAAGTTTGCGCAACTAGTTTCGTAATGTAAATCCAGCTTAACTCTCTTGAGTTGGGACTTTGGCCTATCAATGTCTTGAAAGGCATCTACTATGTTTTGCAAAACTCGTTAATTACATACAAGGTGTTATTGAAATAACGCAAAACCTCTTAAGAGGTCATTGTACTCACCATAGGTAATAGGTAATACGGGCTGGTGTCCGCAACTCCACGTCAATGCGCGTATTTTGCGTGATGGGTGGGAAAATCGATTATTCGATCCACCCCAGCTCCTCAAGGAAGGCCAGCAACGCCTTGGTGTTACTGACAATCTCACGTAGGGTACCTGGGTTACCGAAGTACTTTGCCCTGTATGTGGCGAGCACTGGGCAGTTTAGTAGCACATGAGCTGCTGTCTCGTCGTCCTCCATGCAGGCCCTGCACAGCGGACTGTCTGTGACTCCTATGAGAAAGAGGTGTTTATTAAATGACCTGTGGCCAGTTATGGCTGCTGTAACTATACGCAGCTGCTGTTTATTTAGCCGGAGAAGCCGCTTCGTGAGGCGGCCATCAATTGCAGGGACTGCTTCCTTGGCCTGCCTACACTCACCCTGCTCCAACCATTGCTTGTGGTGTTGCTCGCTGGTGCGTTTCCTTACCAGAATGCGTATGTACCCGAAGGGGAGTGGCACGATGGGTTCAGGTCCCACTGGTGCCATGCTCGACCCCCTCCTGGCAAGTTCGTCGGCTGCGTCGTTTCCTAACGAACCGCTGTCCCTTGTTCCATTGAATGGTTATGTTATTATGGCTACCCACATGATTAAGGCGCTGGTGGCACTCGTATATTAGCCCAGAATCAACTGTGTGACTGTTTAGCGCTTACAGGACAGCCATGCTGTCTGAGAGTATACGGATCGAGTGGTCCTTAACTTCCCTGGCCATGATGGCTGCAGCCGCCAAAGAAACACCCATGCATTCGGCCTGGAACACTGTGTTATGGACACCCAATGGTGTGGCTATGTGCATGTTGAAGTCCTCCGAGAAGATTCCAGCACCTGTACCACTACCTGTTTTGGATCCATCCGTAAAGATGCGCAGCTCCGCGGGGCATAAACCCTCACATCGGTAATCCTCGTGGAGTTGGATCCTGTATTTTTTATCAAAGATAAATTGTTTGGGTACCCGGTTATTTATGGCTTTCGTAATGGGGAACTCCTTGTTGAGTCCCTCAAGCAGCACGGTGTGTGGTGTGTCTCTCTTGCCCCAGAGATTCAGTGTATTAAGACGTACCGCCGCCATCGTCGCTTCCTGCTGTATAAACAGGTGGAGCGGTGGTAAACTCAACATGGCTTCCATTGCTGCAGTCGGAGTAGTCCTCATGCAGCCCGTAATTGCCATGCAGGCTAGTCTTTGCATGCGTTGCAGTTTGTTGCAGGCTGTAACTAACTTGGTTCGGGGCCACCAGACCACGGCCCCGTAGGTGATCATGGGGCGGATCACAGTGGTGTACAGCCATAGTATAATTTTGGGGGATAGGCCCCACTTCTTACCTATCATTCTCCTACACTGCCAGAAGGTGATGCAGGCCCTGTTTAGTTTATTGTCTAAATGACTACTCCAGTTTAACTTACTGTCTAAAGTAACCCCGAGGTACTTGACTTCGTTGACCAGCTGGAGTTCTGTATTGAACAGTTTTGGTAGGCGGAAAGGGCCTAATGCTCGCTTGTGGGTAAACATGACCACTTCAGTTTTAGTGGGGTTCACTGATAGGTCAAATTCCCTGCACCATCTTTCTACGATACATAGCGCTTGCTGACTGAGGTTGCAGATAGTTCCTGTCACCTTCTCCGGTACAAGGATTACGAGGTCGTCTGCTTAACCTACTGTATAAAAGCGTTTGGCGTTGAGTCTGGCTAATCATTCATTTCCGAATTGCGGAGAAATTTTTCAGATGTGGATTTGCCACCACCTGGCTCCACAAACCATACCACTTTATAATACCTAATAATACCAAATAATTTTCTGATAATACCAAAGTGAAGAATTTGTTGTTATAATTTGATCTCATTTTCTTGTCAATGTGTCTATAATAGGGTTCTTTGTACTCACCATTATGAACAACTTTTACTATGGGACCAAACCTGAAATCGCAAAAAAAAATTGCCCGTTCACTACATTTTGACGAGTTATGCGAACATAAATGTAGGAAACGGCAGATTTTTTTTTTTGCAATTACAGTTGCGGGCCCACAGTAAAAGTTGTTCATAATGATAAGTAAAGAGGTTTTGCGTTATTTCAATTACACTTTGTTAATGTTTTGAGAGTAACAGCAGAATCAATGTAACACCTGCTGCTCCGGAATAGAAAACTGCGTGACAAAAATAAGCTAGAGCTCGAAACTTTAAATGGTAGAACAGCCTTAATGAACAAAAGTACTTTCTGTATGGCGACAAAAATATTTAACAAGCTGCCTGACACATTAAAATAGTTAAATCTGGACAAATTCAAAAGTGTATTAGGAAAAATTTTAATCAATAAATGTTACTACTCGTTAAAGGACTATTTGGATGACAATTCTATAATTCCTCCTCCTAAACATTAAGTCACCTGGCCTGCTTTGACATTCTTGTACTTTTTGACATTTAACATCGGATCTATGTGTTTTATTAACATTTAAATTTTTGTGGACATTCTGGAAAAAATATCGATTCATTACTCTAGTTCTTTGTATAATTTATAATAATCATTTATTGTTATAGTACTTAATTAATTTGAATTTAAATAATAATTGTTAATAATATTTGTACGCCTAATGGCAAAACATAGAGAACCTATGTAATTGTTATAACATCTCACACGCTGTGTAACTCTACCTATGTTTACAAATAGATTCTGATTCCGGGCGGTTCGATTAATTAGGACCTATTATGTACGAGGGTGAATCAAAAAGTTCTTGAAATCACTTCACTTACACATTCATTTCCTTTCATCTACACATTCAACACCATTCACCTGTACATTCACCTCCGCTCACCTACACAATCAGCACAATTCACTTACATACTCACCTCCATTCACCTATACATTCACCACCATTCACCTGTATATGCACCACCGTTCACCTCACACCCTTAGACTGCTTATCGCACGCTTAATCATATACTGACCGATTAGTGTTTCGGTCAAAATTTAATTAAGTATACCAAGAAGTTTATTTTAACGCCCTCTTTCGGCCGATCTCGGAATTTTTTTGATATCTTGTTTCTAGGCGGAGTTAAACTATATCTGTCTCTTTCACACGCAAACGTTTCGGCAAACGTTTTTACGAGACAGAGACAGATATCAGTATGCGTCAAGGACTATCAACTATCCCTACAATACATTATTTCATTATAAAAAGCTATTTTCTTTGAGTAATAAGCCATTTTGTAAGGTAAGTCAGGTTTGCTAAATCGTTTTTTGCGATTTCCCGAAAAACGTCTTTTTTGAGTTATGTCAATATATGATTAAGCGTGCGTTATGTTCTGTTGTGTTATTCAATTTTCTTCTTTTCTTTTCATTTATTTATTTTTTGTTTTAATTGTTTGGTAGATATAAATAAATAAATATCTTGGGACAACTCACACACGGCCAGATGGCCGTGTGTGAGTTGGATCAGATGATCCCAAGTTAAGCAGAGCTTGTGTTATGGTAACCAGACAACTGATATACATACTTATATAATTTATAAATACATACATATTATAGATAAATGACACCCAGACACAGAACAAACAATATGCTTATCACACAAAGTTTGTCCTGGGTGGGAATCGAACCCACGACCTCCGGTTTTGCAGTCAGGGTCACTAACCACTAGACCAACAGGCCTGTCAAAACACACCACCATACACATGCACACACATCCAATACACACATGCAAGCATGATGCATGCATGCATCCATATACATGTTACCTGCCAGTTATTTGCATAATGCCACTAAGTGGGGCCTGGCGACCTGTAATACAGGTTTTTTTTTTCCAAAACCTACTTCAGGCACCAGCTCTCACAATGTGAATCTTTATATAGTTATAGTCTTTACAAAACCATTGTGAGAGAAAATAAATTAATATATTATTATTATTATTGATTATATATGTTTTCATATAAAATTATATATGTTTTCGTGTAACTGTTTTTTGTCCCGAATAAATAAAATAAAATATCTCGGGGCCCTGGGGTCCCGGACTTTTGGAAGGCGTACGAGGAGCCAAGCCATTATTATTATTATTCATTATTAAAAAATGCAAGAAATGAAACAAAAATATTTTATGTTTCTACATAATCTCCCTCTAATGCAATACATTTAGAATAACGCGTTTCTAACTTTCTTATTCCTTGCGAAAAAAAAAATGTTTTTCTTGACTCGAAAAACTCCTCTACGGTAGTCATAATCGCGTCATCATTGTGAAATTTACTTCCACGAATTTCCTCTTTTAATTTTGGGAATAAGTGAAAATAACTTGGGGCTAAGTCCGGAAAATATGGTGGGTGGTCAAGGAGATTGAAACCAGCACAGCGAATTGCGTTGAGCGCAACTTGCGATCGATGAGCAGGAGCGTTATCTTGAAGAAACAACACGCCCGACGACAGTTTTCCACGACGTTTTTCTTTAATCGCTTCTCGCACTTTCATAATTAAAGCATAATATGTTCCAGTAATCGTCTGGCCTTTTGACATGTAATCAATAAACAGGATTCCTTCACTATCCCAGAACACTGAAGCCATAACTTTGCCAGCGGTAGGAGCAACTCGAAAGAACAATGGCAGGTGCCCATACATCATTTTATTTGAAGTAAAAAAGCTTGTTACATTACTTAAAACTATCGTAAAATGTCCGTAATAAGTTCCTAGACTTATAATAGACAAGATTTTCAACAAAAAACTCCGTTGTTAATAAATCTGAGACTAGTCTTTTTGGCGGGAATTTTGAATTTGAAACAACTTTTATGTACGAAGTTTTTTGACTATCGTGTGTATTTTCGTTTGTTGTAATAAATGAAAAATAGCTAATGAATTATTGAATAAAGGTAGAAATAAACAAGTAATTTTTAAGACAAACGTTTATTCTTCATCATCTTCTCTAACAATAACGTCATCTAACAACTGGGCCGGGGCTGACATATGTCTTCATGCCTAGCCCACCCCAGATACCTTATAAGCGTCATGACATGAGCGCAACACCCGTCTGTGCGCCGACCCACCAGACAATTTCAGCAGTATTCAGTTACACCAGTACGACTAGGAATATTATTTTCAATAATTATATAAACAAATAAGTTGCCTGGTTACATATCGCGACTTAATTCTCCCCCTTAATAATGTCGTATTACCACTGCCTCTAAGATTATATTGCTGTGTTGATGGGTTCACTACATACCTCAATGGTATATCCAGCATGGGAACGTTTATGCTCGCTGCGATACGAGCGAGCTTGACGTATGACGTATGTTCTCAGAGCGAATAAAATGAGCTATCTGTATTCCAGGGTAGGGAAGAATAATAAATTCTCTGCATCTGCAGTTATATTTGCGAAGAAAGATGTTCTCCTGTTCATATTAATTGCTTCTACCATGTCTGCCAGTTGGTTGTTAAGAAACATTATTTGTCTTATTATTTCTAAAATTTCACTTGCATAAATAGTTTTTTTTTTTGAGATAGGTTTTCTCTTGACTCTAGTCTAGGTCAGAGATGACAGAGACAAAGTCGACGATGGAGCGAGCTTACCCAGAAAAAGCCTGTTCACTCTCACTTTGAAGAGATCGGGGTTGTATGCGTTCGGAAACACAGACGCAGGCAGAGAGTTCCACTCCTTTGCTGTGCGCATCACAAAAGACATTTGGAAACGCTTAGTGCGAATTGGTGGGATAACAACTAGGTAAGGATGGTAACCTGCAGTGCATCTAGATGTCCGATGGTAGAAGGGGGCCGGCGGAATGAGGTCGTGGAGTTCTTGAGCACACTCACCGAAGTGTAATCTGTAGAAGACCGACAAGCAGGCAACCTTGCGGCGATGAGCCAAGCTATGAAGCTTGGCATCCACCAGTCTTACGTCGCCAATGAGCCTCTTAGCTCTGCGTTCCACCGAGTCAAGCGCAGCAAGTTGGTATTTGGCTGAGCAATCCCAAAGGTGGCTGCAATACTCCATGCAGGATAATGATCCTAAGCATTCTTCTAAACTGTGCCAGACCTTTTTAAACAAGAAAAAAGATGAAAAACCTTAAACATCATGCAATGGCTATCTCAATCACCCGCAGGGCAATTGCGTAACACTATTAATCGGAATCGGTTTCATTTTGACTGTTCAACAACATTCATTGCGTTATTGAAGCCGATTCCGATTGATAGTGTGTTACGTAATGGGGAAGGCAACTGTCAAAATGGCGCTATCGTAGCTAGTTCCCAACACAAGTTAATAATACAAGGCGTGAGATAGTTTTATTTTATTTTTGCGAAAATAACGCGTTCTTGTGTTCCTAAATACTCCGAAATTAAGTCTACCATTTCCCGAGAGACCCTAAAATTATAAGATGGTGGCTTAAAGCTATTCGTAGAGATATTGAAAAAATTAAACAGAGGGTCAGAAACATTATGAAGAAAGTGACTATGAGGAAAATTTAAAGTTTTAAATTCTGACACTTTCTATGTCAAATACTTGAATAAAAATATTGAAATCACCGAAAATAACGAAATAAAACCAAACTCATGAATGAACACGAAATGGAATGACTGAACGAAATGTCAAATTTATTGTAGGCCGTAGGGACCTAGCTATGATTACGCCATCTACAATTAGCTTTGCCCGACCTTCCGCATTGTCCCGCGGATCTTTCTCCCATTGAGCTTGTTTGGGACGAACTCGATAGAAGGGTGAAAATTCATACTCCTACGAGCTCAGAACATTTCTGGAAGATATTAGAGAGCGAATGGAACAAATTAGATGAAGATTATTTTCACGTTACCTGCGTTTTGGTTACGGAACAGAAGTATCGGAAGCCTAACTTTATCCTGTTTTGTATATTATTATAAACTAACACATCAAATCAACAAGCTTCGTATCAAACTGGGTTCACTAAAAGCTAATAGAGATATTAAAATAATTTGGAAGAAATAAACTTATAAACTTACTTCGAAATTGGTCGCGGTTTCGGAAAGTCAAAAACAGCCCAGTACCATTGAGCTATATTACTAGCGTATGCAGCACCTCAGTGCCCACGACTGAGGTGCGTGGTGGTCGTCCGCAGGTCGTCGTCAAAATGGACGAATGAAACTACGAAACCGTTTGACAGCATTAAAAATGTAGCGAATAAACAAAATGCATAGTAGTAGTTTTATTGCGATCGTCTCGCAAAAATTGTGGTTTCGGAAGGGACTTTTCGACTTTAACCAGTTACTGTCCTCACAAAGATAAAATTATTTAAATATTTTGTTCGACATTACACCATTTCTGTAATTGTGAAACAAATCTTACATAACTATACTTTCCGAAATATCAAACATATCAGTATATTTAAGTCAACGAAATACATTAAATTAACGTTATTTTACTGAAATTGGTAATGGGACAGCGCTAAAATAGATACCTTCTACCAACATTTATGAAAATTAAAGTAAGCTAAGCAGCAACATTCTAGAATACTGTTAAAAACTGACCACAGATCTTATTGTTTAATCATGTTTTTCTAAAAAATAAAAATTGCTCTTTAAAAATTTAATATAAGTTGTGGGACACACCCGAAACACGATGTACACTTTTTTTGAAAATGATCCACAACTTGTATACATGGTGTAATGGGCAGCCCTCCGAAAACTAACAGGGTGCATTCAACTCCTTATTTTGAATCATATTCCACCGGAAATAATCTCAGGAAAATTGAAATTTTTAAATTATATTTTCAGTTACTATTCCTTTATTTCAATGTAAGATTACATTCTCTGTACGCAGCACTCCATTTATGTACTTAAATAAAACAGCTAAAATAAAAAAATCGGCAATGGATGTTGAAATACTCGGCGGCCAAAGGCTTGCTGCGCTGCCATTCGCTACGCGCGTTTTGCCACGGTAACGATACATTGCATGTGAGGTAATAAAACAAATCAGGTTTATTGGATTCCCATAACGTTCCTGAAAACAATTCATGTACCGGTCATCTTATTATGATATACCGAATTCGCCCCATCAGTCTGCAGAGGGCTGTCCCGTACACCTTGTATTTAACCAATATATTTTCAAGTAGTAGAGAGTACTCCTTAAGACCTTCATTATACACCAAACACGACTTAAATTTTTAATAAAATCTTCGGGGACACTTTACATCCGCCATAAGCCTATATGTAGGTAACCCGCGGAACAACATGACGCTTGCAATGATACCTAGTTTGTCAAAATACGACGAGCAGTTAAAGAGTTATGAAGGAAAAGATGAACATACAAACAGCCTGTTAAAATCATAACCCTCCTTTGGCTTCGCCGTAGTCGGGTAACTACCGTTCAACGAGGGTGGACAGCATGAACACGAAAGCGGACGTAGTCCCTGGCAAAGTGGCAGTGTAGGTGGTGATTGCATGGTGTTTTGCAGCTGCTGGAGGAGTACCTGACGGAGGCGGGGCTGCACGCGCTGGACGCGGGCTCGGCTGGCTCGGGCGCCGCGCCGCCCAACTACGCAGAGCTGGCGCTGCTGCTGCAGCAGTCCGCCACCATCTACGGCCGCAAGGTGGACTTCCTGTATCAGCACGTCATGGACGTCAGCGAGGCGCTGCACGCCAACGCGCTGTGAGTCTAACTTATTAAATTAATTTGTTTTAAGAATCTTTATTTCGGTTAAGCAACATCCATATCGGTTAGTAAACAAAAAAGAAAAGAAAAACAAGAAGATAACTTATACGTGTGTTAGCAAACTTATAATCTAGTGCCACAAGTTGTTCGCAATGCATCTTCGAACAACATCACCTAACAAAGGAGAATCCTACCTCCCCGCTATGGTCTTCAGGATGCAGTTGGAGCTTTCCGCACTCTGCAGAGCAACCCCCAGCAACATCCTGAACCCGGTATGATAGTGGACCCGCAGGCGCTGATAGCCCACCGAGTATAGTTGGTCCACAGGCTGCATGTGTAAAACACTTGGCGATAGGCTTTTTTATTGGATCCAGCCGCGTTTTCTCCGACTATTACCTACCACAATATCGATGAAACTTGGAAGGAAGATAAATTCTATGAAACGCTAAAAAATGGCGACAAATTAAAAAAAAATGGGGAGGATGAAGAAATATTGAGTGTATAAAGAGTGTGGGGTGTTGTGGGAACCCATAGTTAAATATTGAATGTATAAAGCGTGTGGGGTATTGTGGGAACCCATAAATATTGAGTGTATAAAGCGTGTGGGGTATTGTGGGAACCCATAAATATTGAGTGTATAAAGCGTGTGGGGTATTGTGGGAACCCATAGTTAAATATTTAAAATCTTTGAACTTTACTTTCTTATTGAAGTCAATATTTGGTGAAATCTGCACTTTTAAAGTTGCAAAAAATATGTCTCCCTAACTTTTCAACTATACGGCGGAAAATTCAGAAAAAATTAAGTTTATAGAACTTAAAAAAATTGCAACTCTATTGAGTTGCATTTTTTTTTTTTTGGACTATTGTTCTGTGCCAACTATTACAAATCTTCACAAATAAAAACTTTTACTTTAGCTTGAAAATCTTTTAGAAATCGATTACAAAAAAGCCTGTAAAATATCCTAAGTAGGGTCAATAATTCCCCGAATACCGATAAAACCACAATCATTTTCTTTTTTATCGACTTAGATTTTTTTACTTCAGTCAGAGTTTCTTCGCCTTCTATCACCCATATTTCATTTTGCTACTTTGTGGCACGTCGTAATAATAAAGCCACATTTCATCGCCCGCGACGATTGAAATGATGTCTTTAGATTTTCCGTTTTCAAACTTTGCAATCATTGTTTTACACCATTTAACTCGCTGTTCCTTTTGTTCATCAGTAAGTTTATGTGGATTCCAAAGAGAACAATTTTTTCTGTAACCTAAATGATGGTGAATAATTGAATGTAACGCTGTTGAGGCAATCTGTAGTAAGAACTCTATTTGCCGGTAGGTTATTCGCCGATCAGTTTCAATTAAATTTTTAACTGCAGAAATACTTTCTAGAGTAACCGTCTTCTAGGTTAAAATAGCCACGCTCAAACTGTTTGTACCATCTGTAGACGGTTGCACGAGAGGGACCATCACTAAGAATAGGCTTCATTTCTTCTAAACAGTTTTCTGAACTTAACCCACGTAAAAATTTATAATGCAAAATTGCGCGATATTCTATAGTCGTCCACGAAGCCCACAAGCCTTTAAAGTGAATTTGTTCGAACATGATCTGCGGCAATACTGAATGCATTCCAATGACATCGTGTTCACGTTGTGATCACGAATTCGATTTCTGGGTATAACGTATATCTTAACATAAACAAAGTACGTGCTCGCGTCGGCCATTCGCCTTAGTATTATCAAGTATCTCAAGACTTCAGAACACCTTACGTAGTAGAGAGACAAGACGAGCCGAGGATCCGGCGCCAGTTGGTGAACATTGTGCAATAGGCTAGATACCTTATGAATTGTAGAACGTAGAATGTATAACGTATATCTTAACATAAACAAAGTACGTGCTCGCGTCGGCCATTCGCCTTAGTATTATCAAGTATCTCAAGACTTCAGAACACCTTACGTAGTAGAGAGACAAGACGGCTGCGAGGATCCGGCGCCAGTTGGTGAACATTGTGCAATAGGCTAGATACCTTATGAATTGTAGAACGTAGAATGTATAACGTATATCTTAACATAAACAAAGTACGTGCTCGCGTCGGCCATTCGCCTTAGTATTATCAAGTATCTCAAGACTTCAGAACACCTTACGTAGTAGAGAGACAAGACGGCTGCGAGGATCCGGCGCCAGTTGGTGAACATTGTGCAATAGGCTAGATACCTTATGAATTGTAGAACGTAGAATGTATAACGTATATCTTAACATAAACAAAGTACGTGCTCGCGTCGGCCATTCGCCTTAGTATTATCAAGTATCTCAAGACTTCAGAACACCTTACGTAGTAGAGAGACAAGACGGCTGCGAGGATCCGGCGCCAGTTGGTGAACATTGTGCAATAGGCTAGATACCTTATGAATTGTAGAACGTAGAATGGTCGTGAGCTAAAAATATCCAAAAACTTGATTTTGTAAAATTTTGTTAATTAATATTTTTGAGAAATAATATTACGTCAAAATAAATAAAGCTAGCACGTGACATTGAACGTTAATCTTTATGCTTCCGACATAAAGTTTCTTTTGCATTAACAATAAACGTACGAAAGGTATGCTCTTGAAACGACCACTTCTCGCACAATGTGGCGTTGTTCATTATTCATCTACTAAATTAGTAGTATTTAGTCATATTTTGTGTAGGCAAAATAAAAATTACAAAATGAAAATCGTCAACCCACGACTGTCAAAGTATAAATAATGATTTGTCTGCTTTGAATATTGGGTATATTTTAAATGTATAATAATAACCAATATTATTTTTTATTACATATACGTTGTATAGCCGGGGAACAGGTGTAGTAAAACGCCGATTACACAAATCACCACCTTTTTATTAGCGAGCACACACAAGTTAACTTAACATACAAAACTTAACATGAAAAATTATATCGGTCGTACCGGACATGTCTAGCTCTCGACTGCCTTACTATTGGCTAACCGTCAGAAGGACATACATTGACATCTGCCGGCGGCCAATCACGGGCGGCCGGGTAACCACTCAGAGTTGCCACATACACTTCAGTGTTGCCGTACGCTATAGTTGTTAATTATGAATACCGAATATTGCGACAGAAGTAATAAATGAAGCACACAAATGTGCGGGAAACGTAAAGATACTCACATAATTATTTTACAGAATGCAAGAACTGAGGGCAATTCCCGTAATTTTGTCTGATCTCAGTCTCAATATGTCAAAAATACCTATAATTACCCTACATTTTTGACATGTTTTTGACATTTGATTGTCGCTGAGATGAGATTGCGATTAGATTTTGGACGTTTTAAATTACGGGATTTGGGCTTCTGAATTCACGGAGACGTCACTCGAGCCACCATGACAGAGTTTTGATGATCAAAATTAAAATACCTTAATAAATAAAATGTTTTCACAGAAATATTAATTTTTTGAGGTAAATAAACCACCGGGAACATTACTAATTAGTTCGTTTCTCTACTATTTCTGCCGTCAAGCAGCTCTTAGTGAAGGAACTCGTCGGAGAAGTGCTCTTCCGATGTGTTCCTTCCTATGACCTCGATTTATACTATGAGAAACGCGCACAGTGTGACCTCGCCCCGCCCGCAGACACACGGCGCAGCACGCGGACCCGGCGGCTGCGGACACTGAAGTGGTCGCAACGCCGGCACCAGCCGCGCGCGCGCTGGCCCGCGCCGCGCCTTCGCGCGACGAGTTCGCGCGCACTGCGTCGCCGTGGGACGCGCACAGGTTCGCGCGCGAGCCCGCCGCGCGGCGCCCGCACCCCACGCTGCCGCGCTTCTTCATGGAGCTGGAGCCGCGCCTCGGCTCCGACGCCAGCTGGCAGGCGCTGCGCGACCACGCGGGCGAGCTCGTCGGCCTGCTCGACGACTTCCAAGCCAACCTGGAGCAGGACCCGCACGTCAGTATCTCCGCGAGCCGCTGTGGCGACGACGCATTCGATGTCGTGGCGCCTTCGGGTGCACGCTTCGGTTACCCATTGTAAAGTTTCGTGTTGGCACAGTCGGGGATGCTGGTGGACGACTGGTTCGATGTCCGGGCGGGTGGCGAGCAACAGGCTCCGCAGGCGATATCGATGCTGGAGCTGCAGGCGGCCATAGACGCGGCCGCGCCGCCGCCGCTGGAACCCGCGGGCCCGCTGGCGTCGCCGCCAAGCTCCCCGCTACGCACCAGCACGCCGCTGCCCCTGGAGCGCGACTCGGTGGGCGCGACCGATGCGTCTGCCGAGCCCGACACGTGCGCTATGCTCAACACGCCTGCCGAGCTGACACGAGCGACGCCCGTTAAGAAGGAGCGGAAGAGGCGGCATAGCGTCATCAATATCGATGACATTTTCGAAGGTGTGAAACTCATCATCAGTGACGGTAAGTGTGGCTCCTGTTCGGTTACGTAGACTCACGATTTACTGGCGAACAAATCGCAAACAAAATACATGCAATAAATAGACATTTTCGAATGGAGCACATCCTCGTTTGTGGAACGAAGTTCTTTTACGCGGCTTGCGGCAGGAGTAAATAGGCAGAAACCTGCACGCGAAAATGGGTTCAAACTTGTATGCCCTTACCATGCGACTTTCTTCTTTCGAATTCACACTCTCTAGCGTGAATTTGGTCAAAACGAAAATCCAAGATGGCGGCTGCGAAAATTTTCAAAGAACATCATTCGTATTTCGAAAAAAAAAAATTGTACCCAGAGAGAATACAATCATCCCTTGCGCCTATTTAAGTTTTAATATACTAAAATTCATATACATTTATTATGCGCCAAACACCCTGCGTGTTTGGCGCATGGACCGACTCAAATGTTTTGAGGGATCGGGGGGGGGGGGGGGGTCACTTGCTAGGTGTCACCCGCAGACCGCACGTCCTAAGTGTGTGACGGTGATTGAGATATGATTTTTTAGTTTTTTCGTTGAAGTACCCGAAATGTCCCCTTTAAATCGTCATTACTTTTTAGTTTATGGTTGTAATAGAACAAAATAACTTTTATTATAGTGTATTGTTCTTCTAAATAACTGATTATTTGATGCAATTGATCTGTAGAAAATAACTTCAGTAAGTGATTCCAAAGTCTTAAACTGTGTAATGTGAACAAGACAACTTCTAAATTCATTTAATTTAAAACTTAAAGCTATTTTGAAGTTATTTTCATTCTAGAAGGTTTTCTAGTTTATACCTTTTACCACAACGATATGCTACATGTGTCATCGAAATAACTCATTATGTGGTCAACATTAGAAATACTAGTTGCATATGTGAGTAAGAATTTGGTTCCTGGCGCGGGTGCCCGCCGCCGCCACCGTGAAGCCGTTCAGAAAATAACAAAATACTAAGTTATGTGTCTCTTTTATAGACCTAAGGAAGGAGTTAAAAGAGACTCGCGAGTTTAGTATACCGACTGCATGGATCAGAAGAGAAGTAAAAAAGAGAATGAGTCACATCTTGAGCGAGCGACGGCGGTTGCGGGAACTAGAGCCCGACCTGCGAGCAGGTAAGCGTCGGCGGACTCTCACAGCGACGTGCGACGGAGCCGAAGAGTGGGGCGGCTGCGACTCCGGCGCGGACTCGTCCACTGACGGCGTCGTGGCTCGGTTCGCAGAATTCGCGGGCTGGAGCGCCGCGGAGGCGGCCGAGGCTACGGCCCGGCTGCAGGGCGGGCGCGCGGGGGAGCCCGACAGTGACGACGACGGCTTCTTCGAGCAGAGCTCCGTGGGCGACGGCTGCGACACGTCGCGCGTGGACGACGCGTCGCGCGCGCCCGACGACGGCGACCGCGTGGGGCCTGCGTGGGCCGCGTGGCAGGCCGGCGTGCTTAGCCGCGCGGCCGCAGCAGAGGCGCGCGGCGGCTTGGACGTGCGCGCGCTGGGCCGCGACGTGCTGCGCGCGCTGCCGGCCGCGGCGCCGACGCACTTCCACGACGTGCTGCGCCGCACGGCGCGCACCGACCAGGAGGTGTCGCACGTGCTGCTCGCCACGCTGTTCCTGGTCAGTCTCCTCTACCTATGTATATCATTAGTGACTTTGAACGATTGTGGAAATATACAATACTACTATGACCACAATGAGACTAACACCCGTATTTATAAATATACAATACTACTATGACCACAATGAGACTAACACCCGCATTTATAAATATGCGATACTACTATGACTACATTGAGAGTACCACCCGTATTTATAAATATGCGATACTACTATGACCACAATGAGACTAACACCCGTATTTATAAATATACAATACTACTATGACTACAATGAGAGTACCACCCGTATTTATAAATATGCGATACTACTATGACTACAATGAGAGTACCACCCGTATTTATAAATATGCGATACTACTATGACCACAATGAGACTAACACCCGTATTTATAAATATACAATACTACTATGACTACAATGAGAGTACCACCCGTATTTATAAATATGCGATACTACTATGACCACAATGAGACTAACACCCGTATTTATAAATATGCGATACTACTATGACCACAATGAGACTAACACCCGTATTTATAAATATACAATACTACTATGACTACAATGAGAGTACCACCCGTATTTATAAATATGCGATACTACTATGACTACAATGAGAGTACCACCCGTATTTATAAATATGCGATACTACTATGGCCACAATGAGACTAACACCCGTATTTATAAATATACAATACTACTATGACTACAATGAGACTAACACCCGTATTTATAAATATATAATACTACTATGACTACAATGAGACTAACACCCGCATTTATAAATATACAATACTACTATGACCACAATGAGACTAGTAGTCTTGACGTTGCTAAGCTGCATTCATAATAACTAATGAATGGCGCCGTCGCACAGACGGGTATTAGACCCTAAAACGTGGCCAAAACTATTGAACAATATTTTTTGAATATTTCGGTGCTTATATTGCCTAGTTGATGGTAAAATATCAATTGGAAAGGAATCTAGGCATTTGGAAAAAGGTAAAAAAAAATATGTCAAATTCTTACATTTTTATTTTATTAAACATTAAAAAACAACTAATAAAACGGTATGTTAAGTACTCTTAATCTTCTTTATTTTCCTTGTCCGAGTCACAACTGTCATGAAATGGCAGTAACATTTCTTTTGCCGAAGAGGAAAAAGGCTTAGAACTTTTCTTAGGTCTAGGCCTAATTGAACTAAGATACGGGTCTGATGTGAGCAGTAGCCTATACAGAATATCCCTATTACAATCTTCACGGGAAAACTTTCGCGAATAATTTTCCCTATAATCTCGAAAATGCTTGTTCCTAACTTCAGCTGCTTCTTCTGACAAAGCTCCGATTGGGATCAGAGCGTTTTTCACAATGAGTGGCCCGTGCATCAGCACTTTGTGTACAGTGGGTGTCATCGGATGCCAGCTGTATAAACTAACATAAAGTTCTGCTGTATTATCACAATATGAAGAAAACTTTTCAAAATTTATATCATATCCACTTGAAATAACTTCTAAAATTGTTGCGAACCTTTTTATCAATTCTTCATTGATGCCAGTTATAGCGGAAGCTTCCGCAGAACATTCAAAAAATCTCCTACTCGTATTTCCGTTATTGGTATTTCCAAATTCAGTTTTTGGAATATCAACCAAAAGACCAAGTTCTTTTCGAAACCTTTCTTGGATTTCTTGCTTTTTAGTTTTTACGATATCTTTTTCCATTTGCGACCTAATTTGCCATTTTCCTACAGGAATCTTATATGCGACATGAAGAGGGCTTTCGAAGAATCTGATTCTTGCATGAAGAATTGAAAGTCCAAATTTAAAATTTTCCTTGGCTACTTCTGAGCTCCTCACTTTATCGAGATTGTTAAAATCTGTTGAAGTTAATTTGCAGATATAACACCTCATTGTAGATTTAGTATTTGTGGCAGCATTACACACCTTACCATCAATCATTGTGAATAATAAGGTGTGTTTGACAGAAACTTCGAGTCCAGCACTTGTTAATTTGGTAATATCCAAATCTTCAATTTGGTCTTCAAAATGCTTAATTTCTTCTTTCGTTATTTCGGGAGTTTCTTTGATAAATCTTATCCTCATGGGCCTGCAAAATCTGTGTGAAGATGGAGAGTTGTTGCGCCAAATGACATTTGCATTTGTCTCGTCAGAACTAAGGTCATTGTTGCGTTTGCAAACCAATTGAACAGGGACCAAACTTGACTGGAATATATTAGCATCTGTACTGCTTGAGTTTTCAAACTTTTGATTATATTCAGCTTGTTGTGATCCATCACATCCCCACTTATACAGGGTTACAGGGAAAGTCGTACTGAATATTAAAGGATGTTATTATTCAGGTCATTTCCGATGAATTTCATTCTGAAATAAAATGTCCGAAACTTAACCGTTATGGAGATATTAAATTTTAAAGATTATTTTTAAAAATCCTTTATTTTTTGGCTTTTAGTCGTTTTCTTTGGGATTAGAGCTCCTAGAGTCGGTTTTTTTGATGTATCTAGTTAGAGGACAAATGTCCATTAATAAAAATGATCAACAGAAACTGAACCTACTACTAACAGCTTAAAAAACTGCTCGACAACGGTTAGCATTATGAATTTTCTAATAGAGTGTTCCTTAACTTTAACAGGCTTTTAATAAAAAATATTGTATGGAACTTATTCTGCAAATAATTTTATAAAGTTCTACGTCTCTTTAGCTATTCAAAAAGGTATAACACTTGCTATTAAATAGGCAAAACATTGCCCAAATAACAGTTAAGTTAGGAGAGGGTACATTTTTAGTTTGAGGTAAAAGTAGCTAAAATACGTAACAAAAAGACAAAAATTTTAGCAATATTTTTATAATTCATGTTCTACATGGCCGCCGCTATTTCTTACACAAAGTCTCATTCTTTTTCTTAAATTACTTTTCACGACAGAAGTTCGTAGGTTCCGCCTCATTTCCTCAGCCGCATCAATAATTTTTTGTCTTAGAATATCGACATTTGCGATCGGTGTCATTTGGTCGTATACTAGGCTTTTCATATGACCCCACACATAAAATCCATCGGCGTTAAATCGGGGCTCCTCGCCGGCCATGCTATGGGTCCGCCTCTTCCAATCCATTGGTTTGGGTAATTCTCGTCCAACCATGCTCGAACACTTCTTCTGTAGTGCGCTGGGCAGCCATCATGTTGAAAGAACATGTCTCGTCTCAATGCAATAGGCAAGTCTTGCATTAACTCTTTTCTTCATGGTGGTTACCTGAAGTGACCACGTAGTTAAGTCGCTGTAGTACTTTGTCAGCAACATCTAGTCGATAACGTTTGTACCACGACAATAGTGAGATAATCAACGTTGAGTTTTGTGTACGAAACTTTTGGCGCCACGGTCAACGAAGCTAACTATATTCAATTGAATGTTGATGATTGTGCAGGATTCCATTCGTGTGATTGTTTTTACAGCGGTAAGTACAAATCATAATAAATGTTACGACTGTATGTTTTTTTCTGTTGAATAAAGTTTATACTTTATATTTTGTGTAAAATCATTACATTTTATTTCGTATTTTTTCCATAAACTTACTTATTCAAAGTGGTTACCAGCGGTAACCACCGTTCGGTAACTGTGTATTTTTGGTTGATTTTTGTAAATACATTTGAGTTGTTGATTTTTGTTTTAGGAAGATGTCAAAGAGGAAGATAACCGATGCTGACATTATTAATCAGTTATTGTACGAAGAAATACCTTCAGATACAGATAGTCATGCTGGCGGTGATGGTTCAGACGAAGACAACCCTGAAATTGATGAAATGCTTACCAGCACTACTATTCCACTACAGTCTTCAGATGAAGAATTCGAACCTGATGATGTCGTCCCTCTCGCTGTTCTTCGTGGTGATTGTCCATCAACTTCTGAGTACCCAGTTTTACCTGAACCTGAAATAGCAACTCCCAAATAGAAGCGTGCTTACTCAATTTTAGCTCCCGACGATTACACACCATCTGTTCATCTTCCCGAAAGAATAAGTAACTTGGCTGCGCATCAACTGCTGACTCCGCTAAAAGTTTTTCAATTTCTCTGGACGGAAGAGCTCTTACAACATATTACGTTTCATACAAATCTTTATGCCCAACAAAGTGGTAAGACTTTCAAGCCTGTTACTACGGATGAAATGTCTGTTTTTATTGCTTTGAATTTGGTAATGGGTATAAAGAAGAGCCCGAGTTACAGGGATTATTGGTCATCTTCACCGGATCTTCGTGACGAATATATATCATCTTTCATGCCACTCAATCGCTTCTCATGGATTCTAGGTAACCTACATCTAAATGATAATAACATGATGCCTTCTCGAAACGATCCTAACTATGACAAATTATATAAAATCCGTCCTTTTATAGAAATGATTAGAAAATCTTATAAAATTAATTATTATCATAGTGAAAAGATTGCAATTGACTAATCTATGATCAAATTCAAAGGCAGAAGCACACTGAAGCAATATATGCCAAAAAAGCCCATCAAAAGAGGGTATAAGGTCTGGACAAAGTGTGCTTCGAGTGGTTATTGTTTAGATTTTGATATATATGCCGGTAAGACGGGAAGCAATACGGAAACTAATTTAGGAGGCAAAGTCGTAAAAAGGTTTTGCGAAGGGTTAGAAGATAAGAACCACTGAGTTTATTTCGACAATTTTTTTAACAGTTATGAAAAGGAAAGACATGCTTTGAAGATCATCATAAATAAAAAACTCTAAAAATATGTTATAATACTCGTATTTATGATATAATACTCTTGTTTTGTTCTTGAATAAAAATACTGGGATTATTGTAAAGAATACCTACTTATTTCACAGTGGTCACTCTAGGTAACCACCCCATAACACACCCTGACCGTATGTTTTTTCGCTTTTAATATCCATATTTGGTTTTCTGAAACCATAAACAATAGTTTCATACAAAAACATTGTGTTTATCTATGTTTATAAATATTTGTGCCGAAAAGAGTTAAAGAGGGTAACTCCTCCCTCAAAAAGTTTTCATATGTCTCGCCATTCAAGTTATCGGGCAGGAAGTATGGCCCTATCAAGTTATTTGATATTATACCCATCCACATATTAAGACTGAATCTCCTTTGTGACCCTTTTGGTCTTTTTTTCTTGGGGTTACCTTGCGCTTTGGGAGCCCAATAATGGGTGTTATGATAGTTTGTGATACCGTCTTTGTCAAATTTCGACTCATCTGTCCACATGATTTTCTTTAAAAAATCCGGATCTTCATTATCGGCATTGAGCATAAATCTGCAGAAGTCTAGTCGTCTCAATGGATCCCCTTCTTCAATTACTTGCACTGGCGTGTAATGGTAAGGGTATTGCCCAGAACTGTGCATTACGAACCAGACTTTCCACTAGGAAATACCAAGCCGTCGAGCAACAACGTTTGTTGACGTGGTTGGGTCGGCTTCAAAGAGACGTCGTATTTCATTATCTTCGTCGTCGTCATCAAGAACACGAGGTCGTCCCATGTCAGTCCGACGTACTAGCACAGAACCAGTTTCTCGTAGTCTTCGATAAACTCTGTCAAATACGCCAATATCAGGTACTCGGCGACAGTGGCGTGCACAGAGATTTTAGACAGGGTATGCACAAGAAAAAAAAAACTTACCAGTTTCAACTTGTTGTACCTACCCTAAGTGGGTTCCCAAATTCCCATCATATTTAGCCAACAAATCTACAAGTTCCAGAAAATTGCCTTTATTAAACGACAAGCTGGATTCGTCATGACCACGGAATGCTAATTCTTGTTTACCTAGAAAACAAACTACATCAATCAACCGTTTGAAAATGTTTCTATTTCTTTCAACTTTCGCGTCGTGCCTTTCAATATCTAACTTTAACTGGCTATTCAAACTAGTCTCTATTCTTCCTTTACCAAAAGTTTGGAACTTTAAGCAGGATTCTAGATGTTTTTCAGAAGAATCATGCTTAGCAGCCGCTTTGTGAAAATTATTTAAATCTGAGTACCCGCTATAGGTCCAAACATTCTTTTTATCTTGATTAGTAAACAAAATGCAAGGGAAACAATACAATGTGTTTGTGTGTACACAACCAGTTAGCCAGAAATAGTTATCATAAAACTTTTTATGAAAATAACGAGTAGTATTACCTTTTCTTTGAGTTAAATCTAACCCGGGTACAGACCTTCCCTTTGCAATCAATCTAACTTTTTCCTCAAAAGATAACGACGAAAACGCGGCGGATTTTAACTTATGTATACACACTTCGCCAGCACAGGTCTCACAGGTATAATTTTCCATATTTTACAATAAACTTGCTAAATAATTACTCGACAGTCAATCACTTGCGCCAAGAAAAACAATATGGCGAAAAAACTTTGCAATTTACGAACTAATACGAAAGAATGAATTATGTAGTCGGTAGTCGGTCATTTGGTCAATCCGACTAAAAAAAGTCGACTCTCTGCAATGAACAACTAAGCGGTGCTTTTACGGCTTCTCAATTTGGACGGGTTGCAATGTAAGCTATGCTTCTAAAACTCCAACACGCGCACACATTTTCACGCACACAGTCACACTTTTGCTGTGTACTACATGAGATGCGTTGTATGAAGAATAAGCAAGGCGTAGTAATGCTTTTGCCCACGGGAGCGCTGACTGCGCGGTGCGCGCGGCGGTGGATGTTCGCCGCTCCAACGAGTTAGTTCCAAAAAAAGTAATAGATGGCGCGTAAGCTAAATTACCGTGATTTTTTTGAATTATAGTTATTTATCATTTAGAAGGGCATTTATGTGTAGGACTGCAGGGTATGCAGAGCTTATTTGCATGTATGGAGTGCACGCCACTGCTCGGCGAGTAGGATACCTTAGCATGTATTCATTGCGTGCACGCAACGACACTTCTTCGCAAAATCCATAACACATTAGGATGTCAGCATATTCCTCGTTGGTAAATGTTGCCATGTTCACAACACAAATCAAAGTCCAGTTACAAGCCACGTCACACAGTTAGAAGATGAAACAGTCCAAAAATCCAAGCCAAGTCGCGTTTTTACAAAAAAAAATCGGAGGGCACGGATAACACATCTATCATGGAAGAATCGCATGAGCAGACTAAACAAACACCACGATCCACGATTTGACAATTCAGACATTTAAAATGACATAAATACCTGTCACCGCACGTCTCCCGGGCACAAACAATGTCTACCCAAACCTTTTTTCATTGTTTAAAAGTGCCAGGTAGTAAGCCGGATTCTTTTGTATCGAAATTCTGTTATGTTGTACTACCAGATGGGCCTATTCTAATAACATTATTTTAAGATTTTATGAACAAACCTAGTAGATGATATACCTTTTTGAATAGCTAAAGAGACGTAGAACTTTGTAAAGTTATTCGCAGAATAAGTTCCATACATTTTTTTTTTAAAGCCCATCAAAGTTAAGAACACTCTATTAGAAAATTCATAATGCTAACCGTTGTCGAGCAGTTTTTTAAGCTGTTAGTAGTAGGTTCAGTTTCTATTGATCATTTTTATTAATGGACATGTCTTCTAACTAGATACATCAAAAAAACCGACTCTAGGAGCTCTAATCCCAAAGAAAACGACTAAAAGCCAAAAAATAAAGGATTTTTAAAAATAATCTTTAAAATTTAATATCTCCATAACGGTTAAGTTTCGGACATTTTATTTCAGAATCAAAATCATCAGAAATGACCTGAATAATAACCTCCTTTAATATTCAGTACGACTTTCCCTGTAACCCTGTATATAAGTTCAAGTGTTGACAACTCCTCTACTGATAAAGTAGAAATAACTTCTTCTAAATACAGTAACAATCGCTTAGCTGTGTGGTCCAGTAATGCTTGCAGTTTTATTTCAGCACAGGTCTCAGATATAGTAATGCTTTCAGGATCTGGATAGCATTGCTTTTTTTCTTTTTGGAGGATGGTATAACAAGGATAGATCTTTTTATTTGTCTCACGCACTATATCGTACTGTCTCCTTGTTAAATTAGCTTCGACGAACATGGATAACGCTGCAGTTGGTGTTATTTGTGTTGCTGGTAATGATGACGTGTCACTTTTGTGCAAGGCGATGCGGTTCTCATGTCCACGGCCACGTGTCGATGATTCTGTAATTTCCTTCACAACATTTGCTCCATCAGTATCTCCACGCTCTCGAAGTGCCATTTGACCTGCATATAATAGCTCTCGAGCTTCGTGGCTTTAACGAAGATTTTCAGTTTTTCTGCGTTTGCTTCGTTCAGACAAATCGTCGAATATTTTTTCTGGGCGCCCTGTATTACCGCTAGAGAGTCTTTTCCGAGGTATTTCAAGAGTGCCTTGAAGCCATTGTTCGTTGTTTTTAAAAAAAAATTTGTTTAGTCCTGTTTGCTGCTTGCCATCTTGACTTGAAATCATGCTTGAATGTCGCAAATTTACGACGAAAAGTTTCTTTTTTTTCGCCATTAAAAGAAGAGTCATTTATTAACTCTTCTTCAACTTCATCAAGTTTTTTAGTTGTAAATCCATCAGACGAACTATGGATCATGTTGAAAATATCCATTCGCGTCAACACTCGAGCCCCTGACGTTCCTATAACAATTAAAATCCAAAAATGTAATCACAGCCGCAAAACAAAGTTTGTTTTATGGAGATCTTAAAACATAAAAATAAGAGAAATCCATATAAGGGGCAAAAAGTGGCAATTTTTCTTTCTATATAATATATCACAAATACCTGTCCGACCAAACAATAAACTAGACATTATCCGATAACGCCCGATCATCTTACTTTTACTCTTTTCTAAATTTGATTGAGAAAATGATTAATGAAAAATAATGCAGTTTTAGAAAAACACCACAACTCTAGATAAAAACAAATTATTCTAGAAATAACAATTTATTTGAACAATACATACCTGGTTCTGCAATATTCATGTTGAAAATCTTCGGTGGAAACTGTATTCATCAATTTTATCAATTAATGAAAACTAGAAACTGTGCAAACACTCACTACAAAAATAAACGTGCAACCAACAGCGCAGTCGAAACACGTCTGACTAAGTGTGTTCTGACAAAAATCAGGTAAAAAATATGGCCGCCTATTGTTCCTTAATCCCTTCAGTATTGGCAGGTAAGGGTAATTTCTAGGAAGAGGGACCTTTTTAAAACTGACTTTTGGCCACGTTTTAGGGTCTAATACCCGTCTGTGCGTCGGTGAAGCAGTACGGCGACTGTGTTCACTACTATTTCTACTTTCTTCGTGCACGGATTTTTATTAACAGTTTTCGTGTGTGCAGGCGAACGCGGGCAACGCGCGCGTGCTGCCGGGCGCGGCGCTGTCGCTGGACGGCTTCTCGCTGCAGCTGCTGGAGCCGGACGAGCGCCTGTACAGCGCCGCCGCCGCCGCCGACGACCAGTTCCAGCGCTGAGCTGCGCTGCACTGACTGCCGCTGTGGTGTGTTTGTTCCACGAACGATAAGTAGAAGCCCGCGAGCTCCGGGCGCGACGGGCTACTACTGCGCGCGTTAGCCGATTGTTCCGCGTCGCTCTGCGAGTGTACTCACAGCGTCGCGGAGAGACGTTCAGTGTGCTGCTGTATACTTCTGTCTTTGTTTCTTATTCGTAAGGGTGCTGTGCTACACACTGCTCCGGGCCGGCACGCTCGGCACAGCCGGGCGGCTACCCATGTTCGCAATACTATAAATGATTTGATTTACGCTGAACGGATTCGGATGAAATTTGGCACACGGACAGGCCATGGCCTGGGTTAAAACATAGCATACTTTGTATCCCAGCACTTCGTCCTCGTGGGATCATTCCTGAATAAACGCGGGCAAAGGCTACAGTATAAAAGGCTATAAGTGTAGTGTGTGTAGGGGTGTAAGGCTATAGTGTAGATATATGTTCGGGTAAAAGCTGCTTGACTAGCTAAACTTATTGTACCGAGCCGACCCGAACATGATTCAGCGAGGGTAGATGCCGAACGGAGTTTGCCGAGCCGAATGAAATCTGTATGTGTAGTAATTGCTTCGGGTCGGCTTTGTGTAATAAAATTAAATACAACCGAGTAGAATGTGCCGACCCGGACAAGTGTGTAGCACCTCTCACATAGTATTTTTTTTAAATCAAATATTGAGTTTACATTTTGATTCGTTTTTTTACATTACTTATTAAACTACACACATCATGAATCCAAATATTGTGTATGTATATTGTAAAGCTCTATCACTGCACTACCTGATGCAATATTGTACAACTTTTAAGAAATGTTTTTTTTTGTAAATATAGGTATTAAGCTAATGTAATTAATCAAATGTATTTTTTATAAGTACAAGAGTTTGTCTGTAAGTAATTCGCGCCAGTGGCGACTCGCACGCCACGGACGTGCATCTGGAGCGCAGGGTAAACAGTATTGGTACAGCCACTGGCGCGGTACACAATCAGTGCACTCTACAATGATGCGATCAGTTAAGTATTATTATATTCAAGATCTCTATTCGTGCATAAATATGTAGGTACATAAGTATCAATAGAGACATTACTATTTAAAATGTCAAAGACTATCGAAGTATTCATCAAACTTGTATAAATAATGCATCCTATGGATATCGTCTCCGCACCTCAGCGGTAACACTACGAGAACACACTGCTGCGACACGTAGGCGCTGCCGAGAGCCGCTGATGTGCGCTTGACTGTAGCTTTCAGAAAGCTAATTAGAACTTCATCAGCACGGTTTAGGACACAACTTTCGAACTTTGATACAAAGTCATACCGTCCTTTTATTTGACACGCATTAAAAACTCTACGTAACATAACAAAATTTTAATTTCTGTATAAAATAGCCTCCCAAGTCCCAGGTGATCATTAGTAATAAGCGGGATTCAAATAAGATTAGTATTCTAGGGTTAAAATGTGTGCAAATCTATCTATTCATACACGAAATCTCCTATGGGGTCATTGTACTCATCATTATGAACAACTTTTACTATGGACAACTATTATATTTAAAAAATCAGCAGTCCCCTACATTTTGATGAATTATGCAATGTAAATGTAGGGAACAGATGATTTTTTTTCGCGATTTCAGGTTTGGTCGCATAGTAAAAGTTGTTCATAATAATGGGTACAATGACCCCTTAAAAGATTTCGTGTATGAGTAGATAGACCTTATAATATAGGAAACTAGCCAGATGACTTGTGGTGGATGATTGAAATACTATCTTGAATTCATGCAAGCCTAGTACTTTTTGTTAGGTAACTGTTCAGAACAAATATGACGCAAAATTACCAAACAGCCAAAAAAATCTGTTGATCCGATCGCTACCAAACTTCACAGGATCACCCGCCGACGCCGGGCTAATCTGAAGATTGCCTGAAAATTTCATCTAAATCGCTTCAGCCGTTTTAAAGTCCATAGGGAGGAACAAACATACATATACACATACACCCATTTATTTATATATATGTATATATAGATAGATATTATAATCATCAAAATGTATACAGTACAGTAAATATCATCGCAGGTATGCCGGAAGAGATATCTTTAGAAATAAGCATCACATTTGTACGTAATTATAATTATCTGTTCCTTGTCTGTATAAATGTGTGTATATAAATGGTTAAGAGGGCTGTCACATTTTGTCACCTGTCTCGCTCACACGGGACCAAATTTTTAAGAATGATGCTTTTTTGAAAAATGTAATCAATGGGCGACCTACCTACTAAATAATATTAATTTAACAGGTACGTAAAATGTTCCTACTTTGCTCCTATATGGTTACTTATGCTCCAATTCTCTTAAATGAATGAATAATATAAAAATACCAATGAAACAAAGTGATTTTGTAACTTTTAAGAATATAACATTATCTCTTTAAAAAATATGGTTTATTTTAGTTTTTACCCATTTTTCGACCGTTTTACCTTTTTTGATAGTATCAAACGTAATATCACGGAATAAGGAAAGTATAACTTTGCTCAAAAAACTTCCACAATGGAGATTGCTTGTGAAATATACCCATGACCATGGGGAACTTTGCGCCTTATTGATAGGTTTATAGATATTATGAAATACTTAATTACGTTGATTTAACTTAAAAAATATGTTATAGAAGATGTTATGCTTTAAATTAATACATCCGAGTATATTTCATAATTAATAGTTTAAACAATATTCATAATTCCCTTTTTTTGGAGCAAAGTAGGACCATTCTACAGTAGTTATTAAAACCACATTTTTATTGTGGCATTTATTTAAATCGTATCAAAAACAGATCATAATACTTATTGAGCTAAGTTTATTAGATAATACAATAAAAATGTGTTTTTAATAACTATCTATTAAATTAATATTATTTTGTAAGTCGCCAATTATTGATTACATTTTTCAAAAAAGCATATATTCATTTAACATTCTTAAAAATTTTGTCCCTTGTGAGCGAGAGAGGTAACAAAATGTGACAGCCATCTTAAATAAATAAATTAAATAAATCATCAAAATATAAATATATAAGAGAACATAAAGTGACATCTGTACCATGCTGCCGTGAAGTAGTCTGGTACCTACCTGTTAGGAGAGGCATTGTGGTAAGTGGGCTAGTGGCCGAAGGAGCTCAGGGGTTCAGCTATGGTGGGTAGGTGGGCAACACGACATACTTGCTGTGGTGGGTAGGTGGGCAACACGACATACTTGCTATGGTGGGTAGGTGGGCAACACGACATACTTGCTATGGTGGGTAGGTGGGCAACACGACATACTTGCTGTGGTGGGTAGGTGGGCAACACGACATACTTGCTATGGTGGGTAGGTGGGCAACACGACATACTTGCTATGGTGGGTAGGTGGGCAACACGACATACTTGCTGTGGTGGGTAGGTGGGCAACACGACATACTTGCTGTGGTGGGTAGGTGGGCAACACGACATACTTGCTATGGTGGGTAGGTGGGCAACACGACATACTTGCTATGGTGGGTAGGTGGGCAACACGACATACTTGCTGTGGTGGGTAGGTGGGCAACACGACATACTTGCTGTGGTGGGTAGGTGGGCAACACGACATACTTGCTGTGGTGGGTAGGTGGGCAACACGACATACTTGCTGTGGTGGGTAGGTGGGCAACACGACATACTTGCTGTGGTGGGTAGGTGGGCAACACGACATACTTGCTGTGGTGGGTAGGTGGGCAACACGACATACTTGCTATGGTGGGTAGGTGGGCAACACGACATACTTGCTATGGTGGGTAGGTGGGCAACACGACATACTTGCTATGGTGGGTAGGTGGGCAACACGACATACTTGCTATGGTGGGTAGGTGGGCAACACGACATACTTGCTATGGTGGGTAGGTGGGCAACAGGACATACTTGCTATGGTGGGTAGGTGGGCAACACGACATACTTGCTATGGTGGGTAGGTGGGCAACACGACATACTTGCTATGGTGGGTAGGTGGGCAACACGACATACTTGCTATGGTGGGTAGGTGGGCAACACGACATACTTGCTATGGTGGGTAGGTGGGCAACACGACATACTTGCTATGGTGGGTAGGTGGGCAACACGACATACTTGCTATGGTGGGTAGGTGGGCAACACGACATACTTGCTATGGTGGGTAGGTGGGCAACACGACATACTTGCTATGGTGGGTAGGTGGGCAACACGACATACTTGCTATGGTGGGTAGGTGGGCAACACGACATACTTGCTATGGTGGGTAGGTGGGCAACACGACATACTTGCTATGGTGGGTAGGTGGGCAACACGACATACTTGCTATGGTGGGTAGGTGGGCAACACGACATACTTGCTATGGTGGGTAGGTGGGCAACACGACATACTTGCTATGGTGGGTAGGTGGGCAACACGACATACTTGCTATGGTGGGTAGGTGGGCAACACGACATACTTGCTATGGTGGGTAGGTGGGCAACACGACATACTTGCTATGGTGGGTAGGAGGGTACCACGAGATACTTGCCAAATGATTATATAATTTAGAGCGTAAGTATTACACGACTTCATCGAAAATTGGTAATTCGATAGCCGATTATTTAACTCCCAAGTGTTCTCTATGTTCTATGTTACGGGACTTGGTTTCCGCACTTAGTCCTACATGTGGACCATTGTACGTGGGCCATGGCGGCCGTCGGTAGTTATTCCAAACAGCCCACCTCCCTCCAGAACTTGATTATGTTTTCTGGTCTCTCTAGGATGTCTTTGAAAGATCTGGGTGACCCGAGGGTTTCTGTTCTGATCTGGGCGACGCCTGTGCATTCAAAGACCACATGCGCAACGGTTTCCTCAGCCTCCATGCATGCCCTGCACAGAGGACTGTCCGTTATGCCTATTGTGTGGAAGTGTTTGTTTAGCGAGCAGTGTCCCGTGATGGTCCCCGCCACCAGGCGCAGGCCGTCCCTGTCTAGGCGTAATAAGCGGCCGGTCAGCCTGCCATCTAATGATGGCATAGCTTCCCTGGACTGCCTGCAGCCCGGTGCCGAGGCCCACCATTTCTCCGCTTGTGTGTGGGTGAACTCTTGTAGTCACCTGCGTAGTTGGTTGAACGGAATGGGTACAATATGTTCGGGCCCACAGACTGACGTGCCGGATGCTCTCCTAGCTAATTCGTCAGCTGCGTCGTTGCCTAATGATCCACTGTGTCCTTTTATCCATTGCAGTGTCACTGTATTGCGATTTGAAACCGTTAGACGTTCCAGTGCATTGTGACATTCTAGTGTTAGTCTCGATGTAATATGTTTCTTTCCTAAGGACTGGAGAACTGAGGCGCTGTCAGAGAGTATGCGTATGTGGGCATCCGTGACTCTCCTGGCTTCTATGGCGTAGGCCGCTTGTATAATGCCCACACATTCCGCCTGGCAGACGGTGTTGAACATTCCCAGCGAACTGGATATATTTATGTTCAGGTCGTGTGAGAAAACTCCGACTCCGGTCCCAGAGTCGGTCTTTGATCCGTCAGTGTATACTCTCAACTCTTTCGGGCCTGAGTAGTCACACTGTTCTTCCGTGAGTATTATGTTGTAACTCTTTTGAAAGTAATGAATTTTCGGGGCTTTGTCGCAGGGTGATGCCATCATTGGCTGTCGTTTGATCGCATCTTCCTTTATGCGTATGTGCTTGACTCTGGAGTCTGTGCTTAGGGTTCCTGACGTATGGAGCCTAAAGGCAGCAAGGGCCGCCTCCTCCCTCACGATGAGGTGTAGGGGTGGCAGTCCAAGCATTGCCTGTAGGGCAGCTGTGGGTGTGGTTCTCATACTGCTAGTTATTGCCACACAGGCAAACCGCTGCAGTTTACCGAGATCCCTTTGGGCTGTGCTGAGGTCTGTCCTGGGCCACCAGACTAGTGAGCCATAAGTGATAATTGGTCGGATAACTGTGGTGTATAGCCAGTAACTAACCTTGGGGCTGATTTCCCAGTTTCTTCCAAGCAGTCGTTTGCACTGCCATAGGGATATGCTGGCTTTCGTAACGATGTGGTTGGTATGTTTTGCCCAGTTCAACTGTTTATCCAAAAAGATGCCCAGGTATTTGGTTTCAGTTGATAGGCTTAGGGTAGTATTAAAGAATCGTGGTAGTTGTAGTGTCATTACTTTCCTCTTTTTTGTGAAGAGGATCAGTTCGGTTTTTGTAGGGTTCACTGATAGTTGGTGTTTGATGCACCAGGCCTCTACTGTTTTCAAGGCCTGGCGCATCAGGTTACATAAAGTGTTCTCGTGGGTGCCGTTTATTATTATGGTTATGTCATCAGCGTAGCCTACTGTGAAGTAACCATTATCGTTGAGTGTTTTGATGAGGCTGTCTACAACCAGGTTCCATAGGAACGGCTAGAGAACGCCACCTTGCGGGCAGCCTTTTGCTACTATAGCCCTTGTAGTGTCATTCACTGTGACTTGTACAGCCCTCATTTTGAGCATGTTGTTGATCCATCAACTCAGGGTTGTGTCTATGCTGTGTCTGTCGAGGGCCATGTTAATACTGTTGAACATGGTTTTGTCGAAGGCGCCTTCGATGTCGATGAAGGCTGCCAGTGATGAGCATTTGTGATCCACTGCGCATTCAATCTTAGAAACCACGCTGTGCAACGCGGATTCTGTTGATTTGCCCGTCGAGTACGCATGCTGTTGTTTATGAAGTGGTTTTGCCCTAAGGGGTCCATCTCGAATGTGTCTGTCACAGAGTCTCTCGAGGGTTTTTAGTAGAAAGGATACTCCAAATGTTCATAATTGCCCTGATTACACTAATGTGGTCACACAGCTTTGTATTACTAGACATATATATTGATGTAACTGTCTAGGCTAAGCTGACAAAAAAATTACACTTAAACGTTATTTTTTGTATGGGTCACGCAAACCAACAAAAGTAACAGAATATTGTAAAGTAAACAATAAATAATGGAGGCTAATCAGTGCAACACTTTATAAATATTCTCGGCCATTAATTAAGCAAATCTGCCTTTATGATTCATATAAACGGTGTTTTCCCTTCAGCCCGGGGGTGGGAATGTTTTTTGATGTGTAACATCTTTCCTCTCCCTTTATTGCAATCTGTGGGAGTGATTTTGTGAAAAGGGACGGAAGTGTGTAACAGTAAGCTGGGGAAGCGCGCGCTATTTGATTTGACCAATGAGCGCGCGCGGTGCTAGAGTTGGGCGTCAGAAATGAAATGAAATGTAATTGTTTATTCTGTAAATAGGATATATCGGAATCACAAGTCATATTAAAAAAAAAATTAAGCTAGATGGAGTCGACATTTCCTATCTGACTACCCTGAGAAAAAATGGCGAAACAAACTCAGGGGTCAAAATCAGATGGTACCAACCCATTTCCCAAGAGGTTGTTACTGTCAGATGTAGATTTTATAAAAATTAGTAAATAATGACGAACAAAAGAGACTTTAAAAAAAAATTGAGTTCCACCGTGGCCTTCAAGTGTTTTCGTGTTTGGTGTCAAGTGGTATTTTTTTTATCTTGTATTATGTTTTTGTACAGACGCCAGCAGGTCAAGCATCTGAAACTGTCAAATTTTCCCAATCAATCTGGAACCTAATGCTTTAGCGATAAAGTTGAAAATCTATTAAAGTATTTTGACAGATTGTAGCTTGATGTGCTGCCGTCGGTACTTAACACATATCATAAACAGCTTTGACATGTTTATGATAATTGCAGAGCGTTGATGACCAAGGGTTGGCGCGAATTTCTATGACGCGTTTCGTTTTTTGGTTATATTTTTTAATTGTTCTATGTTATAATATTACTGTTTTATCTTATTGATAGGTTAATAAACTTCGTAGAAGAAAATGATTTTAAAATGTTAAATTATGCAGACTTTTGATATAGGAATGAAAAAAATGGGTGAAAATAACAAAACTTGATTATAGTTTGTAACATGTTCGTTTTATTGTGAGCGAAATTACATGAAAGCCACAACGAATAGGAAATATTGTACAGTCACGGACTTTAATTGATGAGCCACTATTCACACTTTCCAATTTTGGAGTTTTATACATTCACGAGATTACACGATTAAACACGAACTCAAACCGCATGCTCGTAAACAAGATGACAAACTACTAATAATCGGAAATAGTCATATCCATAGAGGTTGAAGGTTGACTAACAAGTTGTCAATAATAAATTATTACAATGTTGCATACGTTTATCCAATCTATTTGATACTGGCCTCTTTTGAATTACAGCTCATTATAGACTCGTTATTTCTGAAAATCTATCCGAAGACAGTGACAGTTGAAATGTCGATGTCAGAGATGATAATAAAAACTTTTTTTTTGTCTGTCTGTCTGTCGGTCTGTCTTCTCCGTCTGTCTGTCTGTTTGTTCCAGCTAATCTCCAAAACGGCTGGACCGATTTTGACGGGACTTTCACTGGCAGATAGCTGATTTTATAAGCAATAACGTATGTTACTTTTATTTTAGAAAATAATTAGTGTTCCGTGCAAAAAAATTAAAACCCATGAAATTGTGAACAAAATCCGATTCGAATAGGGAAGTATTGACATCCACGCGGGCGCAGCCGCGGGCAACAGCTAGTAGAAATAAAATTCATAATCAATTCTTCCAAGATGGCGGCAGTTATATGGTATATAAGTTTAACATAACATCACGCCTTGATTCCCCGAAGGGTTAGGCAGAGGTGTACTTATAGTATAGTAACACCCCCACCCCCCTATGTTATTTATGTTTAAGTGCAACAGTTATCATTATTACATATTAATACAGTTATCATAACGTCATCTTGGACACTACGCGTTCGGATAAAATCGTGGGTCCGAGTTTTTCCAAAGTCGAAATGACCAATCATAATTTCTCCGTAAGCTAACGTTACTATCGCTACGCTAAAACAATTGTTGCTAGGTTACGGCTGCTAGACCTGCAACGTATGACTTACCTACCGTTTCTGAATGCACGAGTCTATCCGACTAAACCTGATTTGCATTACACGGCTAAAATACGAACAGTGGCAAGTGGCTCATCAATTAAATTCCGTGACTGTACACATTACGAATCAGTTACAGATTTACATTGGTTTCATAGTAAAATAGCCAGAAATCGGGGCTTAAACGCAAGTAGTCCGAACGGGCGCGGGGCCTCGCCAAGGCCGTCGCCAGACTTGCCAAGTTTTACGATTTGCGCATGCCAGTTGAAGGGGTTATTACCAAGGTGAGATGTCTGATGTTACACATATGAGACTACTGTAAGGCTCGCTCGCTTTTTTTTTGGTATATTTTATGGACGCCATAGTACCACCGGTTACAGAGAACGCCATTCGTTAAACATACTGTCCGAGTGTCTGCGCATATTTCTCTGGGCTACTATTGTGTTTATGTTTCTATATTTGTCACATGCCTACCTGTAATACTATGAATGGCGTTTGCTCAATTTGTAAGTTGTGAGCTATTGTATCTATGTGATATTGTGATAAAAGAAAATAGTGAGAAGTTATATAGTGTATGACAAATGAAGAGGCACGTGCCTTGCTGTCGACGCTGTAGAGTGCGCTGTGCATAACACGCAGCCAACAATCAGGGCCTGCATTGTCAGGACATGTTGCATGCGGATAGATTGATGGACGTCAAGATGACGGACCCCGCCAGGTTTTTCGAATATCATGTGAATAGGATTTAATACAATATTTCTACTATTTCATACTTTCGTAGAAAAATTCTACACACATACAATTTCAAAATATGCTACAAAGAAAGTCCCGACATTTTGATATCAAAACGACGGGACCACTATTCAGTTAATGAAAAACACATGGCGTGATTTTCAACTGAACACATCAAATGTTAGTACGATATAGTGCGACTACGTTTGAATCGTTATTATACTTTTAAAACTGTAATTTCAACAAAAAAAGTAAGTATTTATTATATTTACATCAGACAAGCACGTGAAGCAAAAGTATCATTTTAAGCCAAGTATAATTTTATGGCTCTTACAAAAAGTATAAAATTGTACTTTTTCTTCAGGTGCTTGTCTGATGTAAATATAATAAATACTTTTTTTTACTAATTTTTTTTTGGCTTTGATGTAGGTAATTGTACTTTTTAAATATTGTTAATTTTAAGTTCTTTTTCTTTGTTTCCTTTCGTGATACTGTGTGCACTTGTGGCATGTGCCAATAAACGTTTTTTTCTTTCTTTCTTTCTTTAAACTTAGATTATGAAATGTTTACTGCATGCTATAAGTATTACCAAGATGTAAAATCTAAATATTAGTTCGGCGGAAATGCCGAATATAGTGAAACCCATATATCTTAAGAACTTATGTTAGCTACCTATATTCTTGCAAATAAATTCATTCATTCATTTCTTTGTAGAATATTTTGAAATTTTATGAGTGTAGAATTTTTCTACGAAAGTATGAAATAGTAGAATGTATTAAATCCTATTCACATGATATTCGAAAAACTTGGCGGGGTCCCGTCATCTTGACGTCCATTATAAATTGTGATGGCCACGCGGCAAACTATTATTTTGCAAATAAAAAACAATGGTTATTAGAATACTTATTGCTTTATTTTTTTAACCGACTTCGAAAAATCAGGTCGGCTGTCGGTGTGCTCCCATATTAATTTAGTTAGGGTTTGATAAAAACCTTCAGAGATTATAAATAGAACTCCGAAGTGATATCACCCGCGATTGTGTCCATTTCGTCTGCTCGGACACTGTCGTAGAATAGAAACGACTACGTCAACATTACGAAGGAATTCCTACTCATAGTCGCACGTGCTTAGATCATATAATGTTAAAGACAAAATTATCAGCGTTCTGTTATGTTGCTCAGACTTCGGTTACAGACCGCAATAGCGTTGCACTATTTAATTTTGTAGACCGTACACTTAACAAAAACCATGGCCCCAAAACTATTAAACGAGTAGACGACGCAGGACTTGAAACGTATGTTAAAAACATAGGTTTTGAAAAGATTTAAGTATGACAGATGTTAACGAGGCAACCAATTTTTATATACTCTCTAAGTCAAGCTATAAATGCTAATACAAAACTAATCACGACTTCTAGACGTAAAATAATTTTGAAGCCTCGGATAACACCGGGCCTACTAAGATGCATGCGAAACTGTGATCAATTACATATTAAAACTATTAAGAATCCAGCTAATGAGGTAATACTTTGCACTTACAAAAGATACAGGAATTTTTGCAACGATATTTTAAAGAAAGTTGAACAGTTACGAACAAGAGATAGTTAAAAAGCAGGGAAAAACAACAAAAAACATTGGGAAGCAATTAAAAATATAACTTATACAATAAAGCTAAACAGCAATTCACACAACTCATTTCAATAGACAATCCTACTGAATCAATTAATAGTGTAAATTCATTTTTTGCAAACGTCGGTTAACCATTGTTAGAAAAATTACCTTCACAAAATATAATATGAATTTTCCTAATGTAGAACCCGATAGTCGGCCAACTAATTCTTCTCAAAATTCCTTTGTTCTTTTTACTACTGATGAAGAAGTACGGTCCTTAATGATTAATTTAAAAAACGAGTGTGCAATTGGCGTTGATAATATATCTGAATCATTTTTAAAACGATTTGCTGATATTGTTGTTCCTCCACTTACATACATATGCCATCTCTCTTTCTTTGCTGGAATATTTCTGCGTGCCTTTAAAAAATCCAAAATTGTACCCATTTTCAAGTCCGGAGACAGATACTGTGTCAATAACTATAGACCAATATCCATACTTCCAACAATGTCAAAAATCTGAGAACATCAGACTTATAAATACCTTGAACAAAATTCTCTTTTATCTCCATCACAGTTTGGCTTTCGATCTGATAGGTCAACAGCTGAAGCCGTCCACGAACTAACAGATCACATAGTCAACAAACTAGATAATAAAAAAGACGTTAGCCATTTACCTAGATTTAGCTAAAGCATTTGACACAATATCTGTTCCTATTTTGATAAAAAAATTTGAGAATATGGGAGTAAGAAGCCTACCACTCCAACTATTTATAGACCATTTGTCTGACAGAACACAAACTGCTAAAATAGATAATTGGATTAGCGAAGAACTTCCTAATCAGTACGGCATTCCACAGGGTAGCATCTTCGGTCCAGCATTATTTTTAGTTTATATAAACGATTTATGTAACATCAAGCTGCAAAACTGTAAAATCATCACTTTTGCCGATGATACTGCCGTGATATTCGATGCTAACACGTGGGATGAGGTTAAAAATTATGCTCAACAAGGTCTTGATACGGTGTATAAATGGCTATATTCCAATTTGCTTACCCTCAATGTCGATAAGACAAAATACATAACATATTCCTTTGGACCCCAGGATCAACCAAACTTCAACTTGAAAGCCCACTCGTGTAATTTCATCAACCACTGTTCTTGTCCTGTATTAGTTAAAACAAATTCTATCAAATATCTTGGAATAATCTTAGATTACCGTCTCAGCTTCCAACAACACATTGAAACCCTAGTTAAAAGAATCCGAAAATTAATCTACATATTTAAAAATCTAAGATATTTATCTAATACATCAGTTATTAAAACAGTTTACTTGCACTATGCCAGTCTTTGCTAGTTTATTGCATTACCACTTGGGCCGGTACCTCTAAAACTTATATGATAAATTTAGAGAGAGTCCAAAGAACCATATTAAAAGTTAGTGTTCAAAATGTTGTGACGGGGACGATAACGATATATGTATATAATATAGGTATATATTATAGTAAATATGTATGTATGTGTATTATAAGTTTATGACTTATTTATGTACAAATTGTTCCATTTCTAACAGAGCACCTGCCATCTAATCTCTTCACCACCCTTGGTTGACTGGTAGAGAATGCCTAAGGCATTAAGTCCGCCTTTGTACTTTTTTAAGTGTGAAAAGTTTAAATAAATAAATAAATAATGATAACCTGAAATTGTGACGGAGAAACTTTGCGTAGTTTCAAAGATATTGATCATTTAAATTTTCCCATACAAACATCCATTAATATTGTGAGGTGACCATAATTTTACATAAATAAAGGATTTCTTTTTAATCGATTTATTGGCCGGTAGCATCCACGCCTGCTTTGTATTTGATTTCCCCGTGGGAATAAAAGGTTTTCCTGCAGTGAAAAGAGTAAGTATGTGTTAATTCAAAATAATAATTGACCACCAGCGCTGCAAGAGAGAGCCCACTTGTATTTCGCATTTAGTTCATTATCTTATGTAACTGAAAATGAGAACTAAACTCGACAGCCGGCAGTGTATGTACTTTTCGAAGTGTTATCACTAATCAGAGTACTAGTAACTATTAATTAATCTGCGGTAAGACAACCTAAATAAGAGTTAAGATTCGACCAGAGTTTACGTTTATCGTTTGTGACTTGGCTAGGGGGGCTGGCTTGTTCTCGGTTTCGCTCAGTTTGTCGCGGTGAAGAGATGTACCAAATGTACGAACGGGCCAGTATACGCGTGTCGCCGCCCGCCGCCGCGCCCGCGCCCGCCGTCGTCCGGTACGCGGCCTTAGGACGGCGGTAAAACACGTTGTGGTACATGGCGGGAGTTACGGAAGTGCAAATGCGAGTTGATCATCGTCATTTTCGCCATTTGAAACGCTGTATAAGTACAAATAAATAAATGTGATTTTATTTACAGCAAACATTATTTTTTCATTTAAATACCTCAGAGCATTAGTTTAGTTCTCCTGACATAATATATACCTACTAAAAAGAATAGATATCTGCACGTAAATAATCAATAACATTTAAAAATTACACCCCCCCCCTTCCTCACTTCTACATTTTTGTCTTCTATTGATTTAAATATCTACAGTTGTTCGTATTAGTATCACCAATACACGGATTTTCGTCCATTAAAGAAAACACCTTAAAATATACTTGTCCTACATAAAACCTACAATATTGGTTACCCTTTTTTTTTTTTTTCGGGTGGGAAATCATCAAATGACTCCTCCCGCTCTGGGCGGAGTGGAAGGGAGTGTCAGACTCTTACTGACTAAAAACCACCCATGTTCCTTCTTTTGCCCTTTATGTTCCAGGGCCGCGGTATCTCTTTCGAACAGTCCCGCAGCCCTGGCAGGCATCGGCCCTTGCGGGCCCCTCCTGTTTGCTGACATCTCTTTGAGGCGCGCGTGGAACACGAACGCGCCGTCGACACGGCCTGTCGTCATACGACGGACGGACGGCGAGCTAACCCATTCCTCACCGTCCACAGGCCCGCGCCTACGGTGGCCGAGAGCCATCACGGCGTGGCCCCCGACGCCCGGTGCTTCTCCCGCGGCGGCTGGGACGTGAGGTTCTGACCCTCTCACGTTCCGCCACCTTCTTCGCTAGCATGACTGCTTCGCAGAAGGAGGTGACGGCTTCCCATTCCCTCTCGCCCCGGACCTTGGCTTGAACCAGGGCCGGACGCGAGAGGTCGCCGCCGCCAATCGCCTCTACGAGGACACGGCGGTGCTCCGTCCAAGCGGAGCAGACCTTCACGGTGTGCTCCACCGTGTCCTCCGGGCGATCCTCACAATGATAGCACCATATTGGTTACCCTACTGCAGTGTTTGTATGGGGAAATTTAAATGATCAATATCTTTGAAACTACGCAAGGTTTCTCCGTCACAATTTCAGGTTATCATTATCGTCCCCGTCACAACATTTTGAACACATTTCGAAGGTCGTAGATCATCAGGCAGTGGAGATACATGTGTCCAGCCATCTTGAACTCAGGTTGGCTGGACATTAAGTTTTTATTGATTTCTCGTAAACCCTTACATGTGACGCCATAAATCAAACGTTATTACTGTCACACATTGCGTCACCAAGTATTAGTAAAGGAACCATATTCAAAAACGCCCCCGTTATTGAGATTCGGAAGTGCCAGCCATAAGTTTTATACGTAAATTCAAGATGGCTGGACACAGATTTTTGCATTTTTCTACTAAACCACTGTACTTATCACAAAACTTTTAGCTCGGTGCCCGTCACAAATTTATGTGACGCCCGTTGATATGCAAAAAGTCGTCAAAATCACTTCCGTTACCGAGATTGAGAGACCAGCGAAAAGTGGTTTTTCAAGATGGCTGGACACGTTTTCGATCGATTATCTAAGATTCTGTAGCGTCACAAATTCTGAAATAAGGGTGTTTAGCCGTCACATAAAGTGACCTATTGACCTAGTTAAATGCAAGCTATTTTGAAGATTTGTCCAGCCAACCTGAGTCACACGAATAAATTAGTCTGATTTCAGAATGCTTTCGCATCGATACTGTGTGCGATATCGTTTAATCGTTATCACTCAGCTCTGGCACCGATTCTTGTTGCAATACTGTGTGCGATATCGTTTAATCGTTATCACTCACCTCAGCTCTGGCACCGATTCTTGTTGCAATACTGTGTGCGATATCGTTTAATCGTTATCACTCACCTCAGCTCTGGCACCGATTCTTGTTGCGATACTGTGAGCGATATCGTTTAATCGTTATCACTCAGCTCTGGCACCGATTCTTGTTGCGATACTGTGTGCGATATCGTTTAATCGTTATCACTCACCTCAGCTCTGGCACCGATTCTTGTTGCGATACTGTGTGCGATATCGTTTAATCGTTATCACTCAGCTCTGGCACTGATTCTTGTTGCGATACTGTGTGCGATATCGTTTAATCGTTATCACTCACCTCAGCTCTGGCACCGAATCTTGTTGCGATACTGTGTGCGATATCGTTTAATCGTTATCACTCACCTCAGCTCTGGCACCGATTCTTGTTGCGATACTCTGTGCGATATCGTTTAATCGTTATCACTCACCTCAGCTCTGGCACTGATTCACCAATACGTACTTAAACTAAAAATAGCTGACAGGGAAAATATAAATAAGCTAGATAAATGTAGCTTCTTTCAAAGCTAAAACATAAAAATAAACAAAACAAAATTAAATAAGGACAACAACCTACCTGCACCCCGCACTGCGGGGTGCAGGTAGGTGCCTACCTACAGACACTTTAGTCAGAGAACAATACAAACTCAAAGTTGCGCGTTGTTATTTAAAATATCACTTATTGAATAAAACAACACACAAAACGGGTACACAATCACATAATATCGAATCACAATCAGAATTTACATCATCAATAGAGTCAAATTTTTAAATTTTCAGTGTCCTTTGTTAATTATGCACAAGCGACATCGTCTTATTAAATTTTGAGGGACTCGTAACGTAACAAGTCCCCCATCTGCCATTATGTTTAGTTTGTCGAAGGCATTAATTATTTTAATTTTTAAATCGTCCACAGTGTTTAATTCTCGTACATACACCTTGTTTTTTACGGCCCCCCACAAAAGAAATCTAGTGGTGTCAGGTCAATAGCAACAAAAACTTTCCATAAAATCACGACAATGCGCGCGCGGCTCGTCTAGTGATAAAAAAAAATAACGCGTGCCTCGTCAAAGGCGCGCCGGTGCACTGTCTGACCGAATTACGAGTCTGACACTTTTTGCCGAAAAACTTCCGCTCACACACATACTCGCAATTGTCTATACACCACTAATGCATAATTTGCATAAGTAATATTTCTTTTTCTTTCTAATTGTAAGATTTTGTGGGAATGGGCGGGGCGTGCCAGAGTAGTATACCTTTCCCTGTCTTTCAAGCATACTGAGACGCAGATAATAGAATCATATGTTTTGCACAGGTGGTTGACCTCACCGTGTTTACCTATTATTATTACGGTCTCAGATCTACATCATGTTGAAAAATAAGAAAATGAAAAATAATTTCCTGTGGCTGAAGTATTCATTGGATTTGATTGATTTTTTGTATACGGGCAAAGAATATGATTCTCTTTACGTGGCTTAAAGGAATGTCAATTCTCCTGTTACACGTGGTATAACACGATTCCTACCGGCTTCCCTTCGGAGGGTCGCGTCAGCAATTCTACCGTTATTGAAAAATGGCGCAGTCAGTAGTGTGTATTAAAGCCAAAAATATAGTTACACTACGTATATTTAATTCATCATAACATTCAATTAACAAAAACGCAATTTTAGAATGGTAGATCAATCAATCAGGTTGGCACAAAAGTAATTAATGAGACTTTACAAAACTCTATACATTTCCCTTTTCAAGTTAATTGTTTTCGATAATATTCTAGAATGTTGTAGAACATTCTAGGTACTTGTGATGTGGGGGTATATAAAGCCGCCCTCGCGATCGGTTTAGTCTGTTTGAAGAAAAAGGACGAGCGACAAGTTTGAACACGCCACCAACTCAACCAAAGCTGAGTCAAAAGAACCGCTTAAAAGTTCTGTTTTGCTGGTTCTCGGACACGCAAGGCATGCTGTTTTATGAACTATTACACATTGAAACTATAAATGCTGACAATTATTCAACCCAGCTCACCAAACTATCTGCTGCTATCAAGAAAAAACGACGAAGACGAGTCAATGTATTTTTACTACACGATAACGTTCGACCTCACGTCGCATCTGCCGTTCGCCAACAGTAGGAGAAATTGGGCTGGGAGACGATACGCCACCCACCTTATTCCCCAGACCTCGCCTCATCAGACTATCATTTGTTTAGAGCCCTGAAACAACGTTTGCGGGGTAAACAATTTAATGATTTTTCGGATGTAGAGGCAGAGTTGAACAACTTTTTCGAGGCACAGCCATCAGAGTTCTGGGTGAAAGGCATCCAAACTTTGCCGGATCGATCGAAGAAGTCTTAAATGCTAATGGTGATTACATCATTGACTAAGCTTTTTGTATTGTAATAATAATAAAAAATATAAAACGTAAACCAAGTGTCTCATTACTTTTGTGCCAACCTGACAATTTAGTTGAGTTTATTTCTCTAAAACATTGAAAGTTTTGTTTGTGTAGTGATAGCGTCTTTTTGGTTCTGCTATTTAACGATAGAAGCGATAAATTTAGTAAAGGAAAGACTTAAAAAATATACTATTTTTATTGATTAGTAGGTATGAATATTTTTTTAGATCATATCTCAACTATATTACATTTGGGCCCACCGTTTTCCATCTCCTTTAATAAAGTCTTACTATTATCGACTTATTTTTAGTACTTATAAGTTAAAATCGGCTTCGCGTCGGCTTCTCTTTTACAAAAAATCACCCCTCGCCGCTGTCGCATCCTAGGTAACAAACTGGGACTGCTTACTATTCAATTTAACAGTAGGTATATACTTTAGAGTTCTTAAAGATAACCTTTTGGTTCCGAGGCTTGAGGAGAACTAACTTAACAAAACAGGCGCCACGCTTCAAACATCATGTTTCCATTCCCCTTTCGTTAAAAAACCAGGACTTTTACGGTAACTGTCAAATGAGATACTTTTAAAATTCATGACTATACTGATATATAAATGATTTGAGTCAAATCACATACTTTCAATTTTATATTTAGTATCTAAAATCACTACAAACCGGGTAAAACGGGGTAAGTAGAGACTCACGGGTAAATAGATACAAAACATTAAACGGGTTTTCAAGGTTGAATTGTGTGCATTACCCCAGCGGAATGTTGTCACTTTTAAGGATTTCGGCTTGACCAGATAATTAGTACCTCATCTCATGTAATTCTGCCCGAAATTTGTAATTTGTGCGTCCAGCCGATCCAAAGATATTCACGAAAAACAGGTTCCGCTGGAGTAACGTTCGTTACCCCAGCGGCATGTTTTTTTAACCGGTGGTCGTAGCTAAATACAAACAAGCTACTTATATAGATATAATTTGTGCATAATTGTGCCCAAAAAATGAAATTTGTGCGTCTTTAGGTTTCAGAGTTATTCAAGATGCCGCTGGGGTAACGTTTAGCAAATTGCTGTATCTCTTAAACGACATGACATACAACGTGGGTCTTAATTTGTGCAATTTTATTTTTTCTATAACCGACACCGTAGGAAAATTTGTTTTTTTTTTCAAAAACCCTAAAATCGATCCTTGCGCTTCAATGAGAAACCCTAGAAACGTACCAACTATGGTGTTTGTACCTTTTATGAACTCAAAGCATCATGTGAAATTAGATGTTTCTATTCCAACTTCTTATAGAGTTATTCCATTTTAATTAAAATCTGACTACTGTAATAATATAATGTAACGCTCCAATACATGAGTATTATTAAGTGACGGTAATTATGATTCAACTAATATTAGTATTATTAAATAACTGTTTGCTTACTTTTATATAAATAATAGCAGGCTGTGCCCCGCGACTTCGTTCGCGTGGAAGTCGTAAATCTATACAAATAAATAAAATTGAAGTGTCTGTTTGTAATGTCAAAATAACAACTTCTTACTAAATGCATAGGAAAGTATAAACGGTTCTTATAACAAAACAGCAATTTTTAACATTTTTGTCTATCTGTCTACCTGTCTGTTTGTTCTGGCTAATCTCCGAAACGGCTAGACCGATTTTGACGGGAACTGGCAGATAGCTGATATTAAGTACGGCGCGCAACTTAGGCTACTTTTATTTTAGAAAAATAATTAGGGTTCGGCGCAAAATAATGAAAATCTTTTAAATTATGAACAAAGAATCGGATTTGAAATATTCTTTTTGCATTTGGTAGTCCAATTCTCGAAGATTGTTATAGGCTCTTTAACATCACGCTATGACCCTTAAGAGCCGAGCAGAAAGAAAAAGTCAGAAAGAACACTAAGCGAAAACGAAATAAATATAGCGCGGGCGGGTGATTCAACGCGACGGTTGTCGACGGGTCGGGGGACGAGGGAGTTTTATTAAAATGTTGCTGTTATTTTAGTATGCCTATTGTATATCTTACGACATCGACGCGAACGAAGTCGTGGGATACAGCTAGTTACATAATATAGCTAGTTACATAATAGTGGACATTTGGAAGTTAAATAATGAAAACCTGTTTCTTCACAAAACAGCTTTAATCTTCGATTTTGTAAATTGTTACAATTAAAAAGTGCGATTTACTTTATCTCGACGCAGTCGTGTCCTTTTAAAAAAGCAGTGTCAAAAGTGTGCGAGTGTTAAGTAAAAAATTACAAAACGAATTATAGCACCACTTGAATGTGCAACTGGGTGGAATGACAAAACCATCAGGCGTAAATACGGCGCAGACTGGTTGCTAGAGTTTGGCCAACGAAAGCTGATCACGAATTATTTTCAAAAGTTTTAATATGGCAATATTTTAGGACTGTCAAAATTGTCAGTTTCCAATTTGGATGATTTTGATATTTCGGCTATAAGAAACAAAATAAACGAATTTTATGGAGTGAAAAAACAAATCCCAACACAGAAGCCTGCACAATGGGCTGAAGGAAGCAATTGAATTACCGGGATGCCATGAAACCCATAAAAAAATTTACACAAGAACGGGTTTGAGTTTCAAAACAATAAAAATGAACTGGCTTTGAGACACAGATTCTTGAGAACAATAAATCAGAAGAGGCTAGAAAGTAAACAGATTGTTTACCTACCTTGGCGAGACATTTATACAAAAGAACTATAAAGTTAAAAAATCGTGGAGGACCTTCAACATGTGGTGTCACTACTAATATGTCGTGAGGGAACAGTCTTATTATTGTGCATGCAAGATCGGAGGAAGGGTTTGTGCCAGGTACATTGTTGGTTTTCAGCAAAAAATCCAAATCAGATGACTACCATGATGATATGAATGCTACCAACTTTATGAAAGGGTTTGAGGAAATGTTGATACCAAATCTCACTAAACCTAGTGTACTTGTGATGGACAATGCAAGTTACATGTGAAACAAATAAACAAACCCCCTACTATGTCTGATTCTAAAGCTAATCTCCGAATATGGCTTCAAGAGAATAATATTCATTTCGAAGATTATCATACCAAAGCTGAATTTAATGTGTTTGGTGAAAGATGCAGTTGTTTACGAAGCAGAAGTACTTCTAAAAAAACACAGTCATACCCACAGTCACGAAATTTTGTTGCTGCCACCGTATCATTGCGTTGCGACCTCAATGCAATTGAGATTGTATGGAGTCAGGCGAAGAAAAAAGTAGCAAGCAAAAATATAGGAATACCAGGGTCTGAAATGCAAAATTTTATAAAATAATGTTTTCAATCCCTAGCTGCTGATGACTGGAAGAAATACACTGATCATGTACTAAATGTTGAACATCAGTACAAATTAAGGGACCGTATTGTTGAAAACGAACTTGAACGATTCATAATACATGTTGGGGACAGTAGCAGTAGCAGCAAAGAAAGCAATGAAGCTTATTCAATATTATCAGGTGTAGTTTTTGTAATCCGATTTCGACTATGAGTCATAAGCCCTATGTTTTGTTTTGATTTTATTGTGTCATCCTCATCACATCAGTGGTCTCTATTCCATTAAATAAATCTATAGTAATAACTTTTTGTTTAATTCAACCTTTTCTGTATAAGGGCTGTGCCAGGAAAGTTGAGCTGTGAACTTCAATGTGCAGAAGTTAAAAAAAGCCAAGCTAGTTTCGTTTTGGTACTGATAATGATCATCCTCACGGGGAAATATTGTAACGCTAACTTACTTATCCACCATTGCGCGAATACATAATGGTGGTTTACCAGTTCCAAGTAAATATCAAGAGTAATAAGGTTATTATGGTCTAAGAGGCCGTGGAGGCCTTCTATAGTATGTTGAGTGACATAATTAGCCCACTAGTCCCCCTTGCAAGAACTAGATCACTTGACTTCCCAATCTGGTTTACGCCACAATTAATTAAAATATTTATAAAGAAGCAGCGTCTATGGATAAAGTGGAAGAAATACAGCAACGTAAAAGACTATAATAACTTCTCCGAATGTAGGTCTATCTTCAAACATATGTGTGAAACTTGTTATTCCAGTTACATTAATTCAGTTGAAGATAGCCTCTCTAGTAACATAAAGCATTTTTGGTCCTATATTTCTAACCGTAAAAATAAGTCAGGTATAGAAGCATGAGGAACAGGGTGTAAAGTTCACTCACCCTCTATAGAAACGGGAGGATCCTCCGACCAGACGGGTGTTGTGTCTGGTAGGCTACTGCCCGACGGTTGATGTCGGGATGTTGTATATATGCTAGTCGCGCGGTAAACTCTGATTGCGCAATGCAGGATTTTGCGTGACGTCAGTGTGACGAGTTCCATTGTGGCGATGTAGATATGCCGCCACATCACTCCCCTCCGGAGACCGGAGGTCGATAGTGGGCAGAGTCGTGTATCTTGCGATGCTTGCCAGGGCCAGTTGAGGTTCCAGTGAGTCGGAACTGGGTGCCGCATAGTTCACGGTGAGTTGGAACTGTCTGCGGAGATGCCCCCAGTGAGTCGGGGTGGCGCTGCGTTATGCTCCAGTGCGTCGGATGTGGTACAGTGCCGGGTTGAGGCTGACTGCGGGCGTCGACCAGGAGAGGTTTGAAGGGCTCTGCTTATTTGACCGGCCGAGGGTGCAGTGTGCTGTGCCAAGGTTGCTGATGAGGCTGAGGGTGATGACCAGGTATGCGCGGTCGCTGCATGCTGGTGGTCAGGATACCCCGTTGAAGCCGTGGGTGCTGGCTGGCTGTGTGACTAGCTGCTCGAAAGCTCGAGGAAGTGATGCTGATGACGTCACGCTGTAGTAGTTGCACGAAGGCTGCGCTGACGATCACGTCGGGGTCACCAGTATAGAAGCATAAGGAACAGGGTGTAAAGTTCACTCACCCTCTATAGAAAAGGGAGGATCCTCCGACCAGACGGGTGTTGTGTCTGGTGGGCTACTGCCCGACGGTTGATGTCGGGATGTTGTATATATCCTAGTCGCGCGGTAAACTCTGATTGCGCAATGCAGGATTTTGCGTGACGTCAGTGTGACGAGTTTCATTGTGGCGATGTAGATATGCCGCCACACAGGCATTCCGTCCATGATGCAGTACCAGAATGTCAATTCAAGTGATCCTGATGTTGTCTGCAATATGTTTTCGGACTTTTTCTTGTCCGTATTTGAGCCCGTGTCACCAACGCTCACCACATGGTGTCCACCGCAGCAGTGCGCAGAGAATAGTAGCTTAGTTAGTAATTTGCATATTGGTAAATCAAAGATACTCAGCGAGTTGAAACGGTTGGACCCCTCTAAGGGGGCTGGACCTGACGGTCTTCCGGCGGCCTTTTTTAAGGCTACGGCTGACAATATTTGTGAACCGATCTATATCCTTTTTAATAGATGTCTGCATGAAGGCGTGTTCCCGCGGTGGTGTGGAAGAGAGCTAACATTACCCCAGTGCATAAGGGTGGCTCAAAGCATGACGTTGAACAATATAGACCCATCTCGATTCTGCCGACCTTGTCAAAGCTTTTTGAAAGACTTGTTCACAACGAGATTTACCCTCTTCTGCATAATATTATCATTCCTGAACAACATGGGTTTGTTAAACGCCGATCTACGACATCTAACCTCTTAATATTTGCTAATTACCTTTTTGAAAATTTTGATATGCGATTGCAAATAGATGCGGTCTACACTGATTTCAAAAAAGCTTTTGACAAGGTCGATCATGAGATTCTACTGAATAAAATTGCTTACAATGGAATACGCGGAAATCTATTGCGTTGGTTTGTATCATACCTCGAAAACCGGTCACAAAGGGTTGTGGTTAATGGTCACCATTTGTCTCTGTTAATATTACTTCCGGAGTTCCACAGGGCTCCATTCTGGGACCGCTATTGTTCGTTATTTATATCAACGATATTAAGAAATGTTTTAAAAAGTCCAAATTCTTGATGTACGCTGATGACTTGAAGGCGTTTAGGGTGATACGTTCTATTGACGACTGCCAGTCCTTTCAGGAGGGCCTAGACAGACTAACTGCCTACTGTATTGAAAATAAGCTGCATCTTAGTATCCCCAAGTGTAACTATATACACTTTACTAAGAATAATTCCATCTTCAATTTCAATTACAACCTTAACTGTATCCCCTTAAATTATATTTCTATAGTGAAGGATTTAGGTGTTCTCTTTGATGGCAAACTGTCCTTGAACCAGCATATCGAAGCCATAGTCAATATTTATCTCAACTGTAATCTTATTATTATTAGTTATTTATTGCATAATTTCAGTAATTGAAATTGTTTCTGATCTGATTTGGCTTTGTAGCTTTTGCTGGCTATACTTAAATTAACTTATTTATTTATTTCAAAGTATTGTTAATTTTCATTTTGATAATTTTAATTTTGGTAATGCTCGTCTAGTGGCAACCACTGATCTATAAATAAGTATGTCTTATCTGCGGATAATGCAGTGGCAGTCCACTGCATTATCCGCAGATAAGACATACTTATTATTAAATGTTGCAGTGCAACATTACTACTTTAAGTTTTGGTAACCTTATGTGATAAATATGTTGTAGTTGTTTATTATCCCTTAATAAATAAAATAAAAATAAAATAAGTATAAAAATATGAAATACTGATCTTAATATCGCATAATATGTCTTGAATTATAAATAGTATCAACTCCGTTTAAACAGTGTATAGCCAGGGTTGACAGCTTTCGATTTTTTTTAAATTCCCGCCCTTTTTCTTAGATAGCTTTCGTTGGTCAGACTATCAGTTTTTGGATAAATATCCGCGTCCGCAGGTAAGGGGTAATAGGGGCAGTGGCGTGCACAGAGATTTTAGACAGGGTATGCACAAGAAAAAAAAACTTACCAGTTTCAACTTGTTGTACCTACCCTAAGTGGGTTCCCAAATTCCCATCATATTTAGCCAACAAATCTACAAGTTCCAGAAAATTGCCTTTATTAAACGACAAGCTGGATTCGTCATGACCACGGAATGCTAATTCTTGTTTACCTAGAAAACAAACTACATCAATCAACCGTTTGAAAATGTTTCTATTTCTTTCAACTTTCGCGTCGTGCCTTTCAATATCTAACTTTAACTGGCTATTCAAACTAGTCTCTATTCTTCCTTTACGGAACTTAAAGCAGGATTCTAGATATTTTTCAGAAGAATCATGCTTAGCAGCCGCTTTGTGAAAATTATTTAAATCTGAGTACCCGCTATAGGTCCAAACATTCTTTTTATCTTGATTAGTAAACAAAATGCAAGGGAAACAATACAATGTGTTTGTGTGTACACAACCAGTTAGCCAGTAATAGTTATCATAAAACTTTTTATGAAAATAACGACGAAAACGCGGCGGATTTTAACTTATGTATACACACTTCGCCAGCACAGGTCTCACAGGTATAATTTTCCATATTTTACAATAAACTTGCTAAATAATTACTCGATAGTCAATCACTTGCGCCAAGAAAAACAATATGGCGAAAAAACTTTGCAATTTATTACATTACGAACTAATACGAAAGAATGAATTAGGTAGTCGGTCATTTGGTCAATCCGACTAAAAAAAGTCGACCCTCTGCAATGAACAATTAAGCGGTGCTTTTACCGCTTCTCAATTTGGACGGGTTGCAATGTAAGCTATGCTTCTAAAACTCCAACACGCGCACACATTTTCACGCACACAGTCACACTTTTGCTGTGTACTACACGAGATGCGTTGTATGAAGAATAAGCAAGGCGTAGTAATGCTTTTGCTCACGGGAGCGCTGACTGCGCGGTGCGCGCGGCGGTGGATGTTCGCCGCTCCAACGAGTTAGTTCCAAAAAAAGTAATAGATGGCGCGTAAGCTAAATTACCGTGATTTTTTTGAATTATAGTTATTTATCATTTAGAGGGGCATGTATGTGTAGGACTACAGGGTAAGCAGAGCTTATTTGCATGTATGGAGTGCACGCCACTGAATAGGGGTATCGTATTACCCAGTAACTGGGTTGTGGAAGTCAGATAGGCAGTCGCTCCATGTAAAATATTACATGGAGCGATTGAAAAATATTCAGCTGCATCCGGTTTGACTGGAAGCCGATCCCAATATATTTAGTTGGGAAAAGGCTAGGCAGATGATGACGATCCGCGTCTGCAGGTGTTTTACAACTAAATCCTCTTATCCTCCCTTTATAATACTTGATATAGTACATACTAATTCCACGATGATTCGTGTTGACACTCTTGACAAATTGACAGGTGTCGTAATCCGGTCATTCGTGACTCGGAGAAATAGTTACTACTCTTTGACTCGGAGTATAAATAATATATAGTTTAGTAGAAAAGTTCCTTGCGTTAAGTAGTCAAGTCGCGCCGGCGAAGTAATTTAATTATATTTTCGTTGTGGACGAATAAATACGTATACTTTTTTTATTTAATCAGCTATTGTTCTCTCATAAATAAAGGAGAAAGAAACGCTGTCGTACTAACTGCGGTGTGTAATACGTTAGAGTATATTTAAATAATTGTAATATTTTATGTTTGCTTAATGTTTATTTTTTCTTTGTAACGCAGTCGTGCGTGACTTGCAAGAAAAATGGGAAAATTGCTGCTAGTGTTCCTGGCACTTGCCGCCACAGCCGCCACTGGCGTGTCTGGCTTTCTCAGGTAATTGACTGACTTATTTCAACATTGTGCACTTTGCTGTAGTCCTAAAAGATAAGCGAGACATCTTTCGTTTGTTGTTGTAATTGTTGCGATGTTTTTTCAGTGTTTCTTGGTAGGTGTTATTTATAACATTTTGTAAAATGCAAAATATGCGGAATCTCTGATAACTAGACTGTTACATTACAAGGCGCAGTTTTACTGCCTATTGTGCATGGTACTACAGCTGCCTGTGATGGCAATATATCTCCTATGTAGTATACATCTTACATTATGTAAGTTACAGTAACCATACTGTTTGTGTGTAGAGTGCCGCTGTATCGTATGAAAACGGTGCGCAGACACTTCCATGAGGTGGGCACAGACCTACAGGTGCTGAGGATCAAGTACGCGGTGACAGGGCCGGCTCCAGAACCGCTGTCCAACTACCTAGATGTGAGTAACACTTGCTGACTATAAATATTATCAGTCTTGGTAAGAATCATGTTAAATTAATTTTAAGATTTCACTCTGGACACTATCCATCAGCGAAGTTGGCATTCCTTATGAAAAAAGCTGATTCGCTGAATTGCAGAGAATATAATTGGATTGAGGATGTGCAGCATTTGCTGATGAACGGTGTCCGGAACAGGCGTGAGAGAGAGACAATTTAGACTTAAATAAGCTTAATGTGGGATTAATTCAATCATTTTTATCTCAACTAACTTCAGAAGGTGCCAAAAGGTTATGTCGTTTAATAACAACTCTTCATTTGTGACTTCCATCGTTATCAATAAGTATGTCATACTGTTTCATTAACTCTTCAGTATGGTTTATGTGGTGATTATAAGTGGTAATGTAATGTTAAGTTAAAAGGCACAATGGGGTTGGCATATCTGTTTAGATAAAAACCCCAAAATAAATAAAGAGAAAAAAAAATTATCTGTAAGTTATTACTACAGACATTCACAACATATTTTCATTAAATAATGTAGGTCATGCAGACGACGTTCTTTTTGTGTTTAAATCTGCAGTACATAAGGGCTACAATACACAAATGTCGCTATGCAGCTACAGGCATGCTGTGGTGTCTGTACAGCAATGTGTATGTTTGCCCTTATCAAAAGCCTGAATAATTGTACATGTTCTTTGTGTTGTCTCTGTCTGTATTTTGTAATAATATTGAGATGTTTCCAGTTTGTAAGACAGCAACACACAGTGCAATATTAGTAAACCTAACAAAAGTAATTCTTTTACAAATGGAAGAAGTTTTACTTAGTCATCTGTCTTAGTCATATTAAATATCAATAACATTTTCCTGTTTGATATATTATGTAACTGAAGGTATCTGGAAATGTATGGCATTATTTTATATTTTTTTATTGTTTATTAATCAAGGAACAAAACAAAATATAAACAGAAAGAAGTAGAATCATCTTGAGCTTTGTAAACTAAGTCGATAAGAGATAGTTCATTCCAAACAATCATTGGCTGCCAGGGACAAATACCTGTGTTTTGAATGATCAATGCTAAGTGAAGGTTGCATCCAGTTGACAGCGTTGTGTTGCTGGCATTGTTACTGCAGTAATACGTGATGGGATGGGCTCACTACACATGCCGCGGGCTGCGGCCCCGTCCCGATAACCCCGCGGCCGCGCGTCGGTTATCTCGCTCCTCGTTTGCGATAAAGTGTCTCGCAACACAAACATGATCACTATTACTTACTATGTTTCTGAATTAATGTCTTATTTATTTGTTTGTTCTGCCTTTGTTTGGAGATCATGAAAAGTGATTTATTTATTAAACACTTTGTATTGCTTATTAAAATTTATATTATCATCTTACAAGGAGACCTTACGGTTTCGGAAATTCAGATCGGGATGATTCAGCAGATTAGTAGTATAGGTACCTTAAGGGTATCCACACAGTAAAGCAATAAAGCGCACTGGCCAGAAGGTACCGAGAAAACAGGCTCAAAAGTGTCACGCGCAGCTTATATACTATTATAGTCAAGTTTTTTTTTACCTTCTATGAAAATACATTACGTGTTTAAAAATAAAGTATTATCTTCAATTCAAAATTTCAAATTCCATACAAACTGGGTGAAGAGTGTATCTGGTTCAGAATCTCTGTACAAAATTTCAGTTCAAAAGCAATAACTGAAAATGCTTAATATTTTTTTATTTCAAGAGTTTATTAAAGGAGATTGCCCTTTTTGTAATGGAAGCTCGGTCCCAGTGGAAAATTGTTCAAAAAACATTTCTTTTGCATGTGGGTACAAAAATATGATGTAAGTAAACATTGTACAAGGTGGGCCAAAAGAAGTCATCCGATGTTGTTTGGCTCTCTTTTTTTTTCTAAATGAAAACCTTCGATTCTATTTTTTGATTATGTTTATTTGAACCTTTAGAATTTTATTGGTCAAATCGAGAAGATTATATCGGCCAAATGGGCACCGTCACAATTGATTGCCATACGGGCTCGATTTAGGGCATTTTTCATCACTTCGGCGAGAACTACGGGCGACAGATTCTCGCACTCGTGTCGAATGTTGTCCTTGAGGGCTTCCAGAGTCTCGGGCTTGTTCACGTAAACACGGGACTTCAAAAAACCCCACAAAAAAAGTCTGGAACGCTTAAATCGGGCGATCTTGCGGGCCAGTGCAAATCGCCAAAACGAGAGATGAGGCGACCCGGGAACCCTGCCTTCAGAATATCGGTTGTGGCTCGCGCAGTATGTGCCGTTGCTCCTTCCTGTTGGAACCACATGTCCCTCAGTCCTAATTCGTCCTATTGCGGCCGAAAAAACTCGGTCAACATGGCTCTATAGCGCGCACCGTCCACTGTTGTCGTGGCACGGCGTCTGGTCGATGTTTCCGGCGACAGCTCGACATCCTCGGGAACAGCGGCGATATTCTCGGCAGAACGGGCGCTCCGGGGCCGGCCACTCTTGGCAACGTCTCGTGTGGTCCCATACTCTTCAAGGTTGGTGGCCAAACGGCGCAGCGACGGAATTCGCGCTGCGCCAACACCACAGACGAATTGTTATGCAAAAAAATAGACACGGTTATTCCGCGTTCTTGGGGAGTGTATCGCTCTATGGCTTGTTCACTTGTATTCTGCATCTGTCTAGTCCACAAATGTCAAAACAGATTTGACATTGGCGGCCATTTGCAAAAATGAGAGCATCTTACAATACGGTGATTTCTTTTGGCCCACCCAGTATTGTATAAGCAGTTACAACACACTCTAACCTTACGGCATGCAAAAGTAGAACATATTTAAATCTATACAGTGACATAGCTACAGCTAAAACAAAAAGCACAGCAAAGACAGCCTTTCTAAATGAACTAAGCATCAAAAACAACCATTTTAATTATATATTTTACAGGTAATTTATTATACTTATTATTTTACTTACATTACAAAAAAAAAAACATATTATAAAATGAGATTTCAATAAAAATTAATAAGTATAACAAAAACAACAAAATTAATATAACATTATAAACTTTTATCATTCAAAAAATCTTGTATAGAATAGTAGCATTTATCTATTATTTTATTTTTATTTTATTCAAAAGGAACAACAAACAGCTACAATATAAAACATATAAACAATAAATATACAAAAAATTATAGATAATATTGCAGCCCACAACGATGATCACAGATTAGTAAGGATGTTAGCCTCTTTTTAAATATACTTAAAGATTCTTCCTTAAAAGCATGTGGTATTTTATTATAGATTGCGGGCCCCATTGCCAGTAAGCTTTTTCTTAATAATGCTGTTTTGTGCCTACCTGTAAACATTAGATTTTTATATTGCGGTCTAACAGGTCTCGGACGTGTTCTAATATCGTCCATTAGGGTAAATAGGTGTATGTTTGCTCTAACAAATATTGCAACTTCAAGTATACAGGACCATTTTTTAATCACTACCCAAATTTTCACAGGGTGTTCTACCCATGAATATGAACAACTTTCACTATGGGACCAACTCTGAAATCACAAAAAAAATCATCTGTTTCATACATTTTGGTCGAGTAGGTATTGAACTTTTGTATGTAACAGCAGATTTTTTTTAGTAATGTTTAAGTCCTATGTAATAGCACAGTATAAAAATCATACAGTAGGACGACGCCTTTGATCTTGTGTAAAATGCCGACATCGTCTAGACGGTAACGCATCGGCTAGGGTTGTCACAAGTAAACAATATTTATGAAATTATTTATTTATTGCAGATCAACATCGATAGCAGTATTATAATTAAAACATTATTACATATTAATATAATAATGAAAACAATTTTTAACCCGCTCTTTACTGCATGTATTATTAAGGAGTTGAGTATGACAATAAAACATGCAGATGAGGCGTAAACAAAGAGATTTAAAAATTTAACTGATGCAAACTTGATAACTAGTTACTGTGACACTTACTGTACTGTAATCTTGTTTAAGTGAAGTTTTTAAATAAATAAATAACTCAGTTGTCAGTGCGACATCTCGGTCGAATGATGGCTTTTTCGTAACAAGCACCCCCAATTAAACTCAAAATTGATAACCATATCAAATTATAAGAAAATGACGTCCGCCATCTTGGATTTCAAGAAGGATGGCTTTTTCGTAACAAGCACTCCAATTAAACTCAAAATTGACATCCATATCTTATTATAAAAAATTACGTCCACCATCTCGAAATTCACCCTTAGTAAATAATAAAAAATAGTTCACCATCTTGACACGGAACATACAAACAAACTCTTTCACATTTATAATATTGGTAGGATTTCCAAACAGATGCCCTGTGCCCTGTACCTATTAAAAATTATTCTTTTACCGTGCGCCGGTCGGCCATTTGATTAGCGTTATCAACGTGGCACGACATTACAAATAAAATTATTTATGCACTCTACAATAACAAAACAGATTTATTTACCTTTCTTCTGTGCGTGGAAGCTGATGAAACCGCAGATCTTTATATGAGATGCAGACTTGCAATCACTCACAGCACACGTCGTATGCACCATTTTAAATAAACAAATAAAAAACAAACACGCGTTAGCCCTGAATGATGTATCCCGAACTACTAACATTGTTTTGTTCGCAGTTCGGGATTGGCTTACCCGCGTCTCGCCCCTCACACCCCGCACGATTGCCCTGTCTAGACGTCTTCGTTGGACGACTGTATGATTTTTAGACTGTGGTAATAGGGTGCGACTATAGAATAAAAATTTACAAAAGTGTTTTCCAATAGAAATCAAAATATTGTAACCAATCAAATCACAGCATTGTTGTTATCCCTTTTTGACTCGCGGTGTCGCGTTAGCGCCGAGTCGCCGGTCGCGCGCCGCGTGCTCCGCAGTCATAAATATAGGTGGCACGTAGTTCGCGCTCCATTCGTCGAGGCGGCGTTGTCCAGAGAAGATGTCTCGTGCTCGCGGCGGCAACAGAAGATTAGCGCGAAGACCGGAGTGCTGTTTCGAAGAATATGACGACGGCGTATGGCATCGGCAGTTCTTGCACTGTTTCTTTATCGGAATTTTGAGTTTCTTTGGCAGATCGTCAAAACGCGTTAAAGAGTTCTTTTCAGAACTGTTTGCTTCTGTGTTTCTTGTAAACAGCGTCAAAACGTGCAGATTGTGCTGTAATTGAGAGGTGGCTACAGTACCATTTTCATCAGAACCGTTTATTTTTAAATTTACTTCGTCATAGTCGCTTAACTATCTTAATCGATATGTTTTATCGCCACCCGTGAAATACTTATAACCGAGGAGTTACCGTGGCCATCTGTGTTCTTCTTAATCAGTTCGACTTCACCAAATGATACTTTCTGAATGCAAATGCTTGACTTGTTGATGAAAATACCAAAATCGCTAAGTATTGAGTTCCCTCAATTCCATCCCCTATATCACCCACTGTAGTATTAATTTTGACAAAAAGTAGCATAAGTCCTTCCCCAGGATGCCATCTATCTCCTTGCCAAATTTTATCGAAATCCGTTCAGTGGTTTAGGCGTGAAAAGGGCACACACAGACCGACAGAGTTACTTTCGAATTTATAATAGTATGGATAAGTATACATAAAGGGAGCCTAGATGATCCTATTAACTATTCTTGATAAATAATAGGTACCTCATTACAGCTGCTGCACCAATAACTAGAAAGTATATTTACAATGCATGTGCTCGAAAAGAGCGTTTTCCAAGCAACCAATTAGTGCGGAAAGTGCCACTTTTTCACACTGGTGCTTTTCAGAATTGTTTTTTAAATTTTTAACTCCGTCGTCGGCCCGACGAAAATTTTGAGAAACCCTTTTGATTTGACCGGCGCGGCGGCCGCGGCCGTCGCGTCCGTCCATTGCTTGTATGCACGTGAGGCGCTTTGTACAATTTGTCGGCCGCCTCTAACAGAATTCAAATTATAACGCAACTAGACTATTTTACAAAGTTAACGAGACGAATTACCTGAATGTTATGTTGAGCTAAAGTCGCTTTTTGATGAGTCCGGCTGAATTATTGTCTGGGTACAATACTATGAGAGGCTCATTGAGTTCGGAGCCTCAGAAGGGAAGCAGATATATTCGTTGCATTGGATAGAATGAGACGACATGCGCGCAGGCGCGTGGCCGAAAATGGTGTGGACGGAGACGAGGCGCTCGCTTCGCTGCTCGCTGCTCGCTCAATAAATCAGTCAGCCAGTCGGAGTCGATGCTGTGCCCCGAGTCGCTGTAGCTCGCGTCCCTGTTTAAGCGTGTTTAGCGTCTCGCGTCAGACTGCGTGTAACTTTTGTTATGTATCCAAAATATGATATTGTTGCTTTTTAAAAACCAAGTTTATTTTTAAATACTTGCAAGAAGAACAAAGAAAAGTAGGTACCTTGAATACCATAGTACGGTACCCTAAGTCCGCGAGTCCGACTCACACTTGGCCATTTTTTTCCTATTGGCGCCTTAGTCGGTTTGGAGGGCCAAAGCCGCCACTGATGTAACATTATTTATAAGAAGGACCGGATGTAGTTAAATAGATAGCCGCTGTACATGAGGGAAAGGCTACCATGCTTATAAAACCTAAAGCTATGCGTCAACCGTTCACGGCTGCCTTATTATACAGGGTGTCCCACGGATATGCCACATGGAGGGAAGGTACCTTGAATATTGTAGATGGAACATTTTACTGAGAGAAGACACTATTTGAATTAAAAAAAAATTTAAACTGCATTCATAGATATTTAAATAATTACATGGTTGAACCGGAAATCGAACCCGTTACACGAGAAAAATAATCACCCTGTAGCTTTATCATACCGATCGAAAGGCTTCATCATAAGGATTATTTTTTACTAAATAACATAGTGTCAAAAATAAAAGGAAGACCATGAACTTTAATATTTTTAATACAAAATTAATCAATTTATCAAATGCTCAAAATTAGTCCCTTCCTGTTGAATACAAAGTGGCACTCTTTTGATTATTTCGCTCCCAGTAGATTTTTTGATTTTGTTGTGGTGGATATTTAGAATAATACGTCTAAGTTCTGCTTGTAGCTCGTGGACACTTTCACACTGGTTCTTGTAAACTAAATTTTTTACATAACCCCATAAAAAAATCTAACGGGGTTAGATCTGGGGATCTCGGCGGCCATCTTATTTGTCCATTTGTCCCGATCCAGGGATGAAAGTGTTCATTGAGATAGTCCCTTGTTCTGTGACTGTTATAAGCCGGAGCCCCATCTTGCTGAAAAGTAAGGTTTTGTCGTTCTGCAACCGGAAGATAATTTATCTCATTTCTCAAAATCTCAAGTATTTCTAAATACCTTTCCGTATTCAAATGCCCTTCGTAAAAATGTACTAAGAGGACCCGGTTTTCTACAATCCCACACCAACAGTTGAACGAAAAACGCACTTGATTATTAGTCTCGCGGATACGTAAGGGATTCTCCCTGGACCAAATGCGATTATTGTGTCCATTATTGCTGAAGTTTGTCTCGTCTGACCAGATAATATTATTTAGAAAATACTGATCCTCTAGGATGAGCCTCCCGATTTCATGGCAGAAAATAAGTCGTTTTTCAGCATTACCGGACAGTAATTTTTGTACTAATCGCCCTTCAATGAACTTTTGAATTTGTATTTTTTTAGTACACGGTGTATTTTGTTTTTCGAAATTCCGATTACTTCTTCACCTTCCCTCACTGAACTTTTAGGATTTGTCTCAAAGTATATCAAAATGTCAAGTTCATCGTCAGGGTTTATCATATCATTTGGTGCCGCGGTTGTGGTAAGCGCTGATCGAAACGTCCCAAATTTTGCAGATTATCCACCAACCGTTTCATAATAAATCGAGATGGTGTATTTATATCAGGATATCTTTCGCGATAGTGTCAGTTATATGTCCTTACGGCAATGTCAGCTTTTAAATTTTCTGAACAAAATTTCACACCAAATTCATGGTCTTCCTTTTATTTGTAATACTATGTTATTTAGCAAAAAATAATCCTTATGATGAAGCCTTTCGATCGGTATGATAAAGCTACAAGCTGATTATTTTTCTCATGTAACGGGTTCGATTCCCGGTTCAATCATGTAATTATTTAAATATCTATGAATGCAGTTTAAATTGTTTTTTAAAATTCAAATAATGTCTTCTTTCAGGAAAATGTTCCATTTACAATATTCAAGGTACTTTCCCTCCATGTGGCATATCCGTAGGACGCCCTGTATACGTCCAACGATAGATGACTATCGATATCTAAACTTGACAAAACGAAAAAAAAAAAATGGTTTCATGATTTTTTTTTGGGGTCATCTACCGTAGTAGAATGTGTAAGAGAATTACTTGAAGTATGATTTTGGAAATATTGTTTTATTTTACGTGTAACTATTAGTTAAATAACATATTGATCGATACCCATCACTTAGGGAGATTTTCTTAACTCATACTTCAAGTAACTACAACAGTTGCGGTCGCTGATCTCAAAAAAAATGTATAGTACTTATGTTTATTATTTTCGTTTTATGATGTTAAGATATCGGTACCCATCACATCTGCCTGCGGGGTTTCTCTAGCTAATTTATTTTGACCCTGTATAAATAAGTCGGGCAGTGTGTATATATCCTATGGTAACGCGAGGTGTGTGTGGCAGGCGCAATACTACGGGCCCATCACGATCGGCGCGCCGCCGCAGACCTTCAAGGTGGTGTTCGACACGGGCTCCTCCAACCTGTGGGTGCCGTCCAAGAAGTGCCACTTCACCAACATCGCTTGCCGTTAGTATACAACTCATTCTTACTTGCACTATACAGGGTTACAGGGAAAGTCGTACTGAATATTAAAGGAGGTTATTATTCAGGTCATTTCTGATGATTTTGATTCTGAAATAAAATGTCCGAAACTTAACCTTGGAGATATTAAACTTTAAAGATTATTTTTAAAAATCCTTTATTTTTTGGCTTTTAGTTGTTTTCTTTGGGATTAGAGCTCCTAGAGTCGGTTTTTTTGATGTATCTAGTTAGAGGACATGTCCATTAATAAAAATGATCAATAGAAACTGAACCTACTACTAACAGCTTAAAAAACTGCTCGACAACGGTTAGCATTATGAATTTTCTAATAGAGTGTTCTTAACTTTGATGGGCTTTAAAAAAAAAATGTATGGAACTTATTCTGCGAATAACTTTACAAAGTTCTACGTCTCTTTAGCTATTCAAAAAGGTATATCATCTACTAGGTTTGTTCATAAAATCTTAAAATAATGTTATTAGAATAGGCCCATCTGGTAGTACAACATAACAGAATTTCGATACAAAAGAATCCGGCTTACTACCTGGCACTTTTAAACAATGAAAAAAGGTTTGGGTAGACATTGTTTGTGCCCGGGAGACGTGCGGTGACAGGTATTTATGTCATTTTAAATGTCTGAATTGTCAAATCGTGGATCGTGGTGTTTGTTTAGTCTGCTCATGCGATTCTTCCATGATAGATGTGTTATCCGTGCCCTCCGATTTTTTTTTGTAAAAACGCGACTTGGCTTGGATTTTTGGACTGTTTCATCTTCTAACTGTGTGACGTGGCTTGTAACTGGACTTTGATTTGTGTTGTGAACATGGCAACATTTACCAACGAGGAATATGCTGACATCCTAATGTGTTATGGATTTTGCGAAGAAGTGTCGTTGCGTGCACGCAATGAATACATGCTAAGGTATCCTACTCGCCGAGTACCTGATATTGGCGTATTTGACAGAGTTTATCGAAGACTACGAGAAACTGGTTCTGTGCTAGTACGTCGGACTGACATGGGACGACCTCGTGTTCTTGATGACGACGACGAAGATAATGAAATACGACGTCTCTTTGAAGCCGACCCAACCACGTCAACAAACGTTGTCGCTCGACGGCTTGGTATTTCCCAGTGGAAAGTCTGGTTCGTAATGCACAGTTCTGGGCAATACCCTTACCATTACACGCCAGTGCAAGTAATTGAAGAAGGGGATCCATTGAGACGACTAGACTTCTGCAGATTTATGCTCAATGCCGATAATGAAGATCCGGATTTTTTAAAGAAAATCATGTGGACAGATGAGTCGAAATTTGACAAAGACGGCATCACAAACTATCATAACACCCATTATTGGGCTCCCAAAGCGCTAGGTAACCCCAAGAAAAAAAGACCAAAAGGGTCACAAAGGAGATTCAGTCTTAATGTGTGGATGGGTATAATATCAAATAACTTGATAGGGCCATACTTCCTGCCCGATAACTTGAATGGCGAGACATATGAAAACTTTTTGAGGGAGGAGTTACCCTCTTTAATGCAAGACTTGCCTATTGCATTGAGAGGAGACATGTTCTTTCAACATGATGGCTGCCCAGCGCACTACAGAAGAAGTGTTCGAGCATGGTTGGACGAGAATTACCCAAACCAATGGATTGGAAGAGGCGGACCCATAGCATGGCCGGCGAGGAGCCCCGATTTAACGCCGATGGATTTTATGTGTGGGGTCATATGAAAAGCCTAGTATACGACCAAATGACACCGATCGCAAATGTCGATATTCTAAGACAAAAAATTATTGATGCGGCTGAGGAAATGAGGCGGAACCTACGAACTTCTGTCGTGAAAAGTAATTTAAGAAAAAGAATGAGACTTTGTGTAAGAAATAGCGGCGGCCATGTAGAACATGAATTATAAAAATATTGCTAAAATTTTTGTCTTTTTTTTTACGTATTTTAGCTACTTTTACCTCAAACTAAAAATGTACCCTCTCCTAACTTAACTGTTATTTGGGCAATGTTTTGCCTATTTAATAGCAAGTATTATACCTTTTTGAATAGCTAAAGAGACGTAGAACTTTATAAAATTATTTGCAGAATAAGTTCCATACAATATTTTTTATTAAAAGCCTGTTAAAGTTAAGAACACTCTATTAGAAAATTCATAATGCTAACCGTTGTCGAGCAGTTTTTTAAGCTGTTAGTAGTAGGTTCAGTTTCTGTTGATCATTTTTGTCATTGGACATGTCCTCTAACTAGATACATCAAAAAAACCGACTCTAGGAGCTCTAATCCCAAAGAAAACGACTAAAAGCCAAAAAATAAAGGATTTTTAAAAATAATCTTTAAAATTTAATATCTCCATAACGGTTAAGTTTCGGACATTTTATTTCAGAATGAAATTCATCGGAAATGACCTGAATAATAACATCCTTTAATATTCAGTACGACTTTCCCTGTAACCCTGTATATTTGAACTCCGAACACTTACTTGCACTATATATTTGAAGTCCGAACACTTACTTGCACTAAACTTATATTTGAACTCCGAACACTTACTTGCACTAAACATATATTTGAACTCCGAACACTTACTTGCACTATACTTATATTTGAACTCCGAACACTTGCACTATATATTTGAACTCCGAACACTTACTTGCACTATATATTTGAACTCCGAACACTTACTTGCACTATACTTATATTTGAACTCCGAACACTTACTTGCACTATACTTATATTTGAACTCCGAACACTTGCACTATATATTTGAACTCCGAACACTTACTTGCACTATATATTTGAACTCCGAACACTTACTTGCACTATACTTATATTTGAACTCCGAACACTTACTTGCACTATATATTTGAACTCCGAACACTTGCACTATATATTTGAACTCCGAACACTTACTTGCACTATACAGGGTGTTTGGTGCATCGTGTGCCAAATTGAAATGGTCGACTGAAGGGGTCATCTAGTAGCCTTTCAGACCCATTAACACCTCTCATGCCCTGTGGAATTTTTTTATAGACTTTTTATTGTTTTACTAAAAAAGAACCAAATTTTACATTCAAATACAAATTTAAAAAAAAGTATAAGGCGTAGACTCTGAATTTCATTTTATTTATGTGTATTGTGTAAGAGTACTTTTAAATACAAAATTAGTGACATTAGTCATCTAGTTTTTTATTTTATTTACTCGCAAAGGTAAAACTTAAATTAAAGCTGTACATGTTACAGCTGTTTACATGGCTACAAAAAAAAAAAGCGACCGGGATCTTCTAACTCCCTCATTAATTCTCTAGTCTATCCTCTTGCTAATGATGTACCACATGCCATAAAAATCTTTTAACAACTTTGTGAATTCGCTAGAATTGTGAATCTAGTCACATAAGAATAAATTCCAAGTTCTAATGACAAAAATCCACTTGCAACGACACCCTGAAATGAGAAAGACGCTTTTTAAATACATTTGCGGACAAAAATGACTGTGGTCTTGTGTTGCAGTGCTACACAACAAGTATGACAGCGCCAAGTCGAGCACGTACCGCGCCAACGGCACCGAGTTCGCCATCCACTACGGCTCCGGCAGCCTGTCCGGCTTCCTCTCGCAGGATGACGTCACCGTGAGTACACTACTAACAGGATGACGTCACCACCACAGAACAACATGTCTGCATCTGCAGCTGATATCCCTATTGTTAGCTAAGAAAACAACTTGGCAGATTTACACCCGGTTTCTGAAATGCTACTAATGAACATAACACTGTTGGCCGACTTTGTCGTTGGTGCCAGTCTCATGATCCACGCGGATGAAGGGGTCGCGAGTTAGAACAAATGTCGCACACCTGCCCGCACAAGGTATTGCGTTGCCAAAGATGAGTCTACAGATTTTTCTATAAAATATCTGTTAACAAACAAACTCATGTGATTTGCTGATTGAACTAAGCGTGGTTGTGCAGGTGGGTGGCATCACGGTGCGCGGCCAGACGTTCGCGGAGGCCATGTCCGAGCCCGGCCTGGCCTTCGTGGCCGCCAAGTTCGACGGCATCCTCGGCATGGCGTTCAGCAGGTAACCAGCAGCTGTCACACACAGTGTGTGACAGAGTGTGTCTATGTCTATGGTAGCAATTTGACTTTGACATCGCCTTTACTTTGCCGCAGTAGTTAGCAGTGGCGGAGCTACATTATCGTTAGAGGGAAGCCGAAAAACATTTGTTCAGCTCTCATAAACTCTTAGATACCATCAAAATAAATTAACTCAAAAATTTAATTCGTTGCTTTTCTTAATTTAACGCCATCTATGGTCAACTAACACTCAGATAGCGTTGACCTGCAGTCACGGAAACGCGTTGTTTAGCTAATTCTACTAACTTAAATTGTTCCTTTATACAAATCACTACTGTAATTCATTATTATTATTTTGCAAGGTCTTGAGCTGTAAGCTATACAACACCATAAACAAACATCTCAACATTTCCTCTCTTAGTAGACACGAACTTAAAGGTAAAGTTTCTGAATGGCTTCAACTATTAGACTACCAGGAGACGGAAGACCTACTGGCAAGTACCGACTGCGTAGCATATTTCATACAATACCTCTAAACAAACTCTCACATACACACAGTCACACCCCAACACCCCCCCCCCCCCTACATATCGCACTCGTCTGTTAAACCTAAATAAAAAATAAAATTGAAATTAAAAATTAGAATAAGAATAAATATTCCGTAAAGTTGCCCTAACAATATTGTAATTCTACTGCAGCGACATTCAAACCAATGTATTCGTATTATTTATTAAGTCTACTTCCTGCGGCTGAACACTGTTTCCCAAAATACAAGTTCAAGCTTAGTTTGGGAATCAGTAGCAGTATCTTTGTGCAATACATAAATACTATGCATATCTTGGATTTCTCTAAGGCGAATGTATTAACTGGCGACAATACAGAATTTTTATTTTATTTATTTATTAATAATCGTACGAAATGGCTATCCAATAATAATGTATAATGAATGGTCCTTATTACCAGTGAGCACAAATAAACCATGCACCTCTGTCTAATACATTCTAGTGAGCACAAATAAACCATGCACCTCTGTCTAATACATTCTAGTGAGCACAAATAAACCATGCACCTCTGTCTAATACATTCTAGTGAGCACAAATAAACCATGCACCTCTGTCTAATACATTCTAGTGAGCACAAATAAACCATGCACCTCTGTCTAATACATTCTTAAAAGTAAAATGACAGTGCAACAGTTACTTAGAGGTAGCCACTACACGCATCATCCAATAAGCATAACAATCAATCAATCAGAACATTAAGCTAACTTACTTAGCACGAAGCGCTAATATTCGATCAAATTAAAGAATAAAGTTGCCTGACGGTCCGGAGTCATAAATTGAATAGATTACGTATTACGATTATTATTACCCTTTTTTTCGGTAGGTAACACTATAAATCCGCTATAAACCTCCATGTTGTATTTTTGTGACGTCATATAGCCTATAACCCGCGGAACAACTTGATGCTTCCACTGATACATTGTTTGTCAAAATACAACGAGTAGTTTAGGAGTTATGAGGGGGAGATGAACATAGGACATACACCTGCCGCGGCCAAAAGTTTGAGACGACTTGTAAAAATCTGTGTCACCAACAAAATACACTCACAAGCACAATTAACCTTGTATTTCTTTCAGTTTGCAGAAATCGTTAAATTTAGACCACATTATTTATGAGCGGTACATTGAAAGCTACCTTTCAGGTAAATAAAAAAAACAAAAGTTAAAAATGAAGTCGTTTAATAAATGATACATACCAATTATCGATTTTGTAAAAATCGACAAAAAACAGTTTTTTTTTTAATTTAAATAAAAAATGTCCAATTGAAAGAATAATTAAAAATCAATAATGAGTGTTGCCTCCTCTGGCTCTAATGACTTATTGGAGCCGGTTTGGCAATCCATCCATGATATCTTGGATATCCGATTGGGGAATATTGTGCCACTCCTCTACCACAGCCGTCTTGAGTGCTCCTAGGGTCGTAGAGGCTGGTACTCGTGCTCGGACACGTCTTTTGAGATTGTCCCAGATGTGCTCAATGGGGTTAAGATCGGGACTGCGTGCTGGCCATGGTAAAACTTGAATTCCGACCTCATTAAGGTACTCAGTGACTGATCTTGCGGTATGGCAACGTGCGTTGTCATGCATTAATGTGAAGTTGTCACCAATGAATGGTGCGAAAGGTATCACGTGGTCTTGTAGAACTTCCTCCACACACTATTTAAAAGGTTTATTTTAGTTTCCTAAAACATATTTATTACTTGAGTTTTCATGGAGGTAATGTTTCTCTGTCTTGGTTAGACTGAGCTCGTCGTTGTTACAGTGTAGACATCTTTAAATGGGAAAAGTGCGCTAAATTAGCAGTGAAACTTGTTCTGCCATATAGTACATTCGCGTTAAGAATGCAGTGAGTCATCATTATCCGTCGGCCTAGCCCCGCCCCCTAACCAATCAAATCTTTTCAAATTACAAAGTCAAGTTTACAATGACAGTTGAAGGCATTGCTTCGAACGCAACGGTTGTGCCCTGTCATTTGCGTTAACAGATTACTGATTTAAATTTTTTTAAATTTAAAAGTGGTTCGATAATTCATAGTGGGGAAAGAAAAGTAATTTACAATGTTTTTAAGTATTTTAAACAGTGTGATTTAAATGTGACTTTGGACAACATAGTACAAAAAACGGCAGCTGCATGCGGTGTGTCCGAGAGAACAGTTTATAGTATTCTTAGTGAAAAAAAGGAAATAATACATTGAATTAATTTTCATTTTAAACTTTTAAGTGTATTTTTTTAAATCCATTAAACTTAATCTTTTAAAATATAACTTGTTTGCATTTAACACCAGTGTGAATACACCTTAATCTTGCAGTTGCACTGATGACTCACTGCATTCTTAACGCGAACGAACTGTAGTTGTGTTACACAACCAATGCAAATCTGAATGTGCGATTGCCTCTCAACTTATGTTGTCGAAGACTTGTGTCCATAACACAATAACCCGATACAAGGAGACTGGCAGTAATCAAGATCGTTTGCGAGCGGGAAGGCCGAGAGCTACCACTTCTAGAGAGGATAATTTCATCGTCGTTACCAGCAAGCCGAATAGATGCCTAATAGCACCAGAAATCCGCGTAGAAGTGAACAAATCCCGATCTAAACCTGTGACATTGACTACAGTGAAAAAAAGATTGAGTAGTTGGTAAGTTGAGATGGTAAGTTTAAGATGGTCGCGTCGCCGTTCGAAAACACTACTGTGGCCACAAAACAAAAAGAAACGGAAGCAGTAGGCCCTTACCCATGCATCGTGACTGCACTGAAGAAGACTTTAAAAAAGTTCTTTGGACAGATGAATCTAAATTTGAAATATTTGGATCAAAACGACGAATTTTTAACGGACGTAACGCCGAGGAAAAGATGATGCCAGACTGTGTGGTGCCAACAGTCAAGCATGGTGGTGGTTCCATTATGGTCTGGGGATGCTTCTCGGGCCATGGAACCGGAGATTTGGTACGAGTCCAAGGAATCATGAAAAAGGAGCAGTATAAACGAATACTACAGCAAAATGCCGTTTCGTCTGGTTTATGATTAATTGGAAATGGATTTTTTTTTCAACAAGATAATGATCCAAAACATAGTTCAAAATTATTCAGGGGTTATTTAGAACATAAAAAAAACGGAAGGGGTGTTAAAACACATGGTGTGGCCTCCTCAGAGCCCGGATCTCAACCCAATTGAGCTTTTGTGGGGAGAGCTTGATAGAAATGTGTGCAGTTGTTGTCCCTCCTCGCAAGAAGACATGTGGAAGGCTTTACAAGAAAGCTGGAACAATATTTCACAAGATACCATCGACAAATTGATTTCTCGCATGCCGAGATTAGTGAAAAAAGCAATAAAATGCAAGGGAGCGTTTGACAAAAAAGCTGTTTAAAATATGAACGGCATTTTTAATGTAAATGGTAAATATTTTTTGTTTTCTTCTTAATGTATGTGTATTAGTAAATATGTATTTTAATTAATAATTAAACCTCTTGCTTTGTATTACGAGTTTTATATCATTTTCCTTCTTTGGTGGTCTCAAACTGGCCGGCAGTGTATATAGCCTGTTAAAGTCATAACACTCATTTGGCTTTGCCGTCGTTGGGTAAAATTGAGTATGTACTGAGCGGTGTGGTGTCGGTTGCAGCATCTCCGTGGACGGCGTGACGCCTGTGTTCGACAACATGGTGGCGCAGCGGCTCGTCCAGCCGGTCTTCTCCTTCTACCTCAACAGGTACCCACACGCTCACAATATTTTATTTTATTCTATTCTGGAAACTTACAGCCAGCTTATACAGTGTTCTTAAACAATATAAAATTGAAGGTAATTTACAAGTTTCCACTGATAAACACTAAAAAATAAAGAAGGAACGAAAAAAAACAAAAGAGCGGTACAAAAAAGCTATGGCATAAACTAGGAAATAAATTTTATACAAGCTTAACGACAATTACAAACTAAAAATCATTTAGACGCGATTAAGTAATAACAGCCGCAAGGGTCGATCCATCAGGTTAAGCTACGCTTGCCGGGGTTGGCCCGTGGATGGGTGACCATCTTTACATACCGAGAATCCTCCGTGCCTCGGAAAGCGCGTTAAGCCGTTGGTCCCGGCTGTCATTCGTGGATCTTTGACAGTCGTTACGGGCCGTCAGCAGTCCGAAAGTCTGACAACCAGTCTTACCAAGGGGTTATCGTATTACCCAGTTACTGGGTTGTGGAGGTTAGACTGGAAGCCGACCCCAACATAGTTGGGATAAGGCTAGGCAGATTGATTGAGACGCAAACAATTACCTTTCCGCAAAGAAGCTTTTCACCAACAACCGTGAAGCTGGGAAACACTGGTATTGAATATATCATTATCCCTCTCAGGCGTTACTTGATGGCATCATCCGTCGCGTGTTTATCCGTATGGTCTGTTCAAAAAGTGTCTGCTGAAAATGTAAACAGATGGATCAGAAAACGTACCTGTAAATGCCAATTTGTTACTTGCCCACTTAACAAATTGACTATGTACTTTGATTTAGATTATTTGAATATTTAAATCCGAAACTTGAATTTAAATTAACCATAAAGATGTTTTTCACTTGACAATTGAGGTTTATTTTATAACCTCAATTTTCTTCGATGATTTCTCAATTACGTTTTAATAACGTTATTCAAACAATAATTGTTGGAAAAAGTAGTGAGATATAAAGTTGAACCCTTCTAAATACAGATGAATGTTTACTAATTTCCTTTAATAACTGATTGCGTAAGAATGGAACCTGAACAGGGATTGTTTACTCTTGCATCAGATACTTTCGGAACAGACATTGTGCGCACTCGCCAGACAGAACCTAGGCAGTACATTAAGTGAGTGCACTCGCTAGACAGAACCTAGGCAGTACATTAAGTGTGTGCACTCGCTAGACAGAACCTAGGCAGTACATTAAGTGAGTGCACTCGCTAGACAGAACCTAGGCAGTACATTAAGTGAGTGCACTCGCTAGACAGAACCTAGGCAGTACATTAAGTGAGTGCACTCGCTAGACAGAACCTAGGCAGTACATTAAGTGAGTGCACTCGCTAGACAGAACCTAGGCAGTACATTAAGTGAGTGCACTCGCTAGACAGAACCTAGGCAGTACATTAAGTGAGTGCACTCGCTAGACAGAACCTAGGCAGTACATTAAGTGAGTGCACTCGCTAGACAGAACCTAGGCAGTACATTAAGTGTGTGCACTCACTAGGCAGAACCTAGGCAGTACATTAAGTGAGTGCACTCGCTAGACAGAACCTAGGCAGTACATTAAGTGAGTGCACTCGCTAGACAGAACCTAGGCAGTACATTAAGTGAGTGCATTCGCTAGACAGAACCTAGGCAGTACATTAAGTGAGTGCACTCGCTAGACAGAACCTAGGCAGTACATTAAGTGAGTGCACTCGCTAGACAGAACCTAGGCAGTACATTAAGTGAGTGCACTCACTAGACAGAACCTAGGTAGTACATTAAGTGAGTGCACTCGCTAGACAGAACCTAGGCAGTACATTAAGTGAGTGCACTCGCTAGACAGAACCTAGGCAGTACATTAAGTGAGTGCACTCGCTAGACAGAACCTAGGCAGTACATTAAGTGTGTGCACTCACTAGGCAGAACCTAGGCAGTACATTAAGTGAGTGCACTCGCTAGACAGAACCTAGGCAGTACATTAAGTGAGTGCACTCGCTAGACAGAACCTAGGTAGCACATTAAGTGTGTGCACTCGCTAGGTAGAACCTAGCCAGTACATTAAGTGTGTGCACTCACTATGCAGAACCTAGGCAGTACACTAAGTGTGTGCACTCACTATGCAGAACCTAGGCAGTACATTAAGTGTGTGCACTCACTAGGCAGAACCTAGGCAGTACATTAAGTGTGTGCACTCACTAGGCAGAACCTAGGCAGTACATTAAGTGTGTGCACTCGCTAGACAGAACCTAGGCAGCACATTAAGTGTGTGCACTCACTAGGCAGAACGCAGGCAGTACATTAAGTGTGTGCACTCACTAGGCAGAACCTAGGCAGTACATTAAGTGAGTGCACTCACTAGGCAGAACCTAGGCAGTACATTAAGTGTGTGCACTCACTAGGCAGAACCTAGGCAGCACATTAAGTGTGTGCACTCACTAGGTAGAACCTAGGCAGTACATTAAGTGTGTGCACTCACTAGGTAGAACCTAGGCAGTACATTAAGTGTGTGCACTCACTAGGCAGAACGCAGGCAGTACATTAAGTGTGTGCACTCACTAGGCAGAACGCAGGCAGTACATTAAGTGTGTGCACTCACTAGGCAGAACCTAGGCAGTACATTAAGTGTGTGCACTCACTAGGCAGAACCTAGGCAGTACATTAAGTGTGTGCACTCGCTAGACAGAACCTAGGCAGTACATTAAGTGAGTGCACTCACTAGGCAGAACCTAGGCAGTACATTAAGTGTGTGCACTCACTAGGCAGAACCTAGGCAGTACATTAAGTGTGTGTACTCACTAGGCAGAACCTAGGCAGTACATTAAGTGTGTCCACTCACTAGACAGAACCTAGGCAGTACATTAAGTGTGTGCACTCGCTAGACAGAACCTAGGCAGTACATTAAGTGAGTGCACTCACTAGGCAGAACCTAGGCAGTACATTAAGTGAGTGCACTCGCTAGACAGAACCTAGGCAGTACATTAAGTGTGTGCACTCACTAGGCAGAACCTAGGCAGTACATTAAGTGTGTGCACTCACTAGGCAGAACCTAGGCAGTACATTAAGTGTGTGCACTCGCTAGACAGAACCTAGGCAGTACATTAAGTGTGTGCACTCGCTAGACAGAACCTAGGCAGTACATTAAGTGTGTGCACTCGCTAGACAGAACCTAGGCAGTACATTAAGTGAGTGCACTCACTAGGCAGAACCTAGGCAGTACATTAAGTGAGTGCACTCACTAGGCAGAACCTAGGCAGTACATTAAGTGTGTGTACTCACTAGGCTTCTGTCTAGGCAGTACGTTTTTGTGTGTAGTCTTCTAATTTGAAGTTCACACAGAAGAAGAGAGTGTCAATTTGTAGTAAATCCGTGACGGACAATGACGAATTAGAGCGCGTTCTGCATACCACGCAATCTGGAATAGGCTAGTCGACAGTGAGAAAAATACCTTATGAATTTAATATTGTGGAATGGTTGTGAGCTAAAAACATTTAAAAACTTCTGTGTGCAGGGACCCGAGCGCGGCGCAGGGCGGCGAGATCATCCTGGGTGGCTCGGACCCGGCGCACTACAGCGGCAACTTCACGTACGTGCCCGTGCATCGCGCCACCTACTGGCAGTTCAGCATGGACGCCGTGCAGGTCGCGCAGCACACCTTCTGCGCTGACGTGAGTGTACCGACCGTACTGTACCACGCTACGCACGCTCGCAAGCAGGCGCGACGCCCATGGCGTGCAGTACTATACTCACTCCTTAGTGACACACACTCACACGCATGAGTTGCAGGGCTGCGAGGCCATCGCGGACACGGGCACGTCGCTGATCGCGGGCCCCAGCGCGGAAGTGGAGGCGCTCAACAAGGCGCTGGGCGCGACGCCCATGGCGTTCGGTCAGTACGTGGTGGACTGCTCGCTCATCGCCAAGCTGCCGCCGGTCTCCTTCACCATCGCCGGCACCAAGTTCACGCTCGAGGGAGCCGACTACGTGCTGCGCGTGAGTACACCCTCCAGCTTTAGCTACTAGTTACTCCAGCAAGTTTAAATCCGTCATAGCTTCATAATAGCTTTTTGTATTTTGACAAAAATATTTTATAATAAGTGTATATCGATAGGCAGTGATACAGAAGAACATCTAAATAACAATTGTATCCGTTTAGTTAGCTCGGAATTTAAGATTGCTTGAAGCGAATATCATTGGAGATTTAATTTCCAGAAACGTTACTTTGCAATATTTATTGTACAAGAAAGTGAATGACCTTTTATTTTTTATTACATAATATCACAAATATTAACATTTTGTTAGAATTAGAAATAACTTGAATGAGATGATGCGCCTCGTAGTCTCTTATGTTTACTTTATACTTTACTCGGTTCATAAAAGGAACTCAACAGCAAACAAACATTGTGTTTTGCAGAGCTCTCACAGGGCTTATCTACAAGAACCGACACATAATTATTCTATTGCAAAATGTGTGATGTGCATGACAGTAAATAAAAAAAGATTCCGACGAACTGAGAGCCTCCTCCTTTTTTTGAAGTCGGTTAATAAATGAATGCAGATTCAAATTATAAGAACAAAAATGAAACAGAGAGAGACCGATTGATAAAGTAGAACGGACGATAGAAAATTACAAACTCATCGCAATCGCGACGAGCTCGCTGGCTAGTTGGGCGTTGCGTTGGTTTCATTACACGTCATGCCAAGCCATTGTCTTATTTTCTTAAGTATTCCTAAGGATAGTCGCAACACATTCAATGTACAATATTGTAAAAGTGGAAGGGTCCCCACACAGTGACGCTGTCTGCACCCGACTCATCCGAGACTACTGGGCTGGATTACGCGACTCTTGTTTCATTTGGCAGAGGAAGCATACGTGGTGGTCCCACATTTTTGTTATTAACTTTGGTTGAGTAGTGTTTGAGTTAACTTCAATAATACGTATTTAATCCACATTGTGTATGTTGTTGATGTTATAATTTCTTGTTACAGTTATTTATACAGGGCAATTTTTTAATGACTAGTCTTTTTACAGGGTGACATTTTGGCCGAGTAGGTATTGAACTTTTGTATGAAACAGCAGATTTTTTTTTCGTGATTTTAGAGTTGGCCCCACAGTGAAAGTTGTTAATATCCATGGGTAGAACACCCTGTGAAAATTTGGCCGGTTATTGAAAACTAACCCTGTATATGGACTATTATTCAGGGTGTCCCTGGAAGTATGGATCAAATCGAATAGGGGAATAGGGGCGTGGCCAAGGTCATTTCCAAACTTTTTAATCCTGAGAATGTCGGTGCTATTTTTAATGGTTCAAAAGTTATGACCAATTTTTGGTTTTTTCAATCACTTTGCATAGTCCTAAAAGAATAAAATCATTTAAAAAGAAACTATCTGGGCTATCAATTCTTTTTTCAGAACGTTGTAAGAGTGGGCCTTTCCTGTAGGATATTCCTAATAGTTTAAAAGGTAGAGAATTTTACTAACAAAGAGGACGTATTGTTCTAGCTGCGTAAAAGTATTACCACAGGAAAGGCCCACTCATCTACAACGTCCTGAAAAAAAAATTGATAGTTTTTTTTTATGATTTTTTTCTTTGAGCACTGCGAAGTGATTGAAAAAAACAAAAATTGGTCATAACTTTTGGCACAAATCGAATGATCCATACTTCTAGGGACACCCTGTATATAGACGAATTTATGTGAAGTAGGTACTACAGCAAAAAAGTGAAAATATATATATTTTTACAATAAAAACAATCGACTACCAATAAAACACCACAATGTGAAAAATAACTAATTGCGGAAGTCTGTGGCAAGAAAACGACCGAACGAAACCAAAGGCGACTTCCGAAATTAAAGTTATTTTGTTCACTTTATAATGTTAAGTCGATCGTTTTTTGTAAAAATGTTTATTACCATAGCTACATTTTGTTCACTTTATAATGTTAAGTCGATCGTTTTTTGTAAAAATGTTTATTACCATAGCTACATTTTGTTCACTTTATAATGTTAAGTCGATCGTTTTTTGTAAAAATGTTTATTACCATAGCTACATTTTGTTCACTTTATAATGTTAAGTCGATCGTTTTTTGTAAAAATGTTTATTACCATAGCTACATTTTTCAAGTTAGCACAACTTTACTCCGGGTTTATTAATAGGTGCCTTACAACAGGGCACTACTGTCATTGGTGAATAAATGATTTACATAATACGTTAACATTGGCGCCGATTCTCTTGATACAAATGCCTCTAAACTAGAATAAAAATCACCAAAATTTGGTTTATTCTGTCAAACGACGATTTCCCGTTCTAAAATGGACGAAAGTGACGCAACTTAACTATATTTTAGTTTGACAGCACTAAGATGGCACTGAGTTATTAGTTTAGTGAAAATGGTAATTTTGCTATTCTGAATTTGACGTTTTTCACCTAAAATTTAGATTTTCTCAACTAAATCTGACTATTTTTAGTCGCGATTAAAAAGGAATATAATTAATAATGGAATAAAATTAGTTGGCATGAACTAAAATTCACACCAACACCTCGACATCAGGTGCAAACACAGTACTGTAGCTTTTTTTTCTTTTGCTTATATCTTGAAAACGGTGTCTCCTATCGCAAAAATAATGAAAATGTCGACCCCCTTTATATAAACCATAAACCCCTAAAACTCAACATGTAGCTAATAAGTTTCATATTTTCCATACAAAAAGTGAAAAATTCCATAAAAAACACATCCAGCCTCCGGCTCTAAAAAAAATTCACGGGGTAGGGCAAACAAGTAGCACGTGGAGTCGCACAATTGTCAAATTCGATTTTAGTTCTGTCACAATTATATTTTTAAATTTAGTGATATTTTTTGTTTTGTAGAATAGCTTTAAGATTGTTATATGCAACAGTAAGGAATTTTAGTGATAGTTTGGTTAGTTTAGTTCGGTGTGCAAGAGAATCGGCACCAATGTCAGCCCGCAGAGTGAGGCTCGTGTGTGTGCGCAGGTGACGCAGTTCGGCAAGACGGTGTGCCTGTCGGGCTTCATGGGGCTGGACATCCCGCCGCCCAACGGGCCGCTGTGGATCCTGGGCGACGTGTTCATCGGCAAGTACTACACCGAGTTCGACGTGGCCGGCAAGCGCATCGGCTTCGCGCGCGCCGTCTGAGTGATGCAGTCACTAGTCATCAACTCGCAGTATATTCCAGTAGTGTAGTCCTTTTAGCGAGTTCCTTGCGCCGCAATAAATCCACGCTTTCTTATATCGAGTTGTTATTCATGCAGTATGCTGCACCGATATCTAAAGTTATCACCTTGACAGTAGTATTTGACAGAATAACACATGACAATAACATTTGACAGAATAACACATGCAATAACATTTGACAGAATAACACATGACAATGCTGTCATTTAAGTTTTTTTATGTTTGTATTTTAGAAATAAAACGTTGTAAAAATATATCTTTCTTTTATTTCAAACGTCTATTATGAACAATATATTATTTGAGCAACTCGCACAATTTTGGAATTTGAATACAAAAAATATGAAACACTTTCAATTTCCATAATTAATAATAATAATCGTTTATTTATAAAAGGGGCACATTTACAATAAGTAACTTAGCAAATTAAAACAGAGCACAGTTGCTTATTTGCCTGAACTAGGTTGGATGTGCTTCAGGCTAGGAAGTGCATAAATACTTAAAGTAATAAATTAACAATCAGTATAAAGTAAAATCTAAACTAAAATTAGGTAAATATAAGTAAAATACATGTTAGCGGTTCTATTTGCAGACAACAAGTAGATCTTCTGTCTGTGTATTTGTGCCTTTGCAAAACCCACACGAACTTTGCATATAAGGCAAACGCTTTAAAACGAAACGGCATAACGGGCACAGATAACTTAAATCTTCTTATTGAATCAACAGTTTGCAGTACTAACTCCAAAGACTGATGTATGGTAAATGCATTCAGTGTGTCAATAAAACAAATAGTTATTGTAGTACAAATATAAAAGGTTCAATAACATGGACGGAATGGGTAAGAAAGGAAGAAAAATACACAAAAGATGGAAAAAATCTTAAAACTATTAAAAACATAAAAGAAAATAAAAATGAAGAAGCAGGTACATTTATAAAAATATTTGAGAATGACCTTGCAGTCTTTAAAAAGCACGTGTCTAATATTAAGACCCAATTTAAAAAAATTCGTTGTGTTCTTGAATGTATTCGCTCGAATGAATGCGTTGTGGTCGCAGATTTTAGTGAAAATTATAGTTGTAAGTATAGCCAAGAAGTACAATCCCATCATTTTGGAGGATCACGCAAACAAGTTTCACTTCACACGGTTGTAGTCTATACTTTTGATAGTGATTCTGCAAGAGGTTATACGGTCAATTCTTTTTGCAGTATTTCTGCATGAAATAATCACCAACCTTTCACCAATCACCACCATTTGGTGTCACTTAGATCCAGTATTAAAATGGATAAGATCTAAATTTGATGCTGTCAATACTGTGCATTTCTTTTCGGACGGCCCAAGTACACAGTACAGACAAAAGCAGAATTTTTACTTGATGTGTACGAAGTATTATGATTACGGGTTCTCTTACATGACGTGGTCATTTTTTGAAGCTGGCCATGGAAAAGGCCCAGCTGATGGCGTTGGAGGATTTCTGAAAAGAACAGCAGATAAAATTGTAGCCAATGGTGATGATATTTCGGACGTTCTGCAATTTTATGATAAGATGAATAACGTCAGCAAAATAAAATTATATCTAATGGATGAAAAAAAAATCGAGGACCAACATAAAACCTTGCCAGTCAACATTCCCAGGCTTGTAGGAACTTTAAAAGTTCATCAAGTATTTTCGAGCTGCTATGGTAAATTAAAATTTAGGGACTTAAGTTGTTTCTGTGAGCCTGGTGGTCCGGAAGGGAGAGGATTCTGTATGTGTCTCGATCCAAAGGCATACGATATCGGAGCGTCCCGTGTTGCGGAAGTAATTGGACCGAGTGCTTCCATTCCTGACTTGACGAATGATGAGACTTTGTCGAACAATAATTCAATAACAAAAGAAATAATTGATTTCATGACATTGAACGCTAATTTGGAGCCCACAAATCGTAATCCGAAATCAAAAATACCGGACTTGGAAACTGCGTCAGATGATGATGAACCCTTGTGTAACCTAAAAATTGCAAAACAATTACAGGATATGACAAACAGACACCGAAGAATATATGACGCAATATATGGTGGATCTTCATCGGACGAAGAATTACCACGTTGCAGTCATGACCAAAGTAAGAAGATTGGATGTGGAGATTTTTTGTTAGTGAAGGTGTATGTCGGAGCATCTAAAAACAAATCATACACCTATGCGTGCAAAACATTGACTGATGTTGAAGAAGACGGAGAAGTAAAAGTTATGTTTTTACGAGTAGTGGACGAAAATGGCAAGCGTTTCCGTTTGGATGAAAAAGATATTTCATACGTGGATTATGTAAACATTATCCAGAAATTACCGACACCAGAAATTATCAGGAAAGGACATCGTTCGTATTACCAATTCCAAAAATCGGTAAATGTGTTTGAAAAGAAATAAGACTAACTATGTTATACTTACTTCAATTAAGGTTCCTATTAGAATAATCCAGGTTACCTGTGATCTCGTTTAATTTTAAGTTTTGTTTTAATTTAGTTGATTTTTTTTTATTGTGTGTATCTTTCAAAAAAGCGGATTGGATAAGTTGACTTAAATTGTTATTACTATGATTACACACATCATATTGCTGTTATTACTTTTTAGATAGTCTAAAATTCTCAGGCGTTACCAATTTTTCTCTGGCGTTAACGCTTTGTCCCTTAATTTGTGTAAGGATTTTTTACTATAGCTTGTACCAAAATTTCATTACATTATTAAATACTGTTGATTAGCAAACTTCAGGGTTAGACTTCAAGTTAGAAATATGTAATGATCGACTGATTACCTTAATACAGCGATTTACCTAAAAATATAGCATTTAATTATGACCAAAGTGACACAGTGGACTTTCAACTTTCTCTATTTTTTGCTACTGTTATTATAAATTAAGGTTGATTAACTAAAAGACTGCATTTTAAGTTGAAATAAATATTTACTATTTTAGTTTTCAGTACATTTAGTTTTATTTCACATTTCCATACTTACAAAAATGTAACTCAGGGAATAGTTTTACGACACGGGCACCAGCTTTTCAAAAAAAAACTCTTGAATACTAACTTAGATGTCGTGGCCAACTACATAATTTCAAAATAGGACAAATTATTTAACACATAACACTTTCTTTTTGCAAGTTTTCGTTATTTTGTTTTTTCATTTTTACTGTCGTAAAATATTGCCAAAGGAGTGCCTTAAAAGTTGATTCGCCCATATATCAACGCACAGCCGAAACTACTGGTACTAGGAACGTGAAATTTTGCACACGGCTTTCTTTTATAATGTAGGGGAGCACTAAGAAGGGGTTTTTGGAAATTCGACTTTTAAGGGGGTGAAAAGGAGGGATTTCGTTTGTTTGAAAAATCTTATTCCTAGAGTTAATAAACTTGAAACTTGGCCCAAATACTTATCTTAGTAAATTATGAACTTTGTAATTTTTGGTTTTTCTAAACTACCCCCACGAGGGGGATTGGGGGTGTCAAAATTTGTATGGTAGAATTTTAACACGCAGTCCGATTAACTCGAAGCTCAGTATTTATACTTAAGTCCAAACATAAAGAATAACCTGTATCAAGGTTTTTTCGAAAATCTACCCCGGACGGGGTGAAAAGGGTTGTCAATTTTACAGGGGAGAATTTTACTGCGTAGCTTGATTAACTCGAAAATTGGTATGAATAATCTTTGAGTCAAGTTGTCAAAATTTGCCTCAGGAAATAATAAAAATTGTCACTCTTAGTTTTTTTGAACAAGTAAGGAACACTAGGACCGTAAGAACAGTAAGGAAAAATTTTAACGCGCTGTCATATTAACTCGAAACTCGGTACTAATACTTTTTCGGAAGTCGGTGTCTTTGGATCTGTATTTTAGGTTTTTGCCACTGACTTCCGAAATTAGTTATTTTTCACTTTGTAGTGTTTGTTTTGGAAGTCGGTTGTATTTATTTTTCACTTTTTAGTGGGTTTGTTCGTAATTTATCTGAGTTACAATAACCTAATGATAACTGCTCATCACCTTTTACAAAACATTGCTTTTCCCGATGCAGGGACGTTAATTGTTGAGGAGTTCTCTTGGTACTTCACCATCAGCTCCAGTTCACCATATGCATTGTGACGAGCTTCTATTGCTTAGCAATAATTTTAAAGTAATGGAATCGCAACCCGTGAAATACTTATTATTGAATTGTTCCAGTGGCTATCTTACCATCTGTGGTCTTCGTCATCAGTTCCACTTCACCAAATGTTGCTTTCCGAGAGCAAATGCACAAGTTACTATAAAAAATACCAAAATCGCTATAGGTGTGCCTATATTGAAGAGTTCCCTCGATTTCTCCAGGATCCCATCATCAGATCCTGACCTGATGACAATGGGACCACCTGGAAAGTATACCTTTTCAAACAAAAAAAGAATTTTCCAAATCGGTCCAGCCGTCTTCGAGTAACCGGGGAACACACATAAAAAAAAACGATTCCGACGAACTATAATAATAATAACCCCTTCGCCGTATCTCTACCTTGACGTCGTGATGGGGCTTGCGCGCTCCGAACTCTAGGTCTGTGCCGGTAGAGGTTACTTTGCCGGAACAGGTCTAGGATGAGGAGCCAGACCAAGAGAGATACAGAAACCCACAGGGCAGCATGTGGCGAGCTGCTGGGCAGTAGCGACCCCACGTACCCTATCTCCCGGGATAAGTCATGTTCCTCATCTCTGGCTTGCCTTTATTGGCCGGCTGGAGTGAACACTGACGAGAACTGACCTCCCACCTCATTCTTGCCTTTATTGGCTGGCTTGAGTGTAGAGATTCGCAAGAGCAAACGCGCTCGGAGGAAGTAAGTAGTCCAGTAAGATGCTGGTAGGGATCTTGACCGTACTTCCGGGATTGTCCTGATAGCCGTGGAATACCTCTCCACTTCTCTTAAGCACCTCAAGACATGTTGCCCCCTTGTCGCTACGACACTATGTGCTAGCGACCGTTTCCGGGGGCCCATTGTTGAGTGTGCAAGTCACCCCCTGCCATTTTATCCGTGTATTGTGTTTATCAAACATTGGTCAGGCAGGGGCCATAGTCCTTCCATAGTTTTAGATAACCAGTCCACTTTAGCCATCCAAACCCATAGCCCAATATTTTTTTTGTCTCCATATCCTGCAATAGTCCTACACCAACCGGGGGTTGTCCTTGGGTGCACTTGTACACACAGGGATAATCGTCGGTTGGTGCCTCATTTCCATTGAAAGCGTCTAACGGGCCTCTGCGAGTTGGCTTCGGCCCCTCACATGCCTTTCAAAGGTCCGGGACCATAGGGTCCCGAGAAATATAAAAAAAAAAAAAAATATTTATTCAAGTTATAAAGTAAAACAGAAAATACAATTTTGCTTAAATCTATGTCAAGTTCACTAGTGTTATTTGCCTGAACTAGGACACCTGTGTTTCAGGCGAGAGGAGGTAAAAATATTAAGATATAATCACTGTAATTTTACAAAATAAAATAGTCATCTAATAGGTATGTAAGTAAGGTGTACAATCTTACTTTCTAAAATCTTATCATACTAACTTATCGAACTAATTAAAAATAAATAGTACGCGAAACACTCTTTATTTCAATACTACTAACAACTTCTCTGTATCTTCATAGGACAAACTTTGAAGAGCTACCTTGAGAGTTTTCTTGCAATTTGCATAATTTAGAGAATAGATGTTTGCTTTTGCATTTAGTCTGTTATACAGTAATGGTCCAAGGAAAACATGAAATTTGGCTGTGAAAGCATGTCTTGTACTATTAATTTGTGGGGCAAACAATATCTTTCCGTCTCTTTTTAGTAAATTCAGTGCTGTAGCGAAGGGCTGCGTGTTGTTTTAGTACAATGCTCATTATGAATAATTGTCGAACTGTTAGTACTTCACAAGACTTATAGAGCAGGTTAGTGGGAAAGAGGAACGGGCGGCAAGTAGACACCTTGAGAATCGCTCTTTGCACTCTTTCGATGGGTAGTAATAAAGTTTTACATGCTCCACCCCATGAGGTAATGCAGTACGTCAAAATTGACTGACATAGAGCAAAGTAAACTTGCCTAATTATTATTGGGTCTGCAATATATCGTAGCTTTTTGAATACGTATATCAGCTTACGAATTCTACTATTTAGAGCTTCCATATGTTGTTTGAACGTTATGGTTTCATCAATTATAACACCCAAGTATTTAATTTTATTCGACTTATTAATATAGGGACACATAAACGGGCAATCTGCAGGTACTGTACAGCAATGAGCATACAACGTTAAAGGAATATTAGAAGTTGGTTTGCGCATCGAAAACTTTATATAATTTGTCTTGTCTGCATTTAGAGTTAGTGAGTTAAGCTGAAGCCATTTATTTACAACACTAAAGCCGTCTTGCGCGAGCTTGTAGACATCATGTTCCGATTCAGCCGAAAAAAGAAGGGCAGTGTCATCAGCGTAAGATATTATTGTGCCATGCTTTAGCTTTAGATTACAAAGGTCATTTATGTACCTCCCTGAACTGAGAACCTCCTCCTTTTTTGAAGTCGGTTAAAAACCATTTATAGCCAGAATACCAATAAGCCCAAACACGGCTCGGATACATTGTTTTATTACGGAGTTCCGGTGCCTACCTTCCGGCTTCATCATCAGAAGAGTTCAATGTGTACGATAAAATAATTCAAATATTATGCCGGGCAGCTTCCGATAGTCGTTCGTCAAGAGTTCCCAGATACAAGAAGCCGGTTCTCGGTTGGAACAGGCACGTAAGTGATGCTCACAGCACAGAGTACTTTTTTATATGGCTCACAGGGCGGCCAGGGAAAAGTTTGAGTTGTGGGTTTTGTACGGCAAGCCGGCGGAAGGTCGCGTGTGGAATGACATGCAGACGACTCGTAAGATTTTTAAATCACGTTTACGCTGGTGTCAGAATCATACTGACCAAATAAAAATGGACATCCTTGCGTCGCATCATTCCAGGAGCGACTTCCGCAGTTTCTGGAAGTCTACAAACAAAATAGTAAACCAGGTCTACCTGTGAGTGTCAATGGTGCCTGTAACCTGTCGGGAATAGCAGACTTATTTAAGGACTATTTTACCGTTAAGCCACCTTTGGCATCGACGCAGTCCACGAGCGATGATGGTTGTAGTGGTCGGGAAGTCAGCGTCCGGTTTACGGCCAAAGATGTAAGGCGGGCCATTAAGTCTATGTCACGGGGTAAGTCTCCGGCACATGACAATCTGAGCATTGAACACCTAAGGTACGCGGGATATCATATGCCCAGAGTGCTGGCGATGTTCTACTCCTTGTGTGTAGGACATTCATACTTACCTGCGCCGATGATGAAGACTGTGGTGGTGCCAATTGTTAAAAACAAAACCGGTGATATTGGTGACAAATGTAATTATCGACCGATTCCTTAGCCACTATAGTCGCAAAGGTGCTTGACAGTTTGCTGAACACACAGCTTGGTAAACATCTACAGATACACGACAACCAATTTGGTTTCAAATCAGGTCTTTCTACTGAAACGGCTATACTGTGTCTGAAGCAAACTGTCAAGTACTACACGGATAAAAATACGCCCATTTTTGGATGTTTTCTGGATTTATCGAAAGCGTTTGATCTGGTTTCTTACGATATTCTATGGCAAAAATTACACCAAATAACGATGCCCGAGGAACTAATCCGTACTTTCAAATATTGGTACGGGAACCAGATCAACGTTGTTCCGTGGTCAGGGGCGTATTCGACGCCATACAGGTTGGAGTGCAGCGTGAGGCGGGAGGGGGGGGGGGAAGCTGACATCGCCGAAACTCTTTAACCTTTATGTGAACGCGCTTGTGGAGCAGCACACATGTCGGCTGCCATATTGATGGAGTCTGCCTTAATAATATTAGTTACGCGGACGACATGGTGCTGCTGAGTGCTTCTGTAGGTGGACTGTCGCAGCTGCTTGACATTTGCGAAACATATGCTGGACAACACGGGTTGGTGTACAACCTAGATAAAAGTCAGTGGATGGTCTTTCAGACTCGGGGAAGGTCCCTAAGTCAAACACCTAAAGTTAGACTGAATGGCTACCCCCTTAGTAGGGTAGAACAGTTTAAATACCTTGGGCACTTGCTAACAACGGATCTGAAAGACGATAATGACATAGAAAGGGAGCGTAGAGCGCTGTCTGTTCGTGCGAATATGATAGCACACAGATTTGCTCGCTGTTCAAGAGACGTCAAGGTCACCCTGTTCAGGGCATTTTGCACGTCCTTCTACACGAGCAGTCTGTGGGTGAACTATACGCAAAAGCAGTACAGCGCTCTACGCGTCCAATACAATAATGCATTCAGGGTGCTGTTGGGGCTGCCTCGCTTCTGTAACGCTTCGAGGATGTTCGCCGAATCGCGCGTGGATTGTTTTTATACAACCATGCGCAAGCGGTGCACATCCCTGGTGAGCAGGGTGCGGGTCAGCCCGGACAGTATCCTGAGCGCCTTCGCCCAGCGATTCGACTGCCAGTACATGTATCACTGTGATATGGTACATGTACGGGCTAATGTGGAAATATTTAATTGTTTTGACTAGTATTTGTATTGTATTGAAATAGTATTTAATTGTATTTGTATTAGTTTATAATTGCTCCATGTTGGCTTTTGATTCAAGAATTAACTGTCGTGCTTGTTGTTGTTGTTGTCCCCTTGGCGCTACGACACTGTGTGCTAGCGACCGCTTCCGGGGCCCATTGTTGAGTGTGCAAGTCACCCCCTGCCATTTTATCCGTGATAAATGATTTTATTTCTTTAAGTAGGTTTATACAAACACTTTTACATGTCAAACAATTTTTTTTTTTAAACTAGATGAGGCCGGCGTTTCCTGTATTGTATTTATCAAACATTGGTCAGGCAGGGGCCATAGTCCCTCCATAGTTTTAGATAACCAGTCCACTTTAGCCATCCAAACCCATAGCCCAATAAATTTTTTTTGTCTCCTTATCCTGCAATAGTCCTACACCAGCCGGGGGTTGTCCTTGGGTGCACTTGCATAGTACGCACAGGGATAATCGTCGGTTGGTGCCTCATTTCCATTGAAAGCGTCTAACGGGCCTCTGCGAGTTGGCTTCGGCCCCTCATATGCCTTCTAAAGGTCCGCGACCCTAGGGTCCCGAGAAATATCAACTGTCGTGCTTGTTGTAACCCTATATAGTACGACGAAAACGGTTTTGATACTTAGTTTTCTTTTTGACAATTAATGTGAATATATGAATACTTGCGATGTTGTTCCACATAAATTGTCTACCTTAATAATAACGCATTTATGACTCGACGGGGATCAGAGGGGCAATTCTCAACATTCACAGTCTGATCTGTCTCAATATGTCAAAAATACCTATAATTTCCCTACATTTTTGACATTTGGTTGTCGCTGAGAAGCGATTGCGACTAGATTTTTAACGTTTTTAGTTACGAGAATTGGGCTTCAGATTAAAACAAACAATATCATATTAATTTCATAATTAAATACTATTTATTTAAATAAAAGTTTAAGTAAAATAGATTGTCCATACATAAATTATAATTACAATAATCTGCTAGAACACCTAGCGGCGCGGGGCGCGGGGCGCGGGGCCAGTAGCTCCTCTGTGCTACACTATGTATACAACTATTACTAGCGTCACTACACTAGTCCCAGTTTATGCTTTTTCCTGAACTTTTTTACGTAAGCCTCCACCAGCGCCTGGATCTTGGCCGGGTTGATCTCGCCCGTCTTGTTGTGACAGATCTGAAACCATAGCATATGCATTACTTGCTGTTTACATCATATTATGGTCCCACACAGCATCGTCACGTTGCGCCGTCACGCCGAAGCCTGCGCATCCTGATAATAATTGAGTAACATTAAGTGTGACTGACGCTGGCGTGTCCACCATCAGGGATTTTAATTTTGATAACACAAAAAATTTGTCGCTAATTAGTCGAAATTTGTCGCCAAATATCAAAAGTCAGTCACTGGTTCAAAAGTTATAAGGGTCTATAGGTGGCCAATCCGGAGAGCATCTCCCCAGCTTGGCCCAATTTGAATCTCAAAAGCTAGGGCACCTAATGAAGATCTGTTTTCTCCCAAATTTAGTCGCTAATTAGTCGCAAGTTTTCGCTAAGTCACAGATTTAGTCAGTGTGTTATTAAAAAGATATGAAAGAAATCAATTTCCCCATACATTGGTACAAGCAAGTACAAAATACTTTAAGTAGTTTCAAGACGGTATCTGTGATGTCATATGGTGGAATATGTTTCGAAATATATAAATATAAAGTTATTCTATAATTTGAACCTACCAAAGGAAAGCTGTTTCATTACCTATAAATAGATCTACAATAAATATATGTAATTATTTATCGAACAAAATGTGCACTTTCGCTGGCAGATAGATCGCTGCGCTCCGTTTCATTTGCGGTTAAGTAAGAAAGAGATAGATGCGCGTATACAGACGAGCTACTTCGAGCGAGTTGCCCGTGACGTAAATTTAAGTCAGCCAATTTACAGTGGAACCTATTATGAATAGTTAGGAACTCGAGTAATAACGTTTTTGTAATAAATTAGTGTGCGTTTTATATATTTTTCCTTATAGATATATCTGTGTAAAGACAATATAAACAGAAGATTGAAGTCTTTGGACCCGCGCACCTAGCTTCTGACATTTCTTATGTGCGCATGTAGGCTTATGTGAAATACAATATTTTGAATTTGGGAAGTTTGAAATGATATGCTTAGTGTGTTAAAATCTGAACGCAAAAAAAAAGTAAAATAATATAGAAATTTAACATTCAGTAATTAGATATTTATAAAAAATGCCCATCTTTGATTAAGTAGGTATTTTAAACATTTTGCTGTAAGTACAATAATGTTAAAGTAATCAATCATTTTATATTTCAACAACAGAAGTTTTATCATTCTAACCTTAATTAGAGCTATATGCTCGTATTAGGTATCTAAGTATATATGTATATAAGTAAATATATATATAACTATCTTTGATATAAGATTATTAGGTATGAATTTTTTTTTGTAACGTATTGTAGTATAATTCATGCCATAGGTTGATACTTACATACTTTTACAATACGTTTTCAACGTTTAAGTATTTTAAACATTTTACTAAAGGTACGATAATGGTGCCGATTCTCTTGTACACGGAACTAAACTAACTAATCACTAAAATTCCTTACTTTTGGCTACAAGAATCTTAAAGATATTCTGCAAAAACATATCACTAAAAAAATATAATTGTGACAGAACTAAAATCGAATTTGACAATCGCGCGACTCCACGTGCTACTTGTTTGCCCTACCCCGTGAATTTTTTTTAGAGCCGGAGGCGCGCAAGGGTCAGGCTCGATGTGTTTTTTATGGAATTTTTCACTTTTTGTATGGAAAATATGAAACTTATTAGCTACATGTTGAGTTTTAGGGGTTTATGGTTCATATAAAGGGGGTCGACATTTTCATTATTTTTGCGATAGGAGACACCGTTTTCGAGATATAAGCAAAAGAAAAGAAAAAAAAAGCTACAGTTCTGTTTTTGCACATGAAGTCGAGGTGTTGGTGTGGACTTTAGTTCATGCCAACTAATTTTATTCCACACCTTTTAATCGCGATTAAAAATTGATTTAGTTAGAAAATCAAAATTTTAGGTATAAAACATCAAATTCAGAACAGCAAAATTACCATTTTCACTAAACTAATAACTCAGTGCCATCTTAGTGCTGTCGAACTAAGATATAGTTAAGTTGTGTCACTTTAGTTAATTTCAGAATGGGAAATCGTCGTTTGACAGGAATAAACCAAATTTTGGTATTTTTAGGCTAGTTTAGAGGCATTTGTGACAAGAGAATCGGCACCAATGTTAACGTATCATGTAAATCATATATTCTTATTTGTGACTAGTTGTGCCCCGCGACTTCGTTCGCATGGAAGTCGTAAGATACACAATATACTAACCTTATTTATAAAAAAAAAACACTAAATGAAAAATAACTTGGATTAATTAATAAGTTTTTATTTTCCACATTTTAGTTGTGGTACCTACCCCACCCGAATTCGTATACCACTACTTGCTAAGTAAATAACAGTGACAGGAAATTATTATAACATCATCAACATACACTAAATAGAACAAAATACTTAATATTGAAGCTAAATCAAAAACCACTCATCAGAATTTGAGCAAATTTATATGCGACCACAGGATACCCTTTCAAATAAAAACTTTGCAAAAACAAATATGTAGATGTAGTTTTATCAGGTTTGGACGCCATCGCCAACAAATTATTAAATCAACCACGCGACGACAGATCGTTGACGAAATCTGTCTTCTGACAATCAAGGCTACACATAACATACAACTCAAGTAGCGCGATTTGAAGCATATTACCATTAAAATCATGTATAGCCGGAGTGCATCTCATGACAATTCCAATAAGCCCAAACACGGCTAGGATACATTGTTTTAATACGGAGTTCCGGTGCCTACCTTCCGGCTTCATCATCAGATCAGTTCAATGTACTATTTTCATCAGAACCATTTATTTAAATTTGCTTCATCATAGTCGCTTAACTATCTTAATCGAGATATCGTATCGCCCCGCGTGAAATACTTATCATTGAGGAGTTCCCGTGGCCATCTGTGGTCTTCTCCGTCAGTTCCACTTCACCAAATGATACTTTCTGAGTGCAAATGCTTGACTTGTTGATGACAATACCAAAATCGGTATGTGTATGCCTATAATATTTGAGAAGTTCCCTCAATTCCTCATGGACCATCAGAACTGGATTTTGATAAAAATGGGACCAATGCCCTTTCACATAAAAAAAGAAATTTCCAAATCGGTTTATAAATGACGGAGTACTGAGGTAACAAACATTCTAAAAAAATACAGCCGATTCGAGAACCTCCTCCTTTTTTTGAAGTCGGTTAAAAATAACAGCCACATTTTAAAACCACTCCCTCGTCGTCGTCCCGACCCGTCGGATTGCACCGCCCGCCCGCGCTATAACTTCGTTTTCGCTCAGTGTTCTTTCTGACTTTTTTCATTTTGCTCGGCTCCTAAAGGTTGTAGCGTGATGTTAAATAGCCTATAACTATCCTCGACGATGGGGCTACCAAATACAAAAAAAAATTCAAATTCTACTTTTGTCCACAATTTCATGGGTTTTAATTTTTTTGTGCGGAACCCTAAATATTTTTCTAAAATAAAAGTAGCCTAAGTTACCCGCCGTAACATCAGCTATCTGCCAGTGAGTCCCGTCAAAATCAGTCCAGCCATTTCGGAGATTAGACGGAACAAGCAGACAGACAGACAAAAATGAAAAAAAATTGCTTTTCTGTTATATGTACCGTATTTATGTTCATATGCATTTAGTAAAGAGTTGTTATTTTGATATTCCAAACAGATACTTCAATTTTATTTCTTTGTATAGACAAGAGAATAGGCACCAATGTTAACGTATTATGTAAATATCATATATTCTTATTTCGGCAGCAGACGTTTTATTATTCTAACGTAAATTAGAGCCTAACATAATTTGGTAAAACAGTTGCATGCGGCTGTACATCTTGACACCAAAACACCAAGAGCAAGGTTTAATGTTTCCAAAGAAGTTTAAGCCACTCGAACCTAGTAATTTAAAATATAAGACATGTATTTAATTGCGAATTTATCTCTCTCTGACATTTCTAAGGACTTTAGACCGATAAAATTAGAAGTATATTACACATATTAATAGAAATATTTTTTTTCTTGGCAATTTTTCGTAAACTCTTCGATCTAGCTCTTGGACATGACTATATCTTAAAAACTGAACTCATAAACATCATCATCTCATTTTCTAAACTAAGACCCGACTAAATCTGTGAATTGGCGAAAACTTGCGGCTAATTGGCATTGGCGACAAAATTTGAAAGAAAACAGATCTTCGCTAGGTGCCCTAGTTTTTGAGATTCAAATTGGGCCAAGCTGGGGAGATTCTTCCCAGTTCGGCCACCTAGAAACGCTTATAACTTTTGAACCAGTGACCGACAGACTGATATTTGGCGACTAATTCCGACTAACTAGCGACAAAATTTGGGAGAAAACGGATCTTTGCTAGGTGCCCTAGCCTTTGAGATTCAAATTGGGCCAAGCTGGGGAGATGCTCTCCAGATCGGCCACTTATATATACCCTTATGACTTTTGAACCAGTGCCCGACAAATTCTAACAGTTGGCGGCAAATTTCGACTAATTAGCGACTAATTTTTTGTGTTATCAAAATTAAAATCCCCAATAGTGGCCATGCCAGTGTCAGTCACGCTAACATTAAGGCGAAAGCGCCAGGTTAGTCCGCGGAATTAAATTTTTCTTACGTTTTTTTGCAATTTGCAGGTCAGTATTAGGTTGTATGTTGATCGAAAGATAGTTCGCGACCGTAACAAATATGTATTTACAGAATTATATTCATTAGAATCATCAATATATAACTCTCGAAGTTCAAATTACCCTACTAAACGACTATTACATGAAATCATGACCTTTGAGGGCAAGTCTATCTTAGAGAGTCGTATTGATGATATCATATAACCTGACACTGACCTGCAAATTGCAAGAAACGTAAGAAAACTTGAATTTCACGGGCCACCTTAAGGGATGCATTAAGCAACAAATTGTTGGAACCAGTTTTATTGTCGGTATGATAAAGCATAAGATAGAGGTCGACGAGTGGCGGCGCCACAATAGTGACGTGACTGAGAAGCATAAGATAGAGGTCGACGAGTGGCGGCGCCACAATAGTGACGTGACTGAGAAGCATAAGATAGAGGTCGACGAGTGGCGGCGCCACAATAGTGACGTGACTGAGAAGCATAAGATAGAGGTCGACGAGTGGCGGCGCCACAATAGTGACGTGACTGAGAAGCATAAGATAGAGGTCGACGAGTGGCGGCGCCACAATAGTGACGTGACTGAGAAGCATAAGATAGAGGTCGACGAGTGGCGGCGCCACAATAGTGACGTGACTGAGAAGCATAAGATAGAGGTCGACGAGTGGCGGCGCCACAATAGTGACGTGACTGAGAAGCATAAGATAGAGGTCGACGAGTGGCGGCGCCACAATAGTGACGTGACTGAGAAGCATAAGATAGAGGTCGACGAGTGGCGGCGCCACAATAGTGACGTGACTGAGAAGCGTGGTGAGTACCTTGGGCACAGCGCGGCGCAGGATGTCCTTGTACTCGTCCTTGGTGACGTGCTTCTTGTTGTAGTGCGGCTTCAGCACCAGCTTCACCTCCTCTACCACGCGCTCCTGGCGGTTCAGCTTCTTCAGGAACTGCAACACGTCGCTAGCTTTAGTCTCGAGGTGACGGTCACAATCAAAACGAAATAAAAACAAGGTCTATAAAGCGAAGCATGCAAACGCGGGGAGTTCTAGGTACTACATAAGTTCTAGGTACTACATAAGTTCTAGGTACTACATAAGTTCTAGGTACTACATAAAAAATTCGATCACACACATAAACAGCGTGATTGCTCACTTTGCTCTTCACTTGCATCTCGACGGCAGAGCTGGGCAGGTCGTCCAGGATCTTCAGGTTGTCCTCGTCAATCTTGACGCCCACCTGCGTTTTGCCTGCCGACGGAAATACATCGTTACAACGAGAGCCGCGCGTCGCTCGGGAGGTGAGACCGGACCTTGGCGTACCTTTCTTGCGGTTGAGTTTGACGGGCACCTTCGCGGCGGCGCCGCGCGCCTTGCGGCGCGGCCGTTCCAGCAGCGCGTCGAAGGCGCCGCGCGCGCCCGGTGGCGGCTCGAACAGGTCACCGAAGTCGCTGGAGCCGGGCGAGTAGGGCGAGTCATCCGCGTCCGACTCGTCGCGCCGCCGCGCCGCCACGGCCGCCGTGCTGGGGCCCAGCGCCGCCGGCCGCTGGATCTTGGTGGCCTGCATGGGCTTGATGGGGTCCGACTTGATTGGGGACGGCTTGGCCAGGAACAGCTTAGGCGGCTGCGAGCGCGTGGGCGAAGGCAGCACGATGCGCACGGGCGGCGCGACCGCGGGCGCGGGCGCCGGGGGCGCCGGGGCCGCGGCCGGCGCGGGGGCCGGCGCCGCCAGGCCCGGCGCCACGGGCGAGCCTGTCGCGAGCTCCGCCTGCACCGTGTCACCCGGCGGGGGCTCCGGAGACACGTCGCGAGTGGACTGAAGCAGTGCCATTACCTGTGGACACCATTTTTATTAAGACTGCAATACATCATTCACGATCTGAAATGTTTGCGGTTTAGTTCGTTAGTGCTTTTTTTACTAGACTTCGGCAGATAGAAAGGGTTATGAATCTTATTATGTTAAATACATAGTAAGTTAATTTGATCCCTGGTACAGTCTAAAGTAAACTTTTTTTTTTAAAGCCCGCACCAGGGAACAAACTATCTAGGTACTGTTCTCTCACTCATACTTATTATTAGGTGTTATTGGATTGGTCTTAATCCCGAGTCTTTGCTTAAGCTTACTTAACTAAAAAGTTGAAAATAAAAATAGGAACCCTAAACCCGACTGTGGCAGGATTTCAGAGGAATAAATTAATTATCTTGATTTATTATTTTCAGTACGTATTTCTCTTAGTCGAGTTTAAGTACCTGCAATCCGTCATTTTCAAAAACTTCAAAGATGTAAACCCAATGGCCGCTCGAAATTCAAAATTGTGTATGGTTTAAATCAAATCAAATGTGACAACGCGTTTCGTCTATAAACTTATCGTCAGGAAAATATTGTGTAGATAAAAATTGTGTTGATAAAAATTGTGTAGATAAATATTGTGTAGATAAAAATTGTGTTGATAAAAATTGTGTAGATAAATATTGTGTAGATAAAAATTGTGTAGATAAATATTGTGTAGATAAACATTGTGTAGATAAAAATTGTGTAGATAAATATTGTGTAGATAAACATTGTGTAGATAAAAATTATGTAGATAAAAAAGTGTAGATAAATATTGTATAGATAAAAATCGCATTTAACACAACATTGTTTGGACAAGTAGTCTAGATTTTACGATCGTGTTTTTGCAAAAACAAAATAAATTAAATACGAGTAGGGCCAGCGAGTCGTGGCACAAGGAAATGGCGGCAAATTTTAAAAATCTTCAGCTGACAACATGAAATATAGTCGAAATTCCTCACCTGATATTTCAATTGATTTATTAAGAGCGAACGTTCCAGGCTGCCCGGTTGAATTTCAATTTAAACACATAAACCCTGTTTTATAAAAGCTTTTTGGCAAATCAAAATCAAATTGACCGAAGATCTATGGGAAATGTCTATTAAAGTGTGTACATCTATAATCGAGACTGTAGCATCATACTTGGCTTTAATATATTATTTAATTTGTGTGTCGGTCAAGGAGTCTTTCCGGATTTAATGAAATACAGTAAGGTTATACCACTTTTTAAATCTGGGGACAGTAAAGACACCAACAATTACAGACCAGTACCCGTGTTGCCGGTATTCAGTAAGGTTTCCGAAAAGGTAATGCTCAATCAAATGCTTAATCATTTTAACACCAACCAAATCTTACACGATCAGCAATATGGTTTCACCAAAGGACGTTGTACGACTGACGCCGGTGTCACCTTATTAAAACACATATTTACAGCGTGGGAGGAGGCCCAAGATGCAATATGAATCTTTTGTGACCTCTCCAAGGCATTTGACTGCGTATCTGCGTAATCATGAAACTACTCTTGAAACTTAAGCATTACGGACTAGGTAAACTTGCGCTCAGTTTAGTAAAATCTTATTTAAATGATAGACAACAGCAAGTTCAAATAAATGGTGTCAATTCACTCGGTTTGAAAGTTAAAACGGGTGTTCCACAAGGCTCGATATTGGGTCCTATCCTCTTGTTGGTATATATTAATGATCTACCCCATTTATTAAAAACCAACCACAAATGGTGTTATTTGCTGACGACATCTCCTTGATTTTTAAGATAAATAGACGTGCATCAAATCTTGACGACGTAAAAACGCCTTACTGCAGGTCCAAAATTGATTCACTGCTAATAATTTTGTATTAACTGGGAAAAAAACTAAATGCATAAGATTTGCTTTACCGAATGTTAAAAGTAGTGATTGTGACATAGTATTGAATAACGAGAAACTAAAATTCGTCGATAAAACTGTTTTCCTGGCGATCACACTCGACTCAAGGCTGCAATGGGGTCCTCATTTAATATCTCTTGCAGTACGGCTAAGTTCAGCAGCAATGCCGTGAGAAAAATCCGTCAATTTACTAATGTAGATACCGCAAGGCTATTTTATTTCAGTTACTTTCATAGTATCATGTTATCATGTCTTACGGTATTTTACTATGGGGACGGGCTACAGATATCGAGTCTATTTTTATTCAGCAGAAAATAGCCATCAGAGCAATATGTGGCCTTAGTAAGCGCGATTCTCTAAGGGAACTGTTTAAAGGTATTAACATCATAACGGTACCTTGTCAATATATCTAAGAAAACATGTACGTAAGGGAAAATCTAAATCTTTTCAGTAAAAGAGGTGACCGACACAATTATAGGACTATAAATAGGGACCAATTAGATCAACCAGGTTTCAGACTGGCTAAAGTAGACTCATCCTTCAAGGGGTACTGTTTAAAATATTACAATACAATACCTCCCCATATTCTCCAAATTATAATAGAATATTTTTGCGCCGTTGCCGGCAAGACATAGCGTTCATTTTATTAATATTGACATCTGTACTTTTTTGTTTACCTTTGTTGTACAAATTAAAATATTTGAATTTGGCTTATTTATATTTAAGACCGAGAATAAAGAGTAACGAGTATCAGGGTTTTTTGATAATCTACCCCCAACGGGGTACGGGCGCGTGCACCCCGCTAGCAATTCCAAGTAAGTGCTAATAAAGTACCTTCTCTATGGGTGAGAGCGGACGTCGGTCGAGGACCTCGTCGGCGGACATGTTGGTCTTCTGCGCCGCCTCCAGCGTCATGCAGGTGCGCGGCGGGCTGGGGGCGCGCGCGGAGCCCGGCGACGCCGATGCCGAGCGCGTTGGCTCGTACGGGTCATACGCGTCCGGCGAGTCCGGCGGGTCCGGCGGCGTCAGAGGCCCGCGCGCGTCCTCCGCGCCGCCCGCTTCCGGCGCCGGCTCCGCGCCCCGGCCCGGCGACGGCGGCGTCTTGGGCCCAACCGCGTGCGCCGGCTCGGGCGCGGCGGCCGGCCCTGCCACCGCCGGCCGCTCCGGCTCCTTCTCGCCGGGCTCGCTGTCGCTCAGCACGATGACGTTGCGTGGCGACGGCGTCAGCTCGCGGAAGGGCGAGCGCTCGAGGTCGATGATGGCCACGGGGCGCGGCGCGGCGTCGCCGGGCGCACCGGGCGCCGCGGCCCTGCGCCGGCGCCTGCGCGAGCGCCGCCGCGCCCGCCGCTCATCACCCTCCGCGCGCTCCTGCTCCTTGAAGCTGACGCTAACAAGGATGTTGTCTCCGGACGTGAACACCTCCTTAGACGGGCCAGCCGTGTCGCGCAGACGGCGGTGCCGCGCGGGGTCACGGCGGCGTCGCTCGCGCCGCTCCTCGGGCGCGGGCAGCAGCGAGGGCTCGGGCGGCGGCGTGCGCGGCGACAGCAGGCGCGAGTCCACGGAACCTGGCGCGGCGCCCACCGCTCCCACCGACTGCGCCGGCGACGGCTCCGGCGAGCGGCTGGCGCTGCGGCGGCGCACGCGGCGGCGGCGCGGGCTGCGCCTGCGCGGAGAGCGACGTCGAGAGGTCGAGCGCTCGGAGCGGACGCGCTTCTTTCTTTTCGTCGGTTTTGGTCGCGGGCTCTTGGAGCCGGAGCCGGAGCGACGTCGTTTGCGCGTTCTGTCGACAGAGCGGCGCCTGCGAGGCTCTACTCGTTTCTCACGCTCGGTGGAGCGTCGGCGGCGACGCGTGGGGCGTGCGGGAGACGCAGCACGGGGCGACGCCGAGCGCGGGGAAGGCGAGGGGCGAGCGCGGCGCGGGGAAGGCGAGGGGCGAGCGCGGCGCGGGGAAGGCGAGGGGCGAGCGCGGCGTGGGGAAGGCGAGGGGCGAGCGCGGCGCGGGGAAGGCGAGGGGCGAGCACGGCGCGGGGAGGGCGAAAGTCGCGCGCGGCGCGGAGAGGGAGAAGGGCGCGCGCGGCGCGGGGAGGACGACGCGCGGCGCGGCCGGGGCGGAGACACACGCGGCCGAGAGGTGGAGCGACGGGGGCGAGAGGTGGAGCGACGGGGGCGAGAGGTAGAGCGGCGGCGCCCGGGCGCGTCGGGCTCGCGGCGCGGCGTGAGGCGCGCGGGGGGCGGGGACCGGCTGAGGCTGGGCGAGGCGCGCGGCGACACGTCTCGCCCGAAGGCGTCCTTGGGGCGACGCCGCTTGTCACCCACCAGCGTGCGCACGTCGTAGCGCTCCAGGTCCTTGCGGCGCTCCTTGCGGCGCAGCTTGCGCTCGCGCGACGCGTCGCTGGAGCCGCGGCGCTCGCGCTTGTCCCTGTCGCGGTAGGTGCGCTGCTTGCCGCTCTTGCTGAGCCTCTTGAAGGCCACGTCGGCCTTCTTGCCCTTGCCCTTGCTCTTACCCTCCTTCTTGGAGTCCTTCTTCTTCTTCTTCTTGGCGTCGTCAACGCGCGGCTCCTTCTTCTTGTCCACAATCTCGCCCTCCTCATCGTCGGGCGGTGGAGGCGCAGGCGAGGCGCGCGACTCCTCAGAGGGTGCGCGCTCGTTGTCCGAGAACATCTCGTTGCCCTCGTCTTCCGATATCATTTCGGTGTCGAGTCCCTCGATGCCCTTTTCTTTCTCGGTCTCCAAGGACGTGTCCTTGGACTTGTTTTCGTCGAGACAGGGCGTGTAACTCCTTTCATCCTCGGTCTCGCTGATGGATTCAGTCATCTTCTCTAGCAAGTCATCATTTCTGTCCACAGAGCCTTTCCTAGGAGAGTGCTCGAGCACGGGCAGCTCGTCGTCGGCGGATAGGTCGTCGGAGCTGCTGCAGGCGCGGCGGCGCGGCGGCGTGGCGGCGCGCTCCGCACTGGCCATGGTCTCGTCATCATCATCGTCGTCGTCTAACTTGTCTTCAGTCACCGACACTACTTTTTCTGTAGGAGTGGTCGGTTCTTCCTCAATGTCAGGTGTGCTAGCATCTTTGTCTATTTCAGTTGCTCTCTTTGTGGCTTCCTCCTGTATTAGATCTGGCTCCTCAAGGTTAGCGTTAGCCGGCTCGATGGAGCGGGTATCCGGCGCGACTTTGGGAACCTCCTCTTCTTTAGCAAGCGAGTCTGGGCGTGTTGCCTGCGCGTCGCGTTCCTGAGCAGGTGTCTTGTCACGTGGCAGGTCGCCGGGCTCCGCGGAAGGCGCACTCTCGCTGTCCTCATTTACTTCTACCGCTTCATCCTCCATTTCTTCGTCGTATAGACTAACTTGTCGTTTAATCAACGAGGGCGTGTTGAGTTTAATCTTAATGGGATTACGCGGATTGGTCGTGATGGGACATCTCTTGGAGACTTTCTCTTTCAACTCTTCTTCAGTTTTGTTCCTAACAGTGTGGTCGGGTGCGGCACGCGGCGGCGGTGCGGGCGGGTCGGCCGGGGCGGGCTGGTCAGCCGGGACGGGCGGGTTGGCCGGGGCGGGCGGGTCGGCCGGGACGGGCGGGTTGGCCGGGGCGGGCGGATCAGCCGGGGTGGGCGGGTCAGCCGGGGTGGGCGCGTCGTCGTCCTCCTGCACCAGGTCCTCCAGGCTGTCGTGCAGCGCCAGCGGGGCGATAGGCACGTCGGGCGGCGTCTCGGCAGAGCTGTTCGCGATGTGCACGCTGGTGGCCGAGTAGATGGAGAAGTTGGGGCAGTCGCCTTCGGAGTCGTCGTCGCTGGTGGCGCGCGGGGGCGCGGCGGGCGCGAGGAGCGCGCGGTGCTCGTGCAGCACGGCACGAACGCAGCTGTCCAGCACGTTGGGTGGCACGGCCATGGCGCCCGCATCCAGCCCCGCCAGCACGTCCTGCAGGCCGGGGGGCGCGGGCGGGGGCGAGGGGGGCGCGGGCGGCGAGCCGGGGGGCGCGGGCGGCGGGGTGGGGAGCGCGTCCGCAGCGCCCGGCACGTCGTCGACGTCGCCGCTGTCGTCGTCATCGTTGGTCGGCTCGGTGGGGTCGTACTTCTCAGTATCTATGACTAAACTAGAATCACTCTTCTCGTCCTCCGACTTGTCGAGTTCGGGCGTTTTGTCGAATTTGAACATAGGCGGCTCTGGCAGCGGGCGGTACAGCTGCGGCTGCGGAGCCTGCTGCGCTTGTGTTGCGACCGCAGGCTCAGGGTTACTGTTTGCCGAGTTTTGTCGCCGGATTGGACCCATTCTCATGTCGACAGGGTTTTCGAAGCCCCCAAACGAGTGCCTGTGCTGCACAGGCGGCACGTCGCTCCGGGGCGGAGCGGGCGGCGGCACGTAGGGCTGCCAGGCCGGCGCCAGGCTGTAGCGGCCGGGCTCGGGGCGCTGCGGCGGCTGATTGTTCTGGCCTCGGTTCTGCTCAGGAACTTGTCTCCTGTTGCGCTCCAAAGGAAGGTCATCTCCCTGCGGATACTGGTGCGGTCTTCTAGAGTAGTTGTTATAGGTGTCCATGTCGTCGCGGCGCGCGTTGTTGCTCTGATTGAATGCGTTCCCCTGGCGGTTCTGGTAGCCGCCGCTGTTGTAGTTGCTGTCATAGCCGCCGCCCCTGTTGTTCAGGTTGCTGGAGCCCTGCTCGCGGTGGTAGTTGCCGGTGTAGCCGCCGCCCCAGCCGCGCCCGCCGCGCGACTGTCCGGGGTACGACGGTACTTTCTTCGCGGCGTCCTCACCCTGCGAGAGATCAATCTTGTCCTGTTTTTTCGGCTCATCGGATTGTTTCTTCGGCAGCTCAGAGTTTTCGCGAGTTTCCAATTTAATATTCACACTGCCGTCAACAGAAATAGACACGACCGATTTTTTTGAATGAAGCAAAGTTTGACTTTCCAGGATAGAGGAGAGAACGTCTGGCGCCGACGACGCGTGCGGAGGAGACGGAATGGAGATCATCTTTCTTCTCGCCTGGGAATAAGCCATCACATACCTAATTATTAGCCATAATAGTAAACAATATCAAATAAAATTATGAGCATGCTGCAGCTGCAATAACCTGTCTGTAAGCGCTGATGATGCTTGAGGTGGGACGCGCGGCCACGGCCGTGCTGGCGCGCTCGGACACACCGTGCTCGTCGTCCTCGGGGAAGTAGTCTAGCTGGTGCGCGTCGCCGAACAGGCTGAGCGCCGGGATGCCGGCGCGCGTGCGTCGTACGGATAGCTCGTGCACGGCGCGCGCGCCGGGAACGTCACGCGCGCCGCCAGCGCCCGCCGCCGCCAGCGCCGCGCGCACGCTGGCCAGCACGTGCGAGCGCCGCGCCGCCGTGCGCGGCTGCCGTCTCTTTGTCTGCACATAGACAACCATATTAGCTTCCAAAGTTACTACCGAGCCACATTCTGAACGACATGTACTTACCCTCCTTTTCTTTAGCTTCCTTTTAACTCGTTTTGTGACTGGAAATTTACCATTTTCTTGCACTTCATACTCGATAATGACAGTTTTAGTTCTCCTCCTCTTTGGCCTTCTACGGTTTGTATGTGCAGTAGTGTTACGCCTGGTCGTAGTTGTGCGTGAGCTACTGCCCTGTGCCGAGTGTGCTCCTCTTGATGTAGTTGGTATATCATCAGGACTCGAGCGACTTCCTCTGTTGCCGGAAGATGTGGACGGTTCATCTGCGCTGTGAGTCCTTGATGATCTAACATTCCTACTCTCTCGGATTAATGCACTTCTAGATGAAATTGGTATGTCCATATCTGTGATGCCAGAAAATAAGAAATCCACATCTGAGAGCAGATTGTCACAATTGGGACAGAGCCACTGATCAATAGGAACCTGCAATAGAAGGAAACTGAAGCTGAAGTCTATGGAGAAATAACAGTATTGTGTACCTATACTCAGTTGTGATGTCTGTCAAAACTGAAGCTGAAGTCTATGGAGAAATAACAGTATTGTGTACCTATACTCAGTTGTGATGTCTGTCAAAACTGAAGCTGAAGTCTATGGAGAAATAACAGTATTGTGTGCCTATACTCCGTTGTGATGTGTGTCAAAACTGAAGCTGAAGTCTATGGAGAAATAACAGTATTGTGTGCCTATACTCAGTTGTGATATATGTCAAAACTGAAGCTGAAGTCTATGGAGAAATAACAGTATTATGTACCTATACTCAGTTGTGATGTCTGTCAAAACTGAAGCTGAAGTCTATGGAGAAATAACAGTATTGTGTACCTATACTCAGTTGTGATGTCTGTCAAAACTGAAGCTGAAGTCTATGGAGAAATAACAGTATTTTGTGCCTATACTCCATTGTGATGTCTGTCAAATCTGAAGCTGAAGTCTATAGAAAAATAACAGTATTGTGTGCCTTTACTCCGTTGTGATGTCTGTCAAAACTGAAGCTGAAGTCTATGGAGAAATAACAGTATTGTGTACATATACTCAGTTGTGATGTCTGTCAAAACTGAAGCTGAAGTCTATGGAGAAATAACATTATTGTGTGCCTATACTCCGTTGTGATGTCTGTCAAAACTGAAGCTGAAGTCTATGGAGAAATAACAGTATTGTGTACCTATACTCAGTTGTGATATATGTCAAAACTGAAGCTGAAGTCTATGGAGAAATAACAGTATTGTGTGCCTATACTCCGTTGTGATGTCTGTCAAATCTGAAGCTGAAGTCTATGGAGAAATAACAGTATTGTGTACCTATACTCAGTTGTGATATATGTCAAAACTGAAGCTGAAGTCTATGGAGAAATAACAGTATTGTGTGCCTATACTCAGTTGTGATGTCTGTCAAAACTGAAGCTGAAGTCTATGGAGAAATAACAGTATTGTGTACATATACTCAGTTGTGATATCTGTCAAAACTGAAGCTGAAGTCTATGGAGAAATAACAGTATTGTGTGCCTATACTCCGTTGTGATGTCTGTCAAAACTGAAGCTGAAGTCTATGGAGAAATAACAGTATTGTGTACCTATACTCAGTTGTGATATATGTCAAAACTGAAGCTGAAGTCTATGGAGAAATAACAGTATTGTGTGCCTATACTCCGTTGTGATGTCTGTCAAATCTGAAGCTGAAGTCTATGGAGAAATAACAGTATTGTGTACCTATACTCAGTTGTGATATATGTCAAAACTGAAGCTGAAGTCTATGGAGAAATAACAGTATTGTGTGCCTATACTCAGTTGTGATGTCTGTCAAAACTGAAGCTGAAGTCTATGGAGAAATAACAGTATTGTGTACATATACTCAGTTGTGATGTCTGTCAAAACTGAAGCTGAAGTCTATGGAGAAATAACAGTATTGTGTGCCTATACTCCGTTGTGATGTCTGTCAAAACTGAAGCTGAAGTCTATGGAGAAATAACAGTATTGTGTACCTATACTCAGTTGTGATATATGTCAAAACTGAAGCTGAAGTCTATGGAGAAATAACAGTATTGTGTGCCTATACTCAGTTGTGATGTCTGTCAAAACTGAAGCTGAAGTCTATGGAGAAATAACAGTATTGTGTACACATACTCCGTTGTGATGTCTGTCAAAACTGAAGCTGAAGTCTATGGAGAAATAACAGTATTGTGTACCTATACTCAGTTGTGATATATGTCAAAACTGAAGCTGAAGTCTATGGAGAAATAACAGTATTGTGTGAATATACTCAGTTGTGATGTCTGTCAAAACTGAAGCTGAAGTCTATGGAGAAATAACAGTATTGTGTACCTATACTCAGTTGTGATATATGTCAAAACTGAAGCTGAAGTCTATGGAGAAATAACAGTATTGTGTGCCTATACTCCGTTGTGATGTCTGTCAAAACTGAAGCTGAAGTCTATGGAGAAATAACAGTATTGTGTGCCTATACTCCGTTGTGATGTCTGTCAAAACTGAAGCTGAAGTCTATGGAGAAATAACAGTATTGTGTACCTATACTCCGTTGTGATGTCTGTCAAAACTGAAGCTGAAGTCTATGGAGAAATAACAGTATTGTGTGCCTATACTCCGTTGTGATGTCTGTCAAAACTGAAGCTGAAGTCTATGGAGAAATAACAGTATTGTGTACCTATACTCCGTTGTGATGTCTGTCAAAACTGAAGCTGAAGTCTATGGAGAAATAACAGTATTGTGTGCCTATACTGAAGAAGAAGGGCACACCATTCAGGATTGCCCCAAAAAAGCAGTTGCGCCAAGATGTGCAACATGTTTGCGCTTCAAAAAACCAGCCAACCACAAGACGGGAGACCTGGAGTGTCCTGCTAAAAAAGCTGCCGAAAACAGGTATCTCAACTCGGTTGACTATGAAGGCGCCTAAGAGCGCCACATATTTGTTTATATTTTAGACTTAACTCGCTGTTTATATTCTTCTTTTACTAGTATGGACAATAATTTAATTAATGATATAGATTACACATTTGTGCCTGATGCAAAGGCATGCCAGGTTGAGGACTGCATCCAATATCTTTCCGATTATAAAAAGTCACTAACCATACTAACACAGAACATTCGCAGTATTTTTAAGAATATCGATAGCTTCAACATTTTTCTTAGTAGACTTAATTTTGATTGTGATGTGATGGTTCTAACCGAATGCTGGTTGTCTGATCGCCAGGATAACCTCCCAGCAATGCCAGGGTACAACTTATCGTATACCAAGCTAAATAACAACCAAAATGCTGGTGTGGTGGTATATTCTAAGGAATCATTAATGGTTTCAGTGGAAGAACCTACTCTTAAAGACTGTATGAGTAATTGTTTGATCATCAAAATTGGTACAACTACAGCAATAGTCGCCATGTATAGATCCCCTTCCGCTAGAAACTTGGATTCTTTTAACGCTGCTTTAAACCAAATTTTTCTAGACCTAAGCTCATTCAAGAATGTCATACTAACAGGTGACATAAATATAAACATAAACTCTGACAACTGCGATGCAGGGACCCAAGAGTATCTTAATATCTGTTCATTTCATGGTTTTCTACCTGCGCACATCTTGCCCACACATGATAGCGGTTCCTGCCTCGATCATATGATCATTAAATCCAGTTTATCGTATGTTACGTTAGTAACTAACTCAACCATTACTGACCATCACGCTGTTCTACTAACCTTAAACTTAATGCTGCCTAAGCTGAATCGTCCCAAGACCAAAACACAATTAAATACAAACAAACTCGAATATGATTTATGCAAACTTGACTTGAGCCCAGTTTACAATACTGCTGACGCAAATTTTGCTTTATCGTACTTAATAAAACATGTGCAATTAGCAATATTACGTAACACTACTGTTATAACAACAAACAAGAAACTTAATAATATTAAACCTTGGATCACTCCTGGCCTTGTTCGGTGTATAAGACACAGAGACAAACTTCATCAATCATCTAGGAGAGACCCTGGTAATAGTATCATTAAAACTACTTATAAAAGATACAGGAATTTCTGTAACAATATCTTAAAGAATTTGAAAAGGAATTACGATAAAAATGAATTAAATAGAGCAGGAAACAATAGCAAGCAACTTTGGAAACATATAAAAAACGTCACATATATGTCAAAACAGCGTGAACCAAATTCGAGTTTATTGTTAACTAATAGTTCACCTCTTTCATCAGCCAACCAGGTCAATAACTTTTTTGTGAATGTTGGGAAAACTCTTGCCGAACAGATTCCTCAGCATTACAGTGATCAACCACCTTCCCAAACATTGAATAATAGGCACACACTACAATCTTTCGGTTTGCTGGACACTGACGAAGACGAAATAACACGAATAATTAGTGGACTAAAAGATGACTGTGCTGTCGGATGGGATAATATTAGCAGTAAGATCCTTAAACAATTCAAGCACATTTTGGTACCTCCCTTAACCCATATTTTTCGCATCTGTTTATCTGAAGGCATTTTTCCTAAATGCCTAAAAAAAGCAGTTATAATCCCTATATTTAAATCCGGTAACAGACACTTAGTTAATAATTATAGGCCTATATCGTTACTCTCATCAATCTCTAAAATTCTTGAGAAAATTGTAAACAGCAGGCTAGTTAATTATTTAGAAAAAAATAATTTACTATCATCTATGCAATTTGGTTTTAGAGCCAAATTATCCACAGCCGATGCGGTGCACCACCTGACTGATTATGTCTCAGAGGAACTTGGCAAAGGAAACCAGACGCTGGGGGTCTTCCTTGATCTAGCGAAAGCTTTTGACAGTGTCTGTTTCTGCGCTCCTAAACAAATTAGAGACTATGGGAATAAGGGGAACCCCGCTGAAACTCTTTGCTGACTACCTAGGCGACAGACATCAATGTGTTAAAATAGACAATATCACGAGCGATGTGCAAAAAAATACTGGTTTTGGTGTTCCCCAGGGCAGCTTTTTGGCCCCAACCCTTTTCCTCGTTTATATTAATGATTTGTGCAATTTGAACATACTACATGGCAAAATTGTTTCATATGCTGACGACATGGCCTTAATATTTACCGCTAAAACCAGTAAAGAATTGTACGAATACGCTCAATTAGGTTTCAATACTGTGACTAACTGGCTTCAAAGTAATTTACTAACGTTAAATGCTGACAAGACAAAATATATTCAATTCTCCATGCGCAAGCCTCAAATTAATATTACTCATCCTCATCTTTTTGCTCATAAATGTGCACTCCACACAATCAGTACATGTGACTGTCCTTTTATCCTTCAAACATGCAACATTAAATATCTCGGAGTAATAATAGACGAGACTCTCTCTTTTAGACCACACATTGAGAGTCTGATTAAAAGAGTGCGCAAATTAATCTATGTCTTTAAAAAACTGCGAACTATTGCGGATCCAAAAGTAATCACACAAGTTTATTTGGCCCTAGGGCAATCCGTAATCCAGTACTGTATCACTTCATGGGGTGGAGCACCCAAAACTCACTTACTCCCTCTTGAAAGAGCTCAGAGAGCCATATTAAAAGTAGCCAATTTCCATCCCTTTCTCTATCCCACAGATCTCCTATACAAATCCTGCAACGTACTGACAGTTCGCCAGCTTTTCATTATGCAACTGGTATTAAAACAGCACATGGTGTGCTGTTGCTGTGCTTACTTACAACACGGAAAATACTAATAAGAGACGGAATGATATTGCCTGCGAGTCTAATTCCTTTTCAAAATATGTTTTTATAAATAGATTTTTTACATTTTTAGGTCCATTTCTATACAATAGACTAAATAAGAAACTAAGTATCTATAAGTTAAATTATTATAGCTGTAAAAAGACAATTGTGCAATATTTATTAAGCATCTCGTACGTAGAGACAGAAGACCTTCATTTTGTATGTAAATAAAATGTGATGTGTCCTCTAATTTTAAGTTTTTATTATAGGTAATTGATAAATTGTTATTTTATTATTGATGTGTACATAAGCACTATCTAGCCTGAAACACAGGTTTCAACCTAGTTCAGGCAAATCAGCAACTGTGTTCTGTATAAATTGTTTGTAAAATATTTTAATGTAAATGTGCCCTGTTTTCTAAATAAACGATATATTATTATTATTATATACTCCGTTGTGATGTCTGTCAAAACTGAAGCTGAAGTCTATGGAGAAATAACAGTATTGTGTACCTATACTCAGTTGTGATGTCTGTCAAAACTGAAGCTGAAGTCTATGGAGAAATAACAGTATTGTGTACCTATACTCAGTTGTGATGTCTGTCAAAACTGAAGCTGAAGTCTATGGAGAAATAACAGTATTGTGTACCTATACTCAGTTGTGATGTCTGTCAAAACTGAAGCTGAAGTCTATGGAGAAATAACAGTATTGTGTGCCTATACTCAGTTGTGATGTCTGTCAAAACTGAAGCTGAAGTCTATGGAGAAATAACAGTATTGTGTACACATACTCAGTTGTGATGTCTGTCAAAACTGAAGCTGAAGTCTATGGAGAAATAACAGTATTGTGTGCCTATACTCCGTTGTGATGTCTGTCAAAACTGAAGCTGAAGTCTATGGAGAAATAACAGTATTGTGTGCCTATACTCCGTTGTGATGTCTGTCAAAACTGAAGCTGAAGTCTATGGAGAAATAACAGTATTGTGTACCTATACTCAGTTGTGATGTCTGTCAAAACTGAAGCTGAAGTCTATGGAGAAATAACAGTATTGTGTACATATACTCAGTTGTGATGTCTGTCAAAACTGAAGCTGAAGTCTATGGAGAAATAACAGTATTGTGTACCTATACTCAGTTGTGATGTCTATCAAAACTGAAGCTGAAGTCTATGGAGAAATAACAGTATTGTGTGCCTTTACTCCGTTGTGATGTCTGTCAAAACTGAAGCTGAAGTCTATGGAGAAATAACAGTATTGTGTGCCTATACTCCGTTGTGATATCTGTCAAAACTGAAGCTGAAGTCTATGGAGAAATAACAGTATTGTGTGCCTATACTCCGTTGTGATGTCTGTCAAAACTGAAGCTGAAGTCTATGGAGAAATAACAGTATTGTGTACCTATACTCAGTTGTGATGTCTGTCAAAACTGAAGCTGAAGTCTATGGAGAAATAACAGTATTGTGTACACATACTCAGTTGTGATGTCTGTCAAAACTGAAGCTGAAGTCTATGGAGAAATAACAGTATTGTGTGCCTTTACTCCGTTGTGATGTCTGTCAAAACTGAAGCTGAAGTCTATGGAGAAATAACAGTATTGTGTACATATACTCAGTTGTGATGTCTGTCAAAACTGAAGCTGAAGTCTATGGAGAAATAACAGTATTGTGTACACATACTCAGTTGTGATGTCTGTCAAAACTGAAGCTGAAGTCTATGGAGAAATAACAGTATTGTGTGCCTTTACTCCGTTGTGATGTCTGTCAAAACTGAAGCTGAAGTCTATGGAGAAATAACAGTATTGTGTGCCTATACTCCGTTGTGATGTCTGTCAAAACTGAAGCTGAAGTCTATGGAGAAATAACAGTATTGTGTACATATACTCAGTTGTGATGTCTGTCATAACTGAAGCTGAAGTCTATGGAGAAATAACAGTATTGTGTGCCTATACTCCGTTGTGATGTCTGTCAAAACTGAAGCTGAAGTCTATGGAGAAATAACAGTATTGTGTACATATACTCAGTTGTGATGTCTGTCAAAACTGAAGCTGAAGTCTATGGAGAAATAACATTATTGTGTGCCTATACTCCGTTGTGATGTCTGTCAAAACTGAAGCTGAAGTCTATGGAGAAATAACAGTATTGTGTACCTATACTCATTTGTGATATCTGTCAAAACTGAAGCTTAAGTCTATGGAGAAATAACAGTATTGTGTGCCTATACTCAGTTGTGATGTCTGTCAAAACTGAAGCTGAAGTCTATGGAGAAATAACAGTATTGTGTGCCTTTACTCAGTTGTGATGTCTGTCAAAACTGAAGCTGAAGTCTATGGATAAATAACAGTATTATGTATAGATGTTTTATCTTACGAAATCGGGTGACCCATACTTGTGTGTGTAAGTGTACATACATACGTGTTCTTTGCGTGCGTAAGCTCGGGAGCGCCCAGTCGTGGCCGAGTCAGTAGTACTTCTTGGTTCGCGCCACAATTGTTTATCGAATACCGTCAGCATGGAAGGTACGAAGAAACGGAGAAAAGTTGTTCGCAGTGAGGTAAGGCAAATGAATGTTCATGTTTGGTGTGTATTTATGTTGTGTGTAATGAATTAATGTATTAGTTAGTTTAATAAGAACATGTTAAACGAGATTTTAATAATATATTGTTTATTTTAGGCTTGTCAAACGATTGCAAATATTTATAATTTTCTCAAAGAAGAATATGAATTCACGGAACTTCATCGAGAACCAAATTGTGATTTATCACATTTGCGTGTTACAAAACGCACGGCAGCAGCGACGGGGGTAAGTGAAAGAACATTGCAAAAAATATTAAAAGAAGGAAGATATGTCGCAAGTACATCTTTGAATTTTATGTCACCCATGAAAAACCGAAGAAAGAGAGAAAATAAAGTAGACATTGATGGATTTACCGCTGACGTTGTACGGAGCACAATACAAAATTTTCATATCGTACAAAAACAATTTCCAACATTGGCAAAACTAAGGTCAGTCTTAAATGAAAAAGTTGGTTTCGATGGATGTCTCGCAACGCTACGCAAGTTATTAAATAAATTGGGCTACAAGTGGCGTAAAACCGATAACAACAGGAAAGTATTAGTTGAACGGTATGATATCCAGATGTGGAGAATAAAATACTTAAAAAATATAACCGAATACCGCTCTCAAGGTCGGCCTATTGTCTATACTGACGAAAGTTACGTATTGACAACACATGTTCGAGATAACACCTGGGCCCAAAAAGACAAACCATCTCCATTTTAAAAAAAACTTAGTCAAGGTACTCGTTTTATTTTAGTACACGCTGGAACCTGTGCCGGATTTATTGAGAACGCTTGCTTAATCTATAAATCTAATTCCACAGTTGGAGACTACCATTCCAACATGAGTTTTGAAAACTACGTAAAATGGCTGAATGAAAAGTTGCTGCCAAATTTGCCAGATCTTTCCGTAATAGTACTAGATAATGCATCGTACCACAATACACGTGCTGAGAAATTGCCGACGACAGCCTCAACAAAATCTGTGATGCAAGAATGGCTCACTTCTTGCAGTCATGTGTACAATAACACTAACAAAATTTTAAACATATACCCCTTGTGCAAATCCAAATGTAAAGCAAAAATAATAAATTGGCTTCTTGATTTAGATTATTCTGAGACAGAAAATATTTTAGCTGTTTTAAAATAAATTAGATAGTAAATTTGTAGACCACATTTTAATACACACACCTACACTCACTCTAACAAATATACTTTCACACACACACACACAACACGCAACACACACTCAACACGCACCATACACTACACACCCATAGACACACCATCTTTAGTTTTAACATTTTCCTATTTTAGTTTTTAAATATTCCTCTCTGTACGTGAAGGCTTTGATGTTTACAAATTACCTAGTGCTTAATAGTATTGTTTTAAGAGGGTGAGAGCCTGGAGATCTGTCATACAGGTCCCGAACCCGCTACAGACTCCAGCTCTCACAAAGGTTACAAATTTGATGGAAATAATATGTCACGAACCAATGTCTGTACCTTTTTGAGAGAAATAAATCTTATTTGTAAATCTTATTTGTATTCTAAGGGTATACATTTCGACACAAATTTGCGCAAAGTTGAGTTATATGATATAATAAAAAACCATAAGTGATTTTATCACTTACAAAATCGATGAGTACATAAAAAGTAAAGGATTTGAAGTATTACGTCTCCCTCCTTACCACCCTGAGCTTAATGCCGTAGAGAACATCTGGGGAGTCCTTAAAAACTACATTGCTCTAAGAAATGTTGAGCAAAATATGACCAACACAGAACAACTTATTCAAGAGAGTATTACGAAAATAACAAGCGAGACATGGCGTAATACTTGCAATAGTGTCATTAAAAAAGAAACTGAATATATGAAATATTTTGACACTGATTCAGAATTAATAATAAATTTACAAAATGACAGTGAAGAAGAAACTGAATCTGAAGAAGAGTCTAATTACGATTCTACTTGAAATACTAATTTAAATAAAAATAAATTGTATTCAAAATATTGCTAAAATTAAATGTTTCTTGAATATAAGTTTCTATTTTATTGTACCATGTCTTATCTATACATAGCATAGAAATCTAATAACTTTATTATTTTGTTCATTAGCGATGAGCTTGCTAACGCTACCTGTAGTTACGCACACAAGAGCGCGTGTCTATACGCATTACAACTACAAGTATGGCTCACCCGCTATCGTGAGATAAAACAACTGTACCTATACTCAGTTGTGATGTCTGTCAAAATTGAAGCTGAAGTCTATGGAGAAATAACAGTATGGTGTGCCTATACTCCGTTGTGATGGCTGTCAAAACTGAAGCTGAAGTCTATGGAGAAATAACAGTATTGTGTACACATACTCAGTTGTGATGTCTATCAAAACTGAAGCTGAAGTCTATGGAGAAATAACAGTATGGTGTGCCTATACTCCGTTGTGATGGCTGTCAAAACTGAAGCTGAAGTCTATGGAGAAATAACAGTATGGTGTACACATACTCAGTTGTGATGTCTGTCAAAACTGAAGCTGAAGTCTATAGAGAAATAACAGTATTGTGTGCCTATACTCCGTTGTGATGTCTGTCAAAACTGAAGCTGAAGTCTATGGAGAAATAACAGTATTATGTACCTATACTCAGTTGTGATGTCTGTCAAAACTGAAGCTGAAGTCTATGGAGAAATAACAGTATTGTGTACATATACTCAGTTGTGATGTCTGTCAAAACTGAAGCTGAAGTCTATGGAGAAATAACAGTATTGTGTACACATACTCAGTTGTGATGTCTATCAAAACTGAAGCTGAAGTCTATGGAGAAATAACAGTATGGTGTGCCTATACTCCGTTGTGATGGCTGTCAAAACTGAAGCTGAAGTCTATGGAGAAATAACAGTATGGTGTACACATACTCAGTTGTGATGTCTGTCAAAACTGAAGCTGAAGTCTATAGAGAAATAACAGTATTATGTACCTGTACTCAGTTGTGATGTCTGTCAAAACTGAAGCTGAAGTCTATGGAGAAATAACAGTATTGTGTACATATACTCAGTTGTGATGTCTGTCAAAACTGAAGCTGAAGTCTATGGAGAAATAACAGTATTGTGTACATATACTCAGTTGTGATGTCTGTCAAAACTGAAGCTGAAGTCTATGGAGAAATAACAGTATTGTGTGCCTATACTCTGTTGTGATGTCTGTCAAAACTGAAGCTGAAGTCTATGGAGAAATAACAGTATGGTGTGCCTATACTCCGTTGTGATGTCCGTCAAAACTTGAAGTAATGTGTAGATTACCTCCGACAGTGGTGGGGTGAGGCACTGCATATGATATCCAAGGTCACATCCATCACACAGAAGCATGGTTTCTTCATTGTCTGTACGGCCACACACCTATAATGCAATATTTGATAGTGCATAATTATATTTATTTGACATTTCAAACCGGTACAACACAGAGGACATAGTTTATATATCCTCCTGAGTCCCCGTGGTCTTTATAAAGGACAAATTATTATACGTCACTAAGTCCTGACATTTTTTCCTGGTCGCTGGTATAAAAACCGAATGTCTTTTTTAACACACAATTAAGTTTTTCGTTTGTAACGTTGAACCTGCTGTATTTGATTTCTTTGACCAATCAAAATTCAGATGCTCAAATGTTCGGGAATCAAATGAGCCAATAACAAAATGAATAATCATTCACTTTAACGGCGTGCGTGGTTGAAAATGGAAGGCCGATGGAGTAGAAGTAAGTTAATTTTTGAATATCTCACTTATCTATTGTTCAATCTTGTATTGAGTTACGTTTTTAAATTGCTAATATGTTATGTTTTGTTGTTTTCACTAGTTTTTACGAAAAAGTGGCAAGAGCTCGTGTTTATTAGGCTTTTGAAAAAATGTTCTTTTAAAAGGTATTTCGGTGTTTGCTATAATAATAGCCTGCCATTTTGTGTTCTTTTTAAAGTACTTTCGGCTTTTATAGTAATAGTTTAATGCTACCTCCTAATTCTCATTTTTTAGTTGCCACTCACGCTAAGTTAATACCATTTCGGGGTAAATTAAAATATTAATATATGTATTACCGTTTCAAAATTCATAAATAGTAGGAAAATTATAATTTTTTAATTAATAAATTAACACCCGTGTATTTTATCATTTCAGATTTGACAGAAAACCAAATTAGTGATATAGTGAATCAGTCAGATTTCGAGGATGTATCGGATGATGAAAATTATTTTGTTAATCGCGATTTGGAAAATACCGATTACTGCAGAAGATATAATAGGCAATCAAGAGCATATATTGAGGTCTCTCGCCCAGAAGTCGTGAAAGAATACAACCGAAACATGGGAGGTGTTGATTTGGTTGATAGACTGATGGCAGTTTGTCCATCAAGAGCAAAAACAAGAAAGTGGACTGTTAGATTTATTTCCCATTTCATTGACCTTGTAGTTACTAATTCTTGGATCAACTACAAACAAGATCAGTTAAAGAAAGGAATACTGCCTCACAAAATATTTATTTTATTTCAATTACGCGAATTCAAAATGCGAATTGCTGAAAAGCTCATTGATGATAATGTTTACAGAGATTTATCATTTGATGATGACGGTATTCCAGAAACTCGATCAAATGTTATCGTTCGGCGACCGCCTATTGTACCACTACCTTTAAAAGCAAAAAGAAAGCATGGAATCGACCATTTGCCAGATATTTTTTCAACATCACTGCAGGAATCAAGGCTGTACCAAGAAGACCTCAGTTAAATGTATTGGGTGCAATTTATCTTTATGTCTGACAACAAAAAGAAACTGTTTTAAAATCTTCCATGAAAGAGATTAGGCTGAGATTTTCTTTATTGTTGATAAGTTGATTGTTTAATATCGTGATCTCATTTCACAAGGAAATATATTTTTAATTAGAAGTATCCTATAACTTGCTAAGCAAGCTGACTGATTTTTTGTTACCAATTATTGTGATTAGTATAGGAAGGTGTTGCTGTTGTGTTCATGTTAATGTAAGAATTGTAATAGTAGCAGTCATGTATCAATAATTTTCTCTTATTTTAAAACAATTTGTTAATAATTTGAGTACATACCTACTTTTTGTTTATTTTTTGTTAAGAACATCTGATTCTTCTTTATCTAATTTTGATTTTAAGTAACTTTTACCAAAGTGTACTAGCTAAGTTTTTTAATATTATAAGCCAATGTGTAATAATTTGTCATAATTGTTAAAAACTTATTAAAAGTAAAATAAAATTTGATTTTTGAGCATAAACAGAACCGCGTTTTACTATATTTATTATGATAGTCTATATCCTATCACATCCAAGAGTCCTATAAGACGAACAATTTTCAATTCCTACTTTTGTGTATTATGACCGGAAGTACTTTTTAAAGAACAAATGGCTGGTCAAAGTAAAACATGTTAAAAAAATTAAAAAATCTTGCAAAAAACTTATGTTCTGGCAAAAATCATGATATGCAGTGGTAACACTGTAATTACAAAATAAAGTCTCAGGACTTACGGCACTCTTCCATTTTGTTCTTTATAAAGGACAGTCGGCCTTTTAGACATAGTGAGAAAAAAATATGGCGGACTCAGGAGGATATAAGTGTAATTGATTAAAAATTGCTAAAATGTTTTGAGACTTGTTAGTAACAACAATAATGAATCATCAAAGTTAACACCTTGAACCAGCTACCCGATTGCAGTACTCACAATGCTGTTGCATCATCATATTTACCTCACAGACAGTAGGGTCCTCGATCACAAGCAGCTCTACTGATGGTCGGCGCTCCACCACCTTGACAGGCTCAGTACGTAGCACGCGACCGCCTGCACATGCTCTCACTACTATAAAATCAAATGTCATTCTGTCTACTGGACAGGTGTTGACATTTTTTGACCATTCCGTGATACAATCCAAACAGAAAATGTGTTCGCAGCTCTGTGGTGTCCCCACTTCTTGATCGGTGAAACGCAAAAGGCAAATGGAGCACTTGTCTGAGTTGCCTTCTGAACTGTCTGATGCAAAACCAGAAGTGGGTTTGGCAGCCGAGGCGGCTGGCTTAGGCGCGTCCGAGTGGTCGGTGGCCCAGCCTGACGTGTCGCTGTCGCCTTCGGAGTCGCGAAGCTTGGGCAGCGCACGCTTGCGGCGAGCTCCCGCGCACACCACTGAGCTGCCGCTGCTGTCGCTGCCATCATCACTCAGCACCTGAAACACACGCATTGTAATACTCCATCGACTCCAGCACTAATACGTGTTGAAGCTTGCTCAGTCACCCTCAATCTCTTTCTGCGTGACCCCGCTGCTGTGACGCTTTCGTCGCTGTCCGAGCTCGAGTCCGACGAAAGCACCATCACTTTCTTGATCTTGCGCTTGGGCCGTGGAGGCGAATCCTCACTGCCCTCCTCACTCATTCTCACAAGTAAACAGTGTCGAATGGAATTTAGTGGGCACGACACGAAGCCAGTTGCAAAGGTGTAAATGACCTCCGCCAATTAATATTCGAGTCAACTAAGGTAAAATATGAGATATTCATTCGGTCTGCTAAATTAATATCAAGCATTAAGATTGTTTCCACACAAGTAATCGCGTACGCGTTATCCTAAAATGATTCCACTATTTTGACAGCAAGCCGCTATCAATGGTCAAGCGGCCATTTTCCTTTCAGTCCCTTTTTTTTTATTTTTCATAGTGATGTGACTATATGACTATGTGACTAACCATAATGTTGTTGACAGCCAAAGATGACCCCCAGCTCCCAAGATAAACTGTTGCAGCTTCCCCAAGTTCAATATAACGGAACTGCTATTTCAGTATGTGAAAAGGTTATGAACCGTGGAGTTTGGATCGACAAATATCTTTCTTGCGGTCCTCAGCTACAGGACGTAAGTCGCAAAATTTTTACATCTGGTAAGTCCTTGAGACGATTGCAGTATTTTCTTCCAAGTGCCACTAAAACTGCGCTTGCAGAATCTCTTTTACTTCCCGTTCTTGACTATGCTGATTACAGTTATCTCGATCTCACTGAGGCACAACTAACTAAGCTTCGGTGACTTCAAAACTTTTGCATAAGATTTATATTTGGCCTGCGCAAATATGATCACATATCTAAATTTCGTACAAAGCTCAAGTGGCTTCCCATACGTCTTCGCCGGAATTCTCATATTTTATTTCAGCTCTACAGTATTCTGTTCAATCCTACAACCCCCTCTTATCGTAAAGAACGTTTAAAGTTCCTTCATAAAATAACAAACTGTATTATAGATTGAAGTCATCGCGAAACTTGAGACTAGAGATGCCGAAGCATTCCACCAGCTTTTATGACAAGTATTTTACAGTTCAAGCAGTACGGTTATGGAATGCCTTACCCGTATCGATAAGGCGTGCTCAATCATTGTCCCCTTTTAAAATACTGAAAAAAAAACGCTTCCTCTCTCCTTAAACATCATATTTACATGTAGTTCCTTGCTCTTGTTTATGTGTATTATTATGTATATAAAAATGAATGTTTGTATGTTTGTCCTCTATGCACTGCCATACCGTTATTTAATCTGATTGCGATAAAGCTTTGTCAACTTATTGCTGGAACTTGCGCAAAGGTTTATAGGCATAAAAAAACACGTGGACCATGTCGCGGGCAGAAGCTAGTAAATATATTTAAGTATATATAATTATGTATGTATTTATTGCATATATAAATGGTACACAACTGACTACCTACAGTATTGTCTCTCCTTCTCCCATTAATCTATATAAAGGTTGTTTGTAAAAGTTCGCTTTTAGTGATAAGACCGCCCATTGTGTCTTTCTACGGTTACATATTATAATATCTAAACGTACAATTCTAACTATTTTCGAGATAACCACGGTTGATTCACATATGTTCATAACGCATATTGATCGACTCAAGTACCTACTGTTTTACTTACTTAATTTTGATTAAACTAAAATTAATCGCAATAGCGAACGATTAATCTAATGATTTTTTTAAGATACTTTTTGGATATTTCAACTATGTATGAAATACCTAATGGACGACTCGCCTATAGTTTATTAACACTGCGCGCTGGATTGATTTCTAAAGTCGTGGGTAGTTACAATGTCCAAGTGTTTACGCGTTACGTATACACATTTTGTTAACAAAGAAAGCACTGTACTTTAACACCCGTCGATTTTATATAGTAGCTATATTTTTTTGGGTATAGTAGAACCCTTTATAGTGTATTTATGAAAATTCTAAAGTGCGCAAAACCACAGGAGCGGAGAAAAAACAAGGCGCAGTCGAGGGAGCCCCGCTTCGCGGGCTCAAGCGTTTGTAAAATAATAACCACGAAGGGAATAGCAGGGTCTTTGCTCGCTCGCTTCGCTTGCTCACTAGAGCCCGCCATTCTTTTCGAACCTAACCTGTCCAAGTCGGGGTGCCCCAAGCCCCGAGCTCGCTTCGCTCGCTCTTGCATACTGTGTTTAGTGTGATGTGTACTGTGAAACGTCCGTTACTTCAAGAAACCTTAAGTTTTGAAACCGTAATTGTAGTTGAATAAACCATAGTGACCGTGGTTATTACATAAATCTGAGAAACGATGTTTAGGTATTTTAAACTGTAGGTCTTTTGACCATAGTTTGAATACGTTTAGATATTCTATTATTCTTCATTTCTACATTTTATATCTGTAATTTGTATAGTGTACAGTTCATAATAAAGAGTATTCTATCTGTGAAGTATCTATGGCAGGCCAGACCTAATATATCTATGGTACAGACGCCAGCAGGTCAAGCTATCCGAAACTGGCAAATTTTCCCAATCAGCCTTGAACCTAATAATTGAGCGATAAAGTTGAAAGTCTATTAAAGAAATTTGACAGACTGTACACTTCTGGACACATCTATTGGCCCACCTTAGAGTTTAGGTTTCGATGGCCCCTACCGAAATATGATTGCTAGATTGAACAAAAACTGTTGATGCAGTTTTAAACCTGATACATTTTACCATCTTTTTCGATCGTATTGTTTTAAATTTGAATTCAGAATACCATACGACATGGAGCTACGCCTAACAAGTCGGATATGCGCCTTGTTAAAGGCAATTGATTTTTGAATAAAAAACATGTTTTATCAAATAAAGGTTTAATTTAATAACGCGTGTTGCCTCCATGGGCATCTACCACAGCTCTCATACGATTAGGCATAGAGTTTATCAACCGCTCTATGAAATTTTGAGGGATCATCTCCCATTCCTCTTCTATGGCAGTTTTCAACTCCTGCATCGTCTGGGCAACTGGCTGACGAGCCCTAACACGTCTTTTTAGCTCGTCCCACATGTGCTCAATGGGGTTCATGTCTGGGCTTCTGGCTGGCCAGTCCATAACTGTGATGTTCACATCCCGAAGATATTCCCTGACGATGCCGGCCGCATGGGCTCTTGCATTATCATGCATAAAAAGGAAATTTGGGCCCACATAGTACGCGTATGGTATCACGTGAGGTTCTAAGCACTCACGAATGTACCTTTCAGCATTTAATGTTGGCAGCCGTGGTCCTGTAACAACCTCAAGTTGAGTTTTGCCGCTCGCGGATATACCGCCCCAGACAGTCCATGAGCCACCGCCATAAGCAACCCTCTCTTCAAAGCAGCATTGTGCGAAACGCACTCCCTTACGTCGGTAGACCTTCTTCCTTCCATCATTGCCATGTAACACAATTTTAGACTCATCAGAAAACAGTACACGGCTCCAATCTTGCTGTATCCAATTTAAATGACTGCGTGCGAAATGAAGGCGCGCTGTTCGGTGGGCTCGCGTTAGTTTGGGCCCATTAGCTGGCTTGTGTGGTACCATATCGCGTTCTTTTAACCTTCTCCGAACAGTTCGAGCGCTCACAGATACTCCGTGGAAGTCGCGAAGTTGGTTTTGTATCTCAATGGAGGTAAGGTGACGATTTCTCAAGCTGGTCGTCACGATGAATCGATCCTGCCTTTCAGTTGTGACCCGAGATCGTGGCCTTCCTTGGCGACGAACAAAGCCGCCAGTCTCTAGGTACCTCCGATAAACATTTCGGACCGCAGATCGACTTAAATTAAGTTGAGCACTCACGTTTCTTTGGCTGTGTCCGGCCTGAATAAGTGCCACAGCTTGGGCGGCGACTTCAGGTGAAGTATCCATAGATTATTGATAGAACCTCACCTTAATGTTAAGAATAAGTAATGTTTGTTGCAAAACCAAAGATATGCATCACTTTTTCAAGAATTAAATCCAAGTAAACCAATAAAACCAAGTTTTCTTAGTATTCGATTGTTTGATATCAACAAACAGGCTCCAAATTGTCTTTTGTTTCTTTAAATTCTGTGTTCGAAATTCAAAAAAAGACTATTGAATGAAATTGTGAATGTGCCAGGTTCAAAACTGCATAAAAACTTTTTGCTCGACCTAATATAAAATTTTAGCTAGGACCAAACGAAACTGAAAATACAAGGTGGGCCAATAGATGTGTCCAGAAGTGTAGTAGTTTGATGCGCTGCCGTCCATACATCAGTATGGTTGCTAGGATAAAGTTCTTTTTATTTATCGTTGATGTTGTCCAAAGAGATTAAATTGATTGTCACATGTCATAATATAATTGTCTGTTAAAACTGAATTTTCAGGCTAGGAGTATATGTGTTCTGTGATTTTCAGTTTCAACAGATATATTGAATTTCTTTAATTTATATTGAACAATATTTAACACAGTCTATCATAAACCATTCTAAAAATAAGTTATTTATTGTGATTATGCTGTTGCTTAAACTCAAACTCAAAGCATTTATTTCAACTAAACCAATTACAGGCACCAAAGAGTCGGTCAGTTAGTCAGAAAATTGAAGCTAGTCACCCATTCCAAAACGTAGATCTCTATGGAGAAGAATGGGCAAGAAACTCGGACACTCTTTTAAATCAAAATTGTTACAAAATCACGTATATTGTTCTTGTTGCTTATAAATATATGTGAGAACAATGTAAAAAATAAATAATTAAAAACAATTCAAAATATAAGATTCAAAATAAGCCCTGGCAGTTAAGAGATGACCAGTTTCCATTGACGGCGCCCGTTTACGAACACGACGCGTGGATCAGCACCATCCAGCTCAACCATTTTATATGGAACTGAATGATCCAACACATGAAACGCAAACGCTAAAATATAACCATAAATCTGAGGAATAAAAAATAAATATTTATTAAGCGAATCGACTTGAGAATTTCCTCCATTTTTTCGTCGATTAAAATATATAAATATATATATGTATGTGACTCGAAATGTAGTACTATTAAAAGACGAGTTAAGTAAAAAAAAAAAAAAAAAAATAGACTTCCCTTTTCCTTTCCTCGTGATGTTTTCCTTCAACTTGTTTTTTTAAACAGGTTGAAGGAAAACATCATGAGAAAACCGGCACATCCTAGAAACAAAAGAATCATGGCCACGCTCCTAACATGCTTGGACTAGTAAAATTTAACAAAACGTCAATTGATGAAACATGTGTTGTTTCATTTGCCTAAATAAATGTTACTAAGTACGACCTTCAATATATTTTTAAAAGATGGGAGAGTCAAGCAATGACATGTGATATCTACTAGCCCGCACTGAGCCCGCGTGATAGATTAGGGCCCATTCCTTCTCACCGAGAGGAGGCCTGTGTCCAAGCAGTGGGAACGTTAGGCGTCGTCCTAATACAACGCGACTGTGCGATCATCGCGCGAGTAAGCAATGCGACCATCGCGTGGTCGCGCGATATCAAAAACTGGGTGTGACATCAGTATGTTTGATCGCGGATTCGTCCGACTAAAATTCGCGTGAACTTGCGATGATAGCGTAGTCGCGTTGTATTAGAACGACGCTTAATAGGCTATTATGCTATAAAAGCAGCTGTAGTGGAAAATTAAATAAATACAATATGCACATTTTACAATTTATACTTGCAGCTTGACCAAAAAGTCGTGAAAATAATGGTGGCGCCACTATCGTGCATTTTGTAACCCTATAAAGTACGACGAAAACGGTTTTGATACTTAGTTTTTTTTTACAATTAATGTGAACATGGGCGGGTTTTATGAAAAAAGAAAAGCTCTGAAACGCTTGTTCAACTATTGCCTAGAACGGTAACATTTGCAGTTATATTTTAATGAATTAAAAATAAAATTATTAGGTATTTAAAAATACCTTGATGTTAACTAATCCCACATTATGTGAGACAAATTTGTTCTACAAAACCTCAGATCACCTTATAGTACACAGACCGCAGATCGCCTTATGGTACTGATGGATTTACCTAAAAAATACTATAGTTATTTTTGTTCAGTGATTTATGCAATATTAACAAAAAGTATCAACATTATACTAACGCGCTGCGTTCCGAATGTGTTTTGTAAACATAACCTCAAATTCGTGAATGTACATATCAATAATTGTATGAAAGATTTATACTAGATATTGCATCTTGAAATACACACATAACATCTGATTACATGTATAAAATATTATTTTTCCTGTCAATTGAGCGGTTCTTTTATACATATCGTTGAGATCAGATAAAATTTGTTCAGCCTCGAGTTCCACCAAACATCTCACGTACGCTTTATAAATTAACGCTCTTGCGGAGCTGTGGATAACAGATCTATTTATTATGAACATTATGGGTCACGAGTATCACCACAATAACGTAAATAAATAAAAATAAACACGAGAAACAATCACCGATTACAAGAAATGACAGAATATGTACCTTACTCGACGAGGCAGAGCCAGTGTTATTATTGCCATTGACTAAATATTTTAGTCCCGTTTCAGGACTTTCTTACCAAACTGTAGGTTATTTTATGTTTGTTGACTTTTAAGTTCTTTTTTGGTTGAAGTCTCGAAGGTGTACGTTAGGAATAACCTGATTGGAGTTGAAAACCAACTCGAAGATGATCTTCCTGACTGAAAAACTTCAGAGATGTTAATTTTAACATTGATTTAAGGGATAGTATGTTAGTTTAAATGAGGGACGTATTGCAACCCACAATAGTTCATGCTTTCATGATACTAATAAAAATATGAATAAAAAACACTGATAAATAACAGACAGAACCATACCAAAAATTTCGCAAAAAGTCTCGTAACGTGTATGCACCCTTGCACTAGACAAAAACCAGCGGTAAAAACTCACGCGTGGTTCGTGGTCGTTGACCCTGACTTCTTGAACGGGTCTAAAATGGTATGGGTGCATTCCTTCTTCATACAGCAGCTTCCACACAATCCAATGCGATAGACCAAACCGTCTTGCAGAATTTCGAGTGCTCTCATGTGGGTGATGCTCGAAGTATTCAAAAATGGTTTCTTGTAGGTGCATTGGGTAATAGCTCCCTTCCTCGTCCTTGGCCATGCGTCGGTACGGTGAATTGACCGAATGTTCGCAATCGTTGGTGGACACCTAAAATTGTACGACGGAATCTCGCGGTTGGTAAACATTTCTCGCTACAAATTATTGGCTCCTCGCACTATCATTAGTTATCGCGTAGGCACGAACCATATCCCAATATTCGTCATTAAAATATTGATTAGACGTCATTTTTGTTTATTCACCAACACGTTTACAGGACACCTTTATCGCGAAGTAAGCGGGGTTGTTTAAGTAATACGCGGAATCGCAATTAGACATGCGGAAATAGCGGCGCACTCGCATAGACTACGGTCAGCACGGGAATGTCCTGTATCAGTGCATCGGAGAGCACAAAGGGGTGGGGTTAGCGCACGGTGTTCCCTTTTGGCAGGATCGGCACGTGTTGTGCCGCGTGATTACTTTACTGTTTACAAGTTCACTTCTTGCGCGCTCAGTGTTCATGAGTAATGTATAAAATTTTATTGGATAATTACGTCATAAATTAAGGTTATAGGTTTTTCACATGTTTAGGACGAGAATCGAATACTGAATACCCTCCCTCAGTAAGTCTTTCGTTAGACTTAGGTATCTTGCGAGCATCACTTGTATACTAATTTCTTTCATAAAAGTCTACAGGTTTAAAAAGGATAGTGCTATCCTTTTTCATAGTCAATTTTATTTTGCGGAGAGATTTCTTCCACAGTTTTCTTCTTTATTATCTTTGGCAAACAGCTGCACAAGCATAAAGAAGTTGCTCGTTTACAAAAATGTCTGGATAGTGACAGCTAGCTGTCAAAGTATTAAACGCTGGATAGTAGCGACATGTGAAGTGAGCAAGTGGCAGTTTTTATCCCTAATCATAAAAAAAGCATAAAATGGGTAACTCGTAACAAACAATAATATAAAACCAAACGGAACTCTGCCGTGATGAAGTGAAATGAATGATGCGAACACACTCGCGAACGTCACCGCACATCACTATTAGCAACGCACGCCATGCTCTGCGATCACGGCACAGACTACATAGAAATACTACGTATGGATCTACTTAGTCTGTGGTATGGATCACGCTTTAGGGGTATATAATCACAGAGTACGTTTCTTATATATATGGTATATAATGCGCTGTGATCACGGCGACGGCTAGAATATAAATTAGAACATGTTTAAAGACTTTGTTTTCTTTTGATTTCTATTACAGTGAATTTTCATTTTGCAGTTTTTGCCAAAGAAATATGCATGTGCAAAATGAGAATTCGTTGCAAACTAAAAATAAATAGAGTTTCTGATGGCATTTACTGGGGCGCTAGTGTGCTTCATATAAGCATTTCTATAGTATGATGTAGATGTTGACGTTCTTCCCTTTCTAGTCTAGGGTATATTATATATCAAATAGTACTCTGTGGTATATATATATATATGTTCTGTGGCGACGGCGGTCGGCGACGAATGTGGTTTTAGCTTTGTGGTTGTGCATTTTCGTTTATTTTCGTAATTGTTAACAAAAATATATTAAGAAATGACTGCTGAAAACGAACGCGAAATATATCATAAATTAGAAGCTATGAAAGAGATCAGGTATGTTGATTTATTATTGATAAATTATTCAAAATGCTCTTCCAAATCGCACCTGTGGACTCGATCAATAAACACTTGACATCATTTGAAATGTTTGTTATTTTGCATGATGCATCTGAACTAAAAGGTAAAGGTAACTAAATTTAAAATAGAGTGAATAATTTGAATGGATTCATTAATAATTTTTTGAGACTAAAAGACGACCGTCTGACCTATAATTTCATTTTAGTTTTGCTTACAATTTTAGTTTATGAATAAAACAAAAGATTGAAGAAAGAAAGAAAACAGTTTGTTGCCATACGCACCACACCTTAAAACAATTTTTTTTTTTTTGACTATATAGAAAAGGATTTTAAGGATTAAGGATTTTAAGGATAAGAATTAAGGATTGGCTTGGTACTTCTTTTTCTACCCCCAATCTTTTACTTATCTTCAAACCAAAAAAAAATATTGTGTAGTTTTGTAACCCCTGACCAAATAAATAGCTGCATGTGTCAAATATTTCCAGAAATAAAACAATAACTCTGGAGCGTATGAAGCGCAGTATACTGAATGAGGTGCGCAGCGGAGACCAAGAGGGGCGCTGCCTGGCGCAGTACAAGCGCGAGATGGAGCTGCTGCAGCAGGAGAAGATGAGCCATGTGGAGGAGCTGCGCCAGATTCATGCTGATATCAACGCTGTATGATATTATACTATTTCATGATGCAACATTCTAAATCTCTTCTTCAAGAATGGCCAATTTTCAGATATAACTTTCAAACAGGGAGTCATTTTGACAGCTCTGTAAAAAAATATATCACCTGAAAGTGGTTTAAGGTGTGGGGGTGTGTGAGTGATTTAAGGTTCCTACAAACAGGCGTGACTCGCTTGGCGAATCGTGCGCGTCACAAAGGCTCGCTCGTCGCGCGGTATGCAATGCCTTTGTGTCGCGTCGCAATGCTAAAATACGTTTTTGCACATAATTGAATATTGCACCCCATCATGCTAAAATGTCCTGACATCAATAAAGAATAGTTTATCTAAAACATATTGGAATGCTTGGGAGAGCAGCAATCTAAACAATAGGAGTAGCATGTGAGAGCTATTAATACCGCACGTATGATGGCGCCGGAGTTTGTTTAGTTAGCGCGCGCTATTGTTGGCCGACAATTGTAACATTTTATACAGTTTGTTTTGTCTGTCAGTCGGTGATGGCCCTCTATGAATACTTTAATTCAGTTCTACATGCTCCAAATTCCAAGTCATTTCTGCCGGCCTCCCAGTGATCATTCTTGATTTTATACAGCTTATACCTTGCTGCAGACTATGTTGATTATAGGTGTAAATTTTGTTGATAGGTAAATAATATAATATATACATACATAAGCTCACGCCTTTTTCTTATAGGGGTAGGCAGAAACTACAGAATAAATATAAAAAAATATATAATATTATTATTATTGAAATTTGATAGATAAATGAATAAGAATATCCTATTTGTTTTTGAAATTTCAAAGTATGCTGAGAATAGCATCGCACACCTAGGCGCTTTGTACACGCACGGTTTCTTTACAGTAAGGCGTATAATAACAATAGCATCATCGCTGTCTGTCTTACGGCCGCGACGAGGGGGCTGGGGCGGTCAGACTTTTCCAATGTGGTTTTATTAGTAGATAAGTGATATTATTCCCTATATATAAAATTTCTAGTCGCCACCCGGTGGCAACTGGGAATTTTATTCCCGATTGACACGTGGTGGCCACCCATGTGGGGGCGACTGGGAATGTATCCGTCCTGCTGACCTCCTCTATCAACTGGCTCACATATAGGCTGAAGCGGCGGTAGACGTGTCTTACACCGCATTCTAACTTACTTTCGTCAGATAGTGTAGCCAGCCATCCCACCTGGTTAGTTTGGTTTTTATACCAGATTTTAAGAATATTAGTATATTCCGTTGGCACACCCGTTTCCTCTAGCTTTCGCCACAGTGTGTCGGAGGCAACTCTAAAGCTTTTGACAAATCGAGGAAACAGGCATTTATCGGCGTCTTCCCTCCGTGTAATACCTGACAGTATGCTTAAGGCATAAATTAGCACTCTCAGTGGATAATCCCGTCCTGAAACCGAATTGTGCGTCATGTAAATGTAAGTACGCACTGAGACTGTCAAGTATCTTAGCTGTTGTTGTAGCGAGTGAGATGGGCCGATAATTTGTCATATCCGATACATCCCTGTCCTCTTTTAACAATGGATACAATCAAGGTTTTCATTAGCGATTCTGGTAAGTATGAGTGACCGATACACAGCGTATAAAACAGCTAGTACGCGCGGCAGATGTACACCAGCATACCTGAAATGCTCGATGCTGACACCGTCATATCGTGAAGACTTACCCCTCTTCATCACTTGAATTGTCGCGACAACTTCTTTTGCTGAAAAGCGTGTTTTTCTCTCGGGCACGCCAGTCCCAGCACCGCCTCCAACGGTCATCGCTGGACCTAGGGGAGATCTTACCATAGTGATCTTTAAAATGATTAGCAATACCTTTAGGATCGCTGATAAATTCCCCGCTGAATGAAGCGAGGCAAGGATATCCATCTTAACCGAGAAAACCCCACCGTCTGCGAAACGGAGACGGTGGTCGCCGCCATTGTCGCCCTTTTGTTCTTGCTTTTCTGTGAGCGCCTGCGACATGCCTGTTCCACCCGGTGATGTACCTACCCATTCGGAAACATTTACGATTGTAGGATCTTACAATCGGCGCAAAACTAATTCCATTTGGGAAATCCAGCCCCTTTAGCTCCTCGTGGTATAGGCTATGATATAGATCAAAGTGCTTAACCCCTCTTCTGCCTTAGATGACACCGTAACATACTAGCTTATATTAATAGCACACTTATTATCACCAATTTTACTGATGTCATATCACATTCCACATGAAGTGGAGAGTTGTGGAATGCCATGTGGTCAGGTCAGACCAATATACGTCTTGCTACACCCACACGTTATGAATAGTCTCTTGAGCCAACCATCTCCAACATCCATGCGCCTCACTCGTAAAAGTGTATGTACCAGACTGAATACCTAGACTCCTCATATCAACGCAGCACCAGTCTTGTTCTAAACAGAAATCCAACAGCTCATCACAAAATAGTTCGTTTGGAATCCACTAAAATATAAACCGCTTCACTATCAGTATTAACTTCTATCACAGACTTTAGAACACTCAGACAGTCCGTAAACACCGCGTCGTAGAAAAAACGTGTCTGTTCACAAGCTTCACTAGTGATGCTAATTATTCCTAATGGGGTCCTTAGAGGGTCAAAATAGCTTGACAAGAACGTGAATTTGTCGTGCTTGGCAAGCAATTTTGACTGTTTAGAACGAAGCTTGATGAAAAATGATAATTTTTAACACAAGTTCAAGACTGGGTCACTTTGTGGCGACTAAAATTAAAATGAACGCGGATGCTTGACGTTGCGTCAAGCATCGTCAAGCATGTTTGTCAAGCTATTTTAACCGTCCAGGGATTCCAATACAATACTGACGACCGTGCCTACACACGGCGAATAAATATAATCGTAGTTTTTCACGGCAAGAAAAACGTGTGTGTACAAAGGGCCTTAAAGTGAAAGTAGCAGGTAGCAGGTAGCCCTTGAAATTCAAATTTTCTTTCGTTTTTTGCAATTTACAGGTCAGTACCTATTAGGTTGTATGTTGATCAAAATACTCGTATGATTCGCGACCGTAACGAGCATGACTCCCTCATTGGTCTAGCGGTAGCAAGCGCTAGTGCTGACCTCATGGTCCCGGGTTCGAGTATGACTGCCTCGTTGGTCTAGCGGTAGCAAGCGCTAGTGCTGACCTCATGCTGCCGGGTTCGAGTATGACTGCCTCGTTGGTCTAGCGGTAGCAAGCGCTACTGCTGACCTCATGCTGCCGGGTTCGAGTATGACTGCCTCGTTGGTCTAGCGGTAGCAAGCGCTACTGCTGACCTCATGCTGCCGGGTTCGAGTATGACTGCCTCGTTGGTCTAGCGGTAGCAAGCGCTACTGCTGACCTCATGGTCCCGGGTTCGAGTATGACTGCCTCGTTGGTCTAGCGGTAGCAAGCGCTACTGCTGACCTCATGCTGCCGGGTTCGAGTATGACTGCCTCGTTGGTCTAGCGGTAGCAAGCGCTAGTGCTGACCTCATGCTGCCGGGTTCGAGTATGACTGCCTCGTTGGTCTAGCGGTAGCAAGCGCTAGTGCTGACCTCTTGGTCCCGGGTTCGAGTATGACTGCCTCGTTGGTCTAGCGGTAGCAAGCGCTACTGCTGACCTCATGGTCCCGGGTTCGAGTATGACTGCCTCGTTGGTCTAGCGGTAGCAAGCGCTACTGCTGACCTCATGCTGCCGGGTTCGAGTATGACTGCCTCGTTGGTCTAGCGGTAGCAAGCGCTACTGCTGACCTCATGCTGCCGGGTTCGAGTATGACTGCCTCGTTGGTCTAGCGGTAGCAAGCGCTACTGCTGACCTCATGCTGCCGGGTTCGAGTATGACTGCCTCGTTGGTCTAGCGGTAGCAAGCGCTACTGCTGACCTCATGCTGCCGGGTTCGAGTATGACTGCCTCGTTGGTCTAGCGGTAGCAAGCGCTACTGCTGACCTCATGCTGCCGGGTTCGAGTATGACTGCCTCGTTGGTCTAGCGGTAGCAAGCGCTACTGCTGACCTCATGCTGCCGGGTTCGAGTATGACTGCCTCGTTGGTCTAGCGGTAGCAAGCGCTAGTGCTGACCTCATGCTGCCGGGTTCGAGTATGACTGCCTCGTTGGTCTAGCGGTAGCAAGCGCTACTGCTGACCTCATGCTGCCGGGTTCGAGTATGACTGCCTCGTTGGTCTAGCGGTAGCAAGCGCTAGTGCTGACCTCTTGGTCCCGGGTTCGAGTATGACTGCCTCGTTGGTCTAGCGGTAGCAAGCGCTAGTGCTGACCTCATGCTGCCGGGTTCGAGTATGACTGCCTCGTTGGTCTTGCGGTAGCAAGCGCTAGTGCTGACCTCATGCTGCCGGGTTCGAGTATGACTGCCTCGTTGGTCTAGCGGTAGCAAGCGCTACTGCTGACCTCATGCTGCCGGGTTCGAGTATGACTGCCTCGTTGGTCTAGCGGTAGCAAGCGCTAGTGCTGACCTCTTGGTCCCGGGTTCGAGTATGACTGCCTCGTTGGTCTAGCGGTAGCAAGCGCTACTGCTGACCTCATGCTGCCGGGTTCGAGTATGACTGCCTCGTTGGTCTAGCGGTAGCAAGCGCTAGTGCTGACCTCATGCTGCCGGGTTCGAGTATGACTGCCTCGTTGGTCTAGCGGTAGCAAGCGCTACTGCTGACCTCATGGTCCTGGGTTCGATTCCAGAGTCGGGCAAAGTGTTATTGGGTTTTTTTAACTGGAATTTCTCAGTAGCAGCCCGGAGTCTGGATCTGTGCCCGGTTGATGGCAATAGTCTCGCCCCCTATTACATGGGACTTAAACATAACTGGTGAAATGTGGGTGTACTATAGGTACATCTCTGCCCAACCCTTCGGGGAACTAAGGCGTGATGCTATGTTACGTAATCATTCAAATCATCGATATAACTCTCATCATGATTCTCCTGCCTTATCCCAATTTATTTCGGGTCGGCCCGCGCGACGGGTGGCTGAGGACCCCGATCCCGCAGGTGCACGTCCCGGGGGGCCACGGTTTCTAATTATTTGGGGTCGACCCGCGCGACGGGTGGCTGAGGGCCCCGATCCCGCAGGTCCACGTCCCGGAGGGCCACGGTTTCTAATTATTTGGGGTCGACCCGCGCGACGGGTGGCTGAGGGCCCCGATCCCGCAGGTGCACGTCCCGGAGGGCCACGGTTTCTAATTATCTCGATAAAGTCAATTCAAAATCTAACCAAAATAAAAAAACAATCAAAAATGTTTTATTTCATTATCACACATTTATACATTACACAGTTGTAGGCGTCTGTCTCCTTTTAAGCATATAGATGCTTGTGCCAGGAGGCGCCGCTCTTTTTTATCTCGCAATTGATGTAAACATGCTACTAAAGTTAAAGTTAAGGTTTATGAAAGAATAATTTTATTGATTATTATATTTAGTCTGTTGGTGTGTGTGTGTATATATGTGTGCGTGCTTGTGTGTGTGTGGGTGTGTGTGTGTGTTATGTGTTGGGGTGTGTGTGTGTAGAACAGATGGCGTTGCAAATCCGTGCGCGATTGGAGGACACGTGCCTTGAATTGAACACGATTTTGTAAAGGCAGTTAGTGCGACAAACCCGTGCGTGTTTCAAGGCAGTACTGCCTTCTAATGTACACGGAAATGGAAATACGCAAACGGGTTTATTTTATATTTGATAAAAGATTCTCTACTTCATCGTAACTTAACTTGTTTATCCACGTAGTCAGCAACAATTTGCATTCTTTAAATGTTTTAGTATGTATATCTATTTGTTTATTTATTTTGTTATATAAGAAAGACGAGCGTTTGTCATATTGAATATTTGCAAATTCTGTTCTTACAAAATGGAAGGAAGCAATATTGTGTTTCCTTCTTCTAGCTAATACATTAGGATCTAAGGGTAGGGTTTTATATTTTTTTAATGTTATGTGTATACTATATAATTTTCAGAGTGATAATAAATTACTTATTTGGAATAGCTCGTAGGTAGGAAAGGTCCTTTTTTTGAAGTACATTACTTTTATTAATGTCCGTTGGGCTCTTTCAACCTCAAGGAAACGTGTTTTACGAGCGCCCCCCCCCCCGCCAAATGGGGATACAATATATTATTATAGATTGAACTAGCGAGATATACACTTCATTTAGAAGATTTTTTGCTAAATCACTCCTAGGGACTATGTGTCGTAATGTTTTAAAAATCCAAATAAATTTTCGTATCCTTGCAGTACTTTGTTCGATTTGAGGATACCAGGACAGGCTTTGGTCCAACATTATACCCAAGTACTTGACGTGGCTAACTTTACTGATAATTGGACAATCGCAGTCGCTATCAACCATCCTCCTAAACTCATGTATTTTAATGTTGAAATTAGGTTCAGGTTGGACATTTTTATATATAGAGAAGCAAATATAGTTCGTTTTGCTCGTGTTTAACGTAAGGAGATTTGTTTTCAGCCATGAAGCTACTTGTAACATACCTTTTTCTGTATTGGTTTTGGTTTCGGCCCAGGTTGAGCCAGTGAAGACGATTGCGGTGTCGTCGGCATACGAAAATATTTTTGCATTATTGATTGTCATATTACATAAATCGTTTATATATATTAAGAAAAGCGTAGGACCCAGCACGCTTCCCTGGGGTACGCCGCATGTTACATCAACATCTTCGCTGACAAAATGATCTAGCTTAACCTTCTGTTTTCTATTTGTCAAGTAATCGGTAAATATAGAAAGTTGTGTATCTCTAATACCAATTTTTTCTCATTTTTGGACAAGGATAGAAACCGTGTCGAAGGCCTTTTTTAGGTTTATAAAAACCGATAAACACCTAGTTCCTTTGTCAAGTTCTTTTGTTAGTACTGTAGATAAAGACGTGATAGCGTCTTCCGTCGAAATACCGCGTCTAAAGCCGAATTGAGATGGAGATAAAATGTTGTTGTTTTGAAGATAGTTTAATAATCTGGAATTTAAAAGTTTTTCTAATATTTTTGCTATAACCGGAATAACAGAAATCGGTCTATAGTTATTAACATCACCCTGTTGCCCACCCTTGTATATAGGGGTTATTATTGATTTTTTTAAGGAGTTAGGGAAGGTGCCTTGTTTAAAACAAAGATTAGCTAAATGCGTTATGATTGGAATTATTTCGTGTTTTACATGTTTAAGATATCTAGTAGAGATGTTATCCCATCCTGGGGCACTATCTGATTTTAGAGAGTTTATTATACTATTTACTTCATTGATATCTGTATCCAGCAGAACAAATCAATTAAAAGTCAATCTTGCTTAAAAGTACCATTTGGCAGGAAAAGTCTTAAAACCTGTGATTACTCCAGCAGACTATAATAATAATAGCTTCCGCCCGCGACTTCGTCCGCGTGAAATCTCTTGTTTCTCCGACCCACCCCGTCGCATCGCATCGCCTGCCCGCACTGTTACTTGAGGTCAATTATCGAGATGAACACTATCCTATCTTTTAAGTTGGACCAAATTACACATAGTGACTAAATTTCATCAAGATCGGTTCAGTAGTTTTGAAGTTCATTCAGGACATACATCGTGATTTTTATATAATATATAAGATTGTATTAATATACGATTATTTTAATCATGACCTAGAACTTATAATTTATTCCTGATCCTTAAAGTCAAGTATTAGAGTAGTCCTGATCCTTAAAATTAAGTATTAAAAAAATTGGTTTAATTATCGCAATAATTAGTTTGTCAATAAGAACATAAAATACAAAAATAACACATCTCGGCTTAGTAAAACGGCAATCTTACTGGGAGCACTTAGGATGCAAAGCGAGCTCGGGACTTGGAGCACCCCGACTCGGACGGGTTAGGTTCGAAGGGGGCCAGGCCAGGCCCTTCGTGGTTATTTTTTTTAAAACCACTGTGCTTTAACACCCGTCGCTTTTTTTATAGTAGCTATTTTTTTTTTGGTACAATAGACCCTTTTTAGTGTATATTTGAAAAACAAGTGTGCAAAACCATAAAGGCCGAGAAAAAAAACCTACTTTTTATAGTAGTTATTTTTTTTTTTTGGGTAAAATAGACTCTTTTTAATGTATATTTCAAAAACCCCAAAGTGCACAAAACCATAGGCGCATGTGAAATTTTGCGAAAGTGACTTACACGGGGACATCTACACACTGTAAAATTGTGAAGCTTCGGACGCGCGGCTGTTAAAGTACAGTGGAGCCAAAATTGTTAGCGGATGTATAAGTATAACAAATAATTTGTGTGTCCTCAGATGGAGACGGTGATAAAGCAGACGGAAGAGAGCATGACGCGCAAGCTGTCAGCGGCGTCACGGCTGCACGAAGACTACCGGCCGCTGAAGGCCGAGGTGGACCTGCTGCGGCGCCAGTGCCTCGGCCTGGAGCGCCTGCCCGACCTGCACGAGGAGGAGGGCAGTCCCATCACGCCCGAGTACGTGCCCGGGCTCCCTCTCCGGCCACTTGCCGAGTGCCTGCGAGGGAGTCACGTAGTTGTGCACAGAGCAATATATTAAGCAGGTGTAAACATACCCTCAACGAAGCCGAGCCTCCGTTGTACTTCCGTCTTGTGATCTTTTGTTTAGTACTGGACGTACCTGAACCTTCTGCTTATGGATATTGAGGTCAAAGTTGCAACTTTGTCTGATGTTTTTTGACGAAAACAAGTTTGGAAAGTTATATCTAAACTTTAAATAGCACTCGTGTACCGCTGCATGCACCCTTAAGTACAACGTGTTGCGCGCGTTACATCGAGCGCTGCTGCTCCAAGAGCCCAGGGCCCCCAGACCTTACTTATTTTGTGATTAACAAAATGAGTGGGATGGAGTAGTGTCAGTATGTACTTTGAACGTACGCATACCTGGTAGCTTGGGCCGCCGGCCACTTTGAAGGCATCAGGTGCTGACGGTACGTAACAATATTACTCACTTTTCTTTAAGTCGCACTGCTGATTTTAATATATGTTTCACAGAATATCGTTATGTGTGCGCCAGACGCCACCCAACTGATGAATAAATGAATGTTAAAACCAATTAATGGTACCATCGCGCTCATAGTCACAGCCATTTTAAATCGTGTCTGGGGGATTTTTCTCAATCATTTATTTGCATTCCACAATGTGCACTTAGGCCTAAGATATCTTAAAATTATATCTGATCATTATGGACCCTGTCGGGTACAACAAAATAGTAGCGAGAGGAAGCTTCGATACAGTTAGCTTGTCAATCTTCGGAACTAAAATAGTAGCGAGAGGAAGCTTCGATACAATTAGCTTGTCAATCTTCGGAACTAAATGTAATGTAATATTATTATATTAGGGTTTTTGACGTGTAACATGTTTCCTCTTGCGTTCTTGCAATCTGTGGGAGTGACTTCGTGAAAAGTGACGGAAGTGTGTAACAGGAAGCCGAAGACCAACCAGTGGCGAAAACACAATTCTTACCGGCTTCCCTTCGGAGGTTCGCATCAGCAACTCTACCGCTATTGAAAAATGGCACAGTCTCTACCAGTGGCGCAGCTACAATTATCATCAGAGGGAAGCCGAAGAAACATTGTTTCAGTTCTCATAAGCTCAAACAAAAAACTGTAGGTTTCTAATCTTATGATGTGTTAAACTGGTATTAAATATAATTATGTAATGTGATGTGATACACAGTTACACACACAGGTGTACCATATTATTTGGCAATTAGTAGACACTAAGAAGAGTGGTTGTTCCGAAGGGAAGCCGATAGGAATCGAGTTGTATGAACGCTACGCCCCTGGTCTCTACTATTGCCAAAAAAGGAGATGTTTCAAAATGTATGGAGCCCCGGCCAGGTATTGGTACACCCTACTAAAAAATGGGGAAACACAATTAAAACAGTTTCCAATCATCCAATTACTTTTAATTGGCTTTGTTTGGTAGTAAAGTACAAGAATGTACAATTGAAATTGCAACACACAACAAAAACCCATCATGGCGGTAAGTTGTCATGTTGATTGATTATTGACGTTTGACATGTTTACTTCTGTCATATTACATTGTCAAAGAGAATCATAACATTGTCGTACTTTTAGTCTTTTGCAATATTATTTTAGATCTAATTGTAAAGTCGAAAATCTGTTAAAGAAATCTGACAGATTGTAGTAGCTTGATGTACTGGCGTCTGTACATAAAGTATAGTCCAGTTAACCCTTAATTGGGCATGCCGTGTGTGGGTTCTACTCGGTTTTATAAACCTAGTGGGAATTTTTTATTTAGGTATCAGATTAAAAAAAAAAAAAAAAATATTTTAATAAAAAAACAACGTGGGAAATATACTCCTACTGCAAGTGTAGGGCTAAATGAAATGAGCTCTATGTGGGAAATAATCTACATGTTGGAGAGTGCTGGTCTAGAATGATAATTCTCAAAGCATGGATCAGCACATAAGGATACCAAACATATGGAACAAGAATATTTTGTCCTCTGCTCTTTTGCTCGGGTGCTACAGAATTTACACCTTCTATATTTACTAATGCGTGGCATATGGGCAAAGACACATTCTTTGTTCATATAATAATTGATATATTGTGGGATTCATGTAACTTTTGACGGCTTACAGACTCTTAAAATGATGTGGGAAGCATTCTCCTTTAGTCCAATTAAGGGTTAAGCAGACGACAACCTCATAGGTTGACCTGCGATATGCCAAGATTTTTACTTATAGCATAAACGTACAGAATACAAACATTCAATAGTCGAAATATTAACTCAGACAAAAACAATGTAGCGATAAACGAAAGCCAGGTTGTTAAAAATAACTCGAGAGAACAGAACATCAGAACACGATCGACAACGAAAGCGACTGAAGTGACAGTAGACAGTTCACGATCTATGATCAATGGTCGATCTATGGTTTACTGTCATTGGTTTTTAACCATAGAGTACCTAAATTGGCGAGATGCCATATTGAAAGTCGATAAAATAATTGATAAATATCAAATTATTACAAGAGAAATATGCATTTATGCAATTTATCAGTATTTTTCTCGATTTTTCGAGGTATTGTACATATTCGGGGCCCATTTTGAAACATCTCCTTTATGTAATTTCTTTGCGAGCTTTAAAGCGTCTGGCGGAAACAACCACAGACGGGAAGTATATGGCAGTATCTGGGGGCACGGTAGTACCCCCGCCAAGACGAGCCAAGCGAAACGCAAGGGCACTACCTACCTTTTCTCGAAGCGCTTCGTCGTTTTTTTGAACCCTCATAACAAGTTACGGAGATAAACAAAATTCTCGGGATCTGATGTCAATAGTAGACTTATTAAACATTTACCTCCTCACTAATAAACGTTGCATAGCGTCTGTATAGTTACACAACGCTTTGTCTTCTTTCGAAAGTCAAATTACTGACGGTTGAAAGAGAGAGATCGGTGTGGAACTGTTCACCTGATATAATACGTTTATTAGTGAAGGTGATAAAGTTTCAATTGCAAAGCTCTTATTCTTTAGATTTTATTGATATCTAAAAAAACCCGATTTCCTCACTGACTGACTCACTGATGATCATCAAAATTCTTAGGGTACTTCCTGAAGACCTAGAAAACTGAAATTTGGTATGTAAACTATTTAGTATTAGTACACAAACAACAAAAAAATCCTAAAACTTGGAACTTTTACCTCCCAACTCCTTAAACTAGGGGATGGAAGTTTGTATGAGACTTCCGCAAATTTTGATGCTAGAGGTCTGAAAATTGATATGGGGACTCCTTGTTATCTATACATCTAGACCAATAAATAAAATTGAAAGTGTCTGTTTGTAATGTCAAAATAACAACTTTTTACTAAATGCATAAGATAGTATATACGGTACTTATAACAAAAAAGCAATTTTAATTTTTTTTTGTCTGTCTGTCTGTCTGTTTGTTCCGGCTAATCTCCGAACCGGCTGCACCGATTTTAACGGGACTTTCGCTGGTAGATAGCTGATGTTACGGCGGGTAACTTAGGCTACTTTTATTTTAGAAAAATAATTAAAGTTCCGCACAAAAAAAATTAAAACCCATGAAATTATGAATAAAAAGTCGGATTTGAAAAATTCTTTTTGCATTTTTGGTAGCCCAATTCTCGACGATAGTTATTGGATATTTAATATCACGCTTTGACCCTTAGGAGCCGAGCAAAAAGAAAAAAGTCAGAAAGAACACTAAGCGAAAACGAAATACCTAATAGCGCGGGCAGGCGATGCAACGCGACGGGTCGGGGGACGAGGGAGTTTTATTAAAATGTGGCTGTTATTTTAGTATATTGTGTATCTTACGACTTCCACGCGAATGAAGTCGCGGGGGACAGCTAGTAAATAATAAGATACATATTTCAGGATTTTTAGTAAATCACCCCCCGCCCTTTAAATTAGGGGATGGAAGTTTGTATGGGTTTTCCCATACAAACTTAAGTTCATGCTAGAGATCTGAAAATTATACAAGTACACAGATTTCTTATTACACATTAAAATTACGTATTTCAGGTTTTCAAAAAAAAATCATCCCTCAACCCCTTAAATTAGGGGATAAAAGTGTACGGCTTTCGGCTTTCGTCAGGTTTCAGAATATTACTTCATTATTATACTTATATTATACGAATAATATTACTATACTTATACAGGGTGTAAGGGACAGCCCTCCGCAGACTGATGGGGTGAGTTCAGTATATCATACTAAGATGACCGGTACTTAAGAGTACTTAAGTTACGTAAGATGAACGTTATGGGAATCCAATAAACACGATTTGTTTTATTACCTCACAGGCAATGTATCGTTAACGTGGCAAAACGAGCGTAGCGAACGGCAGCGCAGCGAGCCTTCGGCCGCTGAGTCCTTCAACATACATTGCCGATTTTTTTTTATTTTAGCTGTTTTATTTACATAAATGGAGTGCTGCGTATAGAGAATGTAATTTTACATCCAAATAAAGGAATAGTAATTGAAAAAAATGATAAAAAAATTGAGAATATTTCCGGTGGAATATGATTCTAAATAAGGAGCTGAATGCACCCTGTTAATTTGCGGAGGTCTGTCCCTTACACCCTGTATATTTCGTTAAAAATTAAAATGTGGTGACAAGTATTTACAAAAGAAACTTATATGGGGATGCGAAATACACTCCAAAAAAGGAAGAAAAATGAACAAAATAAAAAATATTGTCGTAAGTCATAAGCAACTTACAAAACGAAGTGAAATCCCACCAAAAACATTTTCATGTAAAATTTATTTATTTATTTATTTATCCATACTTACAAATATGTTTACAGGCTAGACCCAATGCGATATTGTAGCACATTTAAAACTTAAGTACCCTGTTTTGACCAAAATTTTGCCAAGTCTCGTCGTCAAGTAGAGCCAAGCTTCTAACTCTACGAGCCCTAACTTCACAAACTCTACACCTTAGTCAAAATATGTGGCTGGCTGTCTTGCTACCGGCACATGGGCGTAAGTTGAAAAAATTATTCACTATTCATTACTTTTCTGTTATACAATTAAGTTCTTGTAGTCACAAAAGGACAAAGCCTCATATTTTGACTAAGGTGTAGAGTTTGTGAAATTAGAAGCTTGGCTCTACGTGAGATCTGATAACTTTTTGACAGTGCGAGCCATATGGTCTCGTCTTGGCAACATTTTACATGAAAATGTTTTTGATTGGATTGGATTCTATAAAACATACATAAAAATCAGCAGTCCGACTTTAAGTGAGTAATATTTTTACGTTCCTTTAGTACCTGATGCCTGTAATCGGCCCAAGCTAGCAGGTATGCGTATCCCGTATGCGTATACATTTTGTTAATCAGAAAATAAGTAAGCTCTGGGGGCCCTGGGATCTTGCTCTACCGTAAACAGCGATTTTTCACACCAAAAATAAGTCGTTTCCCAGCAGTTTTTGTGCAATGTTATTTAGTTTGATGTACACCATGCGTCCGAGGCGTCTTCGTGATGTACAGCATGCGTCCGAGGCGTCTTCGTGATGTACAGCATGCGTCCGAGGCGGCTTCGTGATGTACAGCATGCGTCCGAGGTGGCTTCGTGATGGCTCTCGTTACACTGTGTAAAGCTGCAGTGATCATGATGAACTCCCAGCGCGCCTGCTGTCACGGGGAGGACGTGCATTGTACAGCATGCGTCCGAGGTGGCTTCGTGATGGCTCTCGTTACACTCTGTGTAAAGCTGCAGTGATCATGATGAACTCCCAGCGCGCCCGCTGTCACGGGGAGGACGTGCATTGTACAGCATGCGTCCGAGGTGGCTTCGTGATGGCTCTCGTTACACTCTGTGTAAAGCTGCAGTGATCATGATGAACTCCCAGCGCCCCTGCTGTCACGGGGAGGACGTGCATTGTACAGCATGCGTCCGAGGTGGCTTCGTGATGGCTCTCGTTACACTCTGTGTAAAGCTGCAGTGATCATGATGAACTCCCAGCGCGCCTGCTGTCACGGGGAGGACGTGCATTGTAGGCTGGTTCAGCAGGATGTACTCGTACGAAGTGCGATGTGTTTGTATGTTCAGCTGTTAGCTTCGTAGCACGCTGCACAAACGGACAAACGATTCAGATGATATAGTTAATAAGGTGTACGAAGGAGTAAGATTGCAGTGTTTACAGCCGTTTCCCCGCGCTGCCGGGTGGGGGCCCCGCGGCTGGTCCCGGCGGGGGCCCTGGGGCCCCGCGCGCGCTGGCGTCCTTCCTGCCGCCCGCCGCGCCGCGCAAGCCTCCGCCGCCGCCGCCCGCGTTCAGGTCTGCCCTCGACCAAGATTTCATTACCGTCTCACTGAGGTTCGATTATGTTTTCTTTTTCGTTTTGGTTCTCTTCCCGACATCCTTCCGCCCGTCCTTACCTGGCCCGATCTCTTCACCTATTAACTATTAATTTATTCAATTACGATTTATTTTATCCAATGATATAATTTTAATTTTTGTTTGAAACTTTATCTATACACTATTTCTGCCATCCGCAAGCTATAATGCCGTTATCCAATAAAATCATATTTCGAGATATAGACAAAAAAGCGCGGACAAATAAGAAATGGATGCCTACTAACTATAACTAATATGCGAGAGTTACCAGTATCAAAAAATAGATTAGTTTTGCGCTTTCAAATAGCCATACTTTCATTTCTTAACAATTACTTAATCTTAACAAAAATAGATTTTTTGCGTTTTAGTTTAGTATTTTTTACAATTTACAGCTTGTGAAAACACGACTATAATGCCGCTAAGCATACATTAACGGCATTTTAGTGTTTGATTTTCACTTAATTTGATTGACATTAAAAAAAACTGTTTATTACTAAACCATATTGCCGCTAAATACTTTAACGTTGTTATAGCTAAGCATTATGACTCCGAGAACAAACACTATGCTAAACCTATGCGCACAGCAAAGGAGTGGAACTCTCTGCCTGCGTCTGTGTTTCCGAACGCATACAACCCCGATCTCTTCAAAGTGAGAGTGAACAGGCTTCTTCTGGGTAAGCTCGCTCCATCGTCGACTTTGTCTCTGTCATCTCTGACCTAGACTAGAGTCAAGAGCAAACTTATCTCAAATAAAAAAAAAACCTGAAGCAGCTAAAGCCGCATAGGCGCACTTAAGACTAATAAACATGAAATGATATTTTTCTCTTTAGGTAGATTACTTAGCTAAAATGCCGCTAAATACAAAACATTAAAATAAACCTAATGGCTTTTTATAGCTTTAAAACTGGTACAAGATCAGAGAGAGGAAATCAAATAAAAAAGTAGACCTACAGAATTAAAAGAGCTTATTCAAAAATGACAGTCTTTTTTTAAATTTTAACAAAATCACTGTGGGGAGTTACTTCCATAAAATAATACTTGAAAATGAGATCTTAGCAAAAACAAAAAAAAAACAATCTTCATCTTGTAATTATTGAAGAAATGAGATCAACACAACTCTCTAAGTTCATATTACCCTATTTCATGAAATCATGACATTTGAGGCCATTTCTAACCTAAGGAGTTGTATTACTGATTCTAATGATTATAATTCTGTAAATACATATTTGTTACGGTCGCGAATCATACTTTAATCAACATGCACCCAGACACTGAGCTGCAAATTGCTGAAATCGTAAGAAACTTGAATTTCGTGGACTACTTTAGCACTAACGTAATACTGAGGTAATTATTATTTTTAAGGCAAAATGGGTATCCTAACGGGGTAGGGAGCATTGATAATAATATGGCCAAACGGACCATCGAGTATTTTAAAAATATATATTTTTTTAATTCTATATGATCTGTTACATTGAAATAAACCCGTAATCCCCCTAGGTTTTTAATCAATCGAATAGAACAGTTTTTTCTCATAAAAATGCCAGTTTTGAGGAAAATTAGCGATTTTTTGTATCGAGCCAAATTTTATTGTGTCAATCGTGTTTTGACCCTCATATTTTACCGTAGGAAACCTTCAATTTTTATAATCATGAAAAAAAAATTTGGCAAATTTGTAGTTTTTGAGAACAAAAATTTAACACAAAAATCCGAATTTTTTGTGTTAATCGTAAAGCTCCCTTTGCTTTTTTTATGCTGGGCCCACTCCACACATACCTACAGTACAGACGGCGACAACCTGCTTACCGGCGTCACGCAATGTTTCTTTTTTATGCAAAATGTAAGATTTACACTTGTCGCACTCTTCATTACCCACACGGGTAAAATAAATATTCATTTTTTTTACGTGTTGCCTGTATCTGTATACTTAGTTCATACGAAACGATCTTTTTCTGGGTATTTTTCACAGAAATGTTTATCCATGGTAGATACACTAATATCACTTGACAAGTATCGTCGCAGTGGAGCATGTCCACGCCAGTAGTAGAGTTACGACGGGGGAAATGGTGCTCCACACTACTGTTAAAATGTTTTCATGTTAGGTAAGTAATGTTAGTAAACATTTCTAAACAAAATTGTTAGTTAACAAATTGTAACAAGTAAAACATTTGTTATCATTTGTTTTATGCTTAACACATTTGCAAAATTATAATTGCCACCAGTTGTCTTTCCGTAATACTTATAGATTTTATAAAATTCGTGTCCTGTTTACCTATTTTCGTCCCAATTAAATTCTGTAGATATTCAAATTCAGAACAGTTCATTCTTAAAAAATCATTTAAGCAACCGTCAATGCCCAAATCCTTGAGATAGTCTGTGGCACTATACTGTTCTCTAGCTCTTAATGTTTGGCGCATCCAGTTGAGCGCTGTTTCTTTTTTTTTTTAACAAAAAATCATTTCAAATGAGAAAATGAGATAGTCTGTGGCACTGTACTGTTCTCTAGCTCTTAATGTTTGGCGCATCCAGTTGAGCGCTGTTTCCTTTTTTTTTAACAAAAAATCATTTCAAATGAGATAGTCTGTGGCACTATACTGTTCTCTAGCTCTTAGTGTTTGGCGCATCCAGTTAGAGCGCTGTTTTTTTTTCTGAACAAAAAATCATTTCAAATGAGATAGCCTGTAGCACTGTACTGTTCTCTAGCTCTTAGTATTTGGCGCATCCAGTTAGAGCGCTGTTTCTTTTTTTTAACAAAAAATAATTTCAAATGAGATAGTCTGTGGCACTATACTGTTCTCTAGCTCTTAGTGTTTGGCGCATCCAGTTAGAGCGCTGTTTCTTTTTTTTGAACAAAAAATCATTTCAAATGAGATAGTCTGTGGCACTGTACTGTTCTCTAGCTCTTAGTGTTTGGCGCATCCAGTTAGAGCGCTGTTTCTTTTTTTTTAACAAAAAATCATTTCAAATGAGATAGTCTGTGGCACTGTATTGTTCTCTAGCTCTTAGTGTTTGGCGCATCCAGTTAGAGCGCTGTTTCTTTTTTTTTGAACAAAAAATCATTTCAAATGAGATAGTCTGTGGCACTGTACTGTTCTCTAGCTCTTAGTGTTTGGCGCATCCAGTTAGAGCGCTGTTTCTTTTTTTTTAACAAAAAAATATTTCAAATGAGATAGTCTGTGGCACTATACTGTTCTCTAGCTCTTAGTGTTTGGCGCATCCAGTTAGAACGCTGTTTCTTTTTTTTGAACAAAAAATCATTTCAAATGAGATAGTCTGTGGCACTATACTGTTCTCTAGCTCTTAATGTTTGGCGCATCCAGTTGAGCGCTGTTTCATTTTTTTTAACAAAAAATCATTTCAAATGAGAAAATGAGATAGTCTGTGGCTCTATACTGTTCTCTAGCTCTTAATGTTTGGCGCATCCAGTTGAGCGCTGTTTCTTTTTTTTTAACAAAAAATCATTTCAAATGAGAAAATGAGATAGTCTGTGGCACTGTACTGTTCTCTAGCTCTTAGTGTTTGGCGCATCCAGTTAGAACGCTGTTTCTTTTTTTTTAACAAAAAATCATTTCAAATGAGATAGTCTGTGGCACTATACTGTTCTCTAGCTCTTAATGTTTGGCGCATCCAGTTGAGCGCTGTTTCTTTTTTTTTAACAAAAAATCATTTCAAATGAGAAAATGAGATAGTCTGTGGCACTGTACTGTTCTCTAGCTCTTAGTGATTGGCGCATCCAGTTAGAGCGCTGTTTCTTTTTTTTTTTACAAAAAGTCATTTCAAATGAGATAGTCTGTGGCACTATACTGTTCTCTAGCTCTTAGTGTTTGGCGCATCCAGTTAGAACGCTGTTTCTTTTTTTTGAACAAAAAATCATTTCAAATGAGATAGTCTGTGGCACTATACTGTTCTCTAGCTCTTAATGTTTGGCGCATCCAGTTGAGCGCTGTTTCTTTTTTTTTAACAAAAAATCATTTCAAATGAGAAAATGAGATAGTCTGTGGCACTGTACTGTTCTCTAGCTCTTAATGTTTGGCGCATCCAGTTAGAGCGCTGTTTCTTTTTTTTAACAAAAAATCATTTCAAATGAGATAGTCTGTGGCACTATACTGTTCTCTAGCTCTTAGTGTTTGGCGCATCCAGTTAGAGCGCTGTTTCTTTTTTTTGAACAAAAATCATTTCAAATGAGAAAATGAGATAGTCTGTGGCACTGTACTGTTCTCTAGCTCTTAGTGTTTGGCGCATCCAGTTAGAACGCTGTTTCTTTTTTTTGAACAAAAAATCATTTCAAATGAGATAGTCTGTGGCACTATACTGTTCTCTAGCTCTTAATGTTTGGCGCATCCAGTTGAGCGCTGTTTCTTTTTTTTTAACAAAAAATCATTTCAAATGAGAAAATGAGATAGTCTGTGGCACTGTACTGTTCTCTAGCTCTTAGTGTTTGGCGCATCCAGTTAGAACGCTGTTTCTTTTTTTTGAACAAAAAATCATTTCAAATGAGATAGTCTGTGGCACTATACTGTTCTCTAGCTCTTAATGTTTGGCGCATCCAGTTGAGCGCTGTTTCTTTTTTTTTAACAAAAAATCATTTCAAATGAGAAAATGAGATAGTCTGTGGCACTGTACTGTTCTCTAGCTCTTAGTGATTGGCGCATCCAGTTAGAGCGCTGTTTCTTTTTTTTTTTTACAAAAAGTCATTTCAAATGAGATAGTCTGTGGCACTATACTGTTCTCTAGCTCTTAGTGTTTGGCGCATCCAGTTAGAACGCTGTTTCTTTTTTTTTAACAAAAAATCATTTCAAATGAGATAGTCTGTGGCACTATACTGTTCTCTAGCTCTTAATGTTTGGCGCATCCAGTTGAGCGCTGTTTCTTTTTTTTTAACAAAAAATCATTTCAAATGAGAAAATGAGATAGTCTGTGGCACTGTACTGTTCTCTAGCTCTTAGTGATTGGCGCATCCAGTTAGAGCGCTGTTTCTTTTTTTTTTTACAAAAAGTCATTTCAAATGAGATAGTCTGTGGCACTATACTGTTCTCTAGCTCTTAGTGTTTGGCGCATCCAGTTAGAACGCTGTTTCTTTTTTTTGAACAAAAAATCATTTCAAATGAGATAGTCTGTGGCACTATACTGTTCTCTAGCTCTTAATGTTTGGCGCATCCAGTTGAGCGCTGTTTCTTTTTTTTTAACAAAAAATCATTTCAAATGAGAAAATGAGATAGTCTGTGGCACTGTACTGTTCTCTAGCTCTTAATGTTTGGCGCATCCAGTTAGAGCGCTGTTTCTTTTTTTTGAACAAAAAATCATTTCAAATGAGATAGTCTGTGGCACTATACTGTTCTCTAGCTCTTAGTGTTTGGCGCATCCAGTTAGAGCGCTGTTTCTTTTTTTTGAACAAAAATCATTTCAAATGAGAAAATGAGATAGTCTGTGGCACTGTACTGTTCTCTAGCTCTTAGTGTTTGGCGCATCCAGTTAGAACGCTGTTTCTTTTTTTTGAACAAAAAATCATTTCAAATGAGATAGTCTGTGGCACTATACTGTTCTCTAGCTCTTAATGTTTGGCGCATCCAGTTGAGCGCTGTTTCTTTTTTTTTAACAAAAAATCATTTCAAATGAGAAAATGAGATAGTCTGTGGCACTGTACTGTTCTCTAGCTCTTAGTGTTTGGCGCATCCAGTTAGAACGCTGTTTCTTTTTTTTGAACAAAAAATCATTTCAAATGAGATAGTCTGTGGCACTATACTGTTCTCTAGCTCTTAATGTTTGGCGCATCCAGTTGAGCGCTGTTTCTTTTTTTTTAACAAAAAATCATTTCAAATGAGAAAATGAGATAGTCTGTGGCACTGTACTGTTCTCTAGCTCTTAGTGATTGGCGCATCCAGTTAGAGCGCTGTTTCTTTTTTTTTTTACAAAAAGTCATTTCAAATGAGATAGTCTGTGGCACTATACTGTTCTCTAGCTCTTAGTGTTTGGCGCATCCAGTTGAGCGCTGTTTCTTTTTTTTTAACAAAAAATCATTTCAAATGAGAAAATGAGATAGTCTGTGGCACTGTACTGTTCTCTAGCTCTTAGTGTTTGGCGCATCCAGTTAGAACGCTGTTTCTTTTTTTTGAACAAAAAATCATTTCAAATGAGATAGTCTGTGGCACTATACTGTTCTCTAGCTCTTAATGTTTGGCGCATCCAGTTGAGCGCTGTTTCTTTTTTTTTAACAAAAAATCATTTCAAATGAGAAAATGAGATAGTCTGTGGCACTGTACTGTTCTCTAGCTCTTAGTGATTGGCGCATCCAGTTAGAGCGCTGTTTCTTTTTTTTGAACAAAAATCATTTCAAATGAGAAAATGAGATAGTCTGTGGCACTGTACTGTTCTCTAGCTCTTAGTGTTTGGCGCATCCAGTTAGAACGCTGTTTCTTTTTTTTGAACAAAAAATCATTTCAAATGAGATAGTCTGTGGCACTATACTGTTCTCTAGCTCTTAATGTTTGGCGCATCCAGTTGAGCGCTGTTTCTTTTTTTTTAACAAAAAATCATTTCAAATGAGAAAATGAGATAGTCTGTGGCACTATACTGTTCTCTAGCTCTTAGTGTTTGGCGCATCCAGTTAGAACGCTGTTTCTTTTTTTTTAACAAAAAATCATTTCAAATGAGATAGTCTGTGGCACTATACTGTTCTCTAGCTCTTAATGTTTGGCGCATCCAGTTGAGCGCTGTTTCTTTTTTTTTAACAAAAATTCATTTCAAATGAGAAAATGAGATAGTCTGTGGCACTGTACTGTTCTCTAGCTCTTAGTGATTGGCGCATCCAGTTAGAGCGCTGTTTCTTTTTTTTTTTACAAAAAGTCATTTCAAATGAGATAGTCTGTGGCACTATACTGTTCTCTAGCTCTTAGTGTTTGGCGCATCCAGTTAGAACGCTGTTTCTTTTTTTTGAACAAAAAATCATTTCAAATGAGATAGTCTGTGGCACTATACTGTTCTCTAGCTCTTAATGTTTGGCGCATCCAGTTGAGCGCTGTTTCTTTTTTTTGAACAAAAAATCATTTCAAATGAGATAGTCTGTGGCACTATACTGTTCTCTAGCTCTTAATGTTTGGCGCATCCAGTTGAGCGCTGTTTCTTTTTTTTTAACAAAAAATCATTTCAAATGAGAAAATGAGATAGTCTGTGGCACTGTACTGTTCTCTAGCTCTTAATGTTTGGCGCATCCAGTTAGAGCGCTGTTTCTTTTTTTTAACAAAAAATCATTTCAAATGAGATAGTCTGTGGCACTATACTGTTCTCTAGCTCTTAGTGTTTGGCGCATCCAGTTGAGCGCTGTTTCTTTTTTTTTAACAAAAAATCATTTCAAATGAGAAAATGAGATAGTCTGTGGCACTGTACTGTTCTCTAGCTCTTAGTGTTTGGCGCATCCAGTTAGAACGCTGTTTCTTTTTTTTGAACAAAAAATCATTTCAAATGAGATAGTCTGTGGCACTATACTGTTCTCTAGCTCTTAATGTTTGGCGCATCCAGTTGAGCGCTGTTTCTTTTTTTTTAACAAAAAATCATTTCAAATGAGAAAATGAGATAGTCTGTGGCACTGTACTGTTCTCTAGCTCTTAGTGATTGGCGCATCCAGTTAGAGCGCTGTTTCTTTTTTTTTTTACAAAAAGTCATTTCAAATGAGATAGTCTGTGGCACTATACTGTTCTCTAGCTCTTAGTGTTTGGCGCATCCAGTTAGAACGCTGTTTCTTTTTTTTTAACAAAAAATCATTTCAAATGAGATAGTCTGTGGCACTATACTGTTCTCTAGCTCTTAATGTTTGGCGCATCCAGTTGAGCGCTGTTTCTTTTTTTTTAACAAAAAATCATTTCAAATGAGAAAATGAGATAGTCTGTGGCACTGTACTGTTCTCTAGCTCTTAGTGATTGGCGCATCCAGTTAGAGCGCTGTTTCTTTTTTTTTTTACAAAAAGTCATTTCAAATGAGATAGTCTGTGGCACTATACTGTTCTCTAGCTCTTAGTGTTTGGCGCATCCAGTTAGAACGCTGTTTCTTTTTTTTGAACAAAAAATCATTTCAAATGAGATAGTCTGTGGCACTATACTGTTCTCTAGCTCTTAATGTTTGGCGCATCCAGTTGAGCGCTGTTTCTTTTTTTTGAACAAAAAATCATTTCAAATGAGATAGTCTGTGGCACTATACTGTTCTCTAGCTCTTAATGTTTGGCGCATCCAGTTGAGCGCTGTTTCTTTTTTTTTAACAAAAAATCATTTCAAATGAGAAAATGAGATAGTCTGTGGCACTGTACTGTTCTCTAGCTCTTAATGTTTGGCGCATCCAGTTAGAGCGCTGTTTCTTTTTTTTAACAAAAAATCATTTCAAATGAGATAGTCTGTGGCACTATACTGTTCTCTAGCTCTTAGTGTTTGGCGCATCCAGTTAGAGCGCTGTTTCTTTTTTTTGAACAAAAATCATTTCAAATGAGAAAATGAGATAGTCTGTGGCACTGTACTGTTCTCTAGCTCTTAGTGTTTGGCGCATCCAGTTAGAACGCTGTTTCTTTTTTTTGAACAAAAAATCATTTCAAATGAGATAGTCTGTGGCACTATACTGTTCTCTAGCTCTTAATGTTTGGCGCATCCAGTTGAGCGCTGTTTCTTTTTTTTTAACAAAAAATCATTTCAAATGAGAAAATGAGATAGTCTGTGGCACTATACTGTTCTCTAGCTCTTAGTGTTTGGCGCATCCAGTTAGAACGCTGTTTCTTTTTTTTTAACAAAAAATCATTTCAAATGAGATAGTCTGTGGCACTATACTGTTCTCTAGCTCTTAATGTTTGGCGCATCCAGTTGAGCGCTGTTTCTTTTTTTTTAACAAAAAATCATTTCAAATGAGAAAATGAGATAGTCTGTGGCACTGTACTGTTCTCTAGCTCTTAGTGATTGGCGCATCCAGTTAGAGCGCTGTTTCTTTTTTTTTTTACAAAAAGTCATTTCAAATGAGATAGTCTGTGGCACTATACTGTTCTCTAGCTCTTAGTGTTTGGCGCATCCAGTTAGAACGCTGTTTCTTTTTTTTGAACAAAAAATCATTTCAAATGAGATAGTCTGTGGCACTATACTGTTCTCTAGCTCTTAATGTTTGGCGCATCCAGTTGAGCGCTGTTTCTTTTTTTTGAACAAAAAATCATTTCAAATGAGATAGTCTGTGGCACTATACTGTTCTCTAGCTCTTAATGTTTGGCGCATCCAGTTGAGCGCTGTTTCTTTTTTTTGAACAAAAATCATTTCAAATGAGAAAATGAGATAGTCTGTGGCACTGTACTGTTCTCTAGCTCTTAGTGTTTGGCGCATCCAGTTAGAACGCTGTTTCTTTTTTTTGAACAAAAAATCATTTCAAATGAGATAGTCTGTGGCACTATACTGTTCTCTAGCTCTTAATGTTTGGCGCATCCAGTTGAGCGCTGTTTCTTTTTTTTTAACAAAAAATCATTTCAAATGAGAAAATGAGATAGTCTGTGGCACTGTACTGTTCTCTAGCTCTTAGTGTTTGGCGCATCCAGTTAGAACGCTGTTTCTTTTTTTTGAACAAAAAATCATTTCAAATGAGATAGTCTGTGGCACTATACTGTTCTCTAGCTCTTAATGTTTGGCGCATCCAGTTGAGCGCTGTTTCTTTTTTTTTAACAAAAAATCATTTCAAATGAGAAAATGAGATAGTCTGTGGCACTGTACTGTTCTCTAGCTCTTAGTGATTGGCGCATCCAGTTAGAGCGCTGTTTCTTTTTTTTTTTACAAAAAGTCATTTCAAATGAGATAGTCTGTGGCACTATACTGTTCTCTAGCTCTTAGTGTTTGGCGCATCCAGTTGAGCGCTGTTTCTTTTTTTTTAACAAAAAATCATTTCAAATGAGAAAATGAGATAGTCTGTGGCACTGTACTGTTCTCTAGCTCTTAGTGTTTGGCGCATCCAGTTAGAACGCTGTTTCTTTTTTTTGAACAAAAAATCATTTCAAATGAGATAGTCTGTGGCACTATACTGTTCTCTAGCTCTTAATGTTTGGCGCATCCAGTTGAGCGCTGTTTCTTTTTTTTTAACAAAAAATCATTTCAAATGAGAAAATGAGATAGTCTGTGGCACTGTACTGTTCTCTAGCTCTTAGTGATTGGCGCATCCAGTTAGAGCGCTGTTTCTTTTTTTTTTTACAAAAAGTCATTTCAAATGAGATAGTCTGTGGCACTATACTGTTCTCTAGCTCTTAGTGTTTGGCGCATCCAGTTAGAACGCTGTTTCTTTTTTTTTAACAAAAAATCATTTCAAATGAGATAGTCTGTGGCACTATACTGTTCTCTAGCTCTTAATGTTTGGCGCATCCAGTTGAGCGCTGTTTCTTTTTTTTTAACAAAAAATCATTTCAAATGAGAAAATGAGATAGTCTGTGGCACTGTACTGTTCTCTAGCTCTTAGTGATTGGCGCATCCAGTTAGAGCGCTGTTTCTTTTTTTTTTTACAAAAAGTCATTTCAAATGAGATAGTCTGTGGCACTATACTGTTCTCTAGCTCTTAGTGTTTGGCGCATCCAGTTAGAACGCTGTTTCTTTTTTTTGAACAAAAAATCATTTCAAATGAGATAGTCTGTGGCACTATACTGTTCTCTAGCTCTTAATGTTTGGCGCATCCAGTTGAGCGCTGTTTCTTTTTTTTGAACAAAAAATCATTTCAAATGAGATAGTCTGTGGCACTATACTGTTCTCTAGCTCTTAATGTTTGGCGCATCCAGTTGAGCGCTGTTTCTTTTTTTTTAACAAAAAATCATTTCAAATGAGAAAATGAGATAGTCTGTGGCACTGTACTGTTCTCTAGCTCTTAATGTTTGGCGCATCCAGTTAGAGCGCTGTTTCTTTTTTTTAACAAAAAATCATTTCAAATGAGATAGTCTGTGGCACTATACTGTTCTCTAGCTCTTAGTGTTTGGCGCATCCAGTTAGAGCGCTGTTTCTTTTTTTTGAACAAAAATCATTTCAAATGAGAAAATGAGATAGTCTGTGGCACTGTACTGTTCTCTAGCTCTTAGTGTTTGGCGCATCCAGTTAGAACGCTGTTTCTTTTTTTTGAACAAAAAATCATTTCAAATGAGATAGTCTGTGGCACTATACTGTTCTCTAGCTCTTAATGTTTGGCGCATCCAGTTGAGCGCTGTTTCTTTTTTTTTAACAAAAAATCATTTCAAATGAGAAAATGAGATAGTCTGTGGCACTATACTGTTCTCTAGCTCTTAGTGTTTGGCGCATCCAGTTAGAACGCTGTTTCTTTTTTTTTAACAAAAAATCATTTCAAATGAGATAGTCTGTGGCACTATACTGTTCTCTAGCTCTTAATGTTTGGCGCATCCAGTTGAGCGCTGTTTCTTTTTTTTTAACAAAAATTCATTTCAAATGAGAAAATGAGATAGTCTGTGGCACTGTACTGTTCTCTAGCTCTTAGTGATTGGCGCATCCAGTTAGAGCGCTGTTTCTTTTTTTTTTTACAAAAAGTCATTTCAAATGAGATAGTCTGTGGCACTATACTGTTCTCTAGCTCTTAGTGTTTGGCGCATCCAGTTAGAACGCTGTTTCTTTTTTTTGAACAAAAAATCATTTCAAATGAGATAGTCTGTGGCACTATACTGTTCTCTAGCTCTTAATGTTTGGCGCATCCAGTTGAGCGCTGTTTCTTTTTTTTGAACAAAAAATCATTTCAAATGAGATAGTCTGTGGCACTATACTGTTCTCTAGCTCTTAATGTTTGGCGCATCCAGTTGAGCGCTGTTTCTTTTTTTTTAACAAAAAATCATTTCAAATGAGAAAATGAGATAGTCTGTGGCACTGTACTGTTCTCTAGCTCTTAATGTTTGGCGCATCCAGTTAGAGCGCTGTTTCTTTTTTTTAACAAAAAATCATTTCAAATGAGATAGTCTGTGGCACTATACTGTTCTCTAGCTCTTAGTGTTTGGCGCATCCAGTTGAGCGCTGTTTCTTTTTTTTTAACAAAAAATCATTTCAAATGAGAAAATGAGATAGTCTGTGGCACTGTACTGTTCTCTAGCTCTTAGTGTTTGGCGCATCCAGTTAGAACGCTGTTTCTTTTTTTTGAACAAAAAATCATTTCAAATGAGATAGTCTGTGGCACTATACTGTTCTCTAGCTCTTAATGTTTGGCGCATCCAGTTGAGCGCTGTTTCTTTTTTTTTAACAAAAAATCATTTCAAATGAGAAAATGAGATAGTCTGTGGCACTGTACTGTTCTCTAGCTCTTAGTGATTGGCGCATCCAGTTAGAGCGCTGTTTCTTTTTTTTTTTACAAAAAGTCATTTCAAATGAGATAGTCTGTGGCACTATACTGTTCTCTAGCTCTTAGTGTTTGGCGCATCCAGTTAGAACGCTGTTTCTTTTTTTTTAACAAAAAATCATTTCAAATGAGATAGTCTGTGGCACTATACTGTTCTCTAGCTCTTAATGTTTGGCGCATCCAGTTGAGCGCTGTTTCTTTTTTTTTAACAAAAAATCATTTCAAATGAGAAAATGAGATAGTCTGTGGCACTGTACTGTTCTCTAGCTCTTAGTGATTGGCGCATCCAGTTAGAGCGCTGTTTCTTTTTTTTTTTACAAAAAGTCATTTCAAATGAGATAGTCTGTGGCACTATACTGTTCTCTAGCTCTTAGTGTTTGGCGCATCCAGTTAGAACGCTGTTTCTTTTTTTTGAACAAAAAATCATTTCAAATGAGATAGTCTGTGGCACTATACTGTTCTCTAGCTCTTAATGTTTGGCGCATCCAGTTGAGCGCTGTTTCTTTTTTTTGAACAAAAAATCATTTCAAATGAGATAGTCTGTGGCACTATACTGTTCTCTAGCTCTTAATGTTTGGCGCATCCAGTTGAGCGCTGTTTCTTTTTTTTTAACAAAAAATCATTTCAAATGAGAAAATGAGATAGTCTGTGGCACTGTACTGTTCTCTAGCTCTTAATGTTTGGCGCATCCAGTTAGAGCGCTGTTTCTTTTTTTTAACAAAAAATCATTTCAAATGAGATAGTCTGTGGCACTATACTGTTCTCTAGCTCTTAGTGTTTGGCGCATCCAGTTAGAGCGCTGTTTCTTTTTTTTGAACAAAAATCATTTCAAATGAGAAAATGAGATAGTCTGTGGCACTGTACTGTTCTCTAGCTCTTAGTGTTTGGCGCATCCAGTTAGAACGCTGTTTCTTTTTTTTGAACAAAAAATCATTTCAAATGAGATAGTCTGTGGCACTATACTGTTCTCTAGCTCTTAATGTTTGGCGCATCCAGTTGAGCGCTGTTTCTTTTTTTTTAACAAAAAATCATTTCAAATGAGAAAATGAGATAGTCTGTGGCACTATACTGTTCTCTAGCTCTTAGTGTTTGGCGCATCCAGTTAGAACGCTGTTTCTTTTTTTTTAACAAAAAATCATTTCAAATGAGATAGTCTGTGGCACTATACTGTTCTCTAGCTCTTAATGTTTGGCGCATCCAGTTGAGCGCTGTTTCTTTTTTTTTAACAAAAAATCATTTCAAATGAGAAAATGAGATAGTCTGTGGCACTGTACTGTTCTCTAGCTCTTAGTGATTGGCGCATCCAGTTAGAGCGCTGTTTCTTTTTTTTTTTACAAAAAGTCATTTCAAATGAGATAGTCTGTGGCACTATACTGTTCTCTAGCTCTTAGTGTTTGGCGCATCCAGTTAGAACGCTGTTTCTTTTTTTTGAACAAAAAATCATTTCAAATGAGATAGTCTGTGGCACTATACTGTTCTCTAGCTCTTAATGTTTGGCGCATCCAGTTGAGCGCTGTTTCTTTTTTTTGAACAAAAAATCATTTCAAATGAGATAGTCTGTGGCACTATACTGTTCTCTAGCTCTTAATGTTTGGCGCATCCAGTTGAGCGCTGTTTCTTTTTTTTTAACAAAAAATCATTTCAAATGAGAAAATGAGATAGTCTGTGGCACTGTACTGTTCTCTAGCTCTTAATGTTTGGCGCATCCAGTTAGAGCGCTGTTTCTTTTTTTTAACAAAAAATCATTTCAAATGAGATAGTCTGTGGCACTATACTGTTCTCTAGCTCTTAGTGTTTGGCGCATCCAGTTAGAGCGCTGTTTTTTTTTCTGAACAAAAAATCATTTCAAATGAGATAGCCTGTAGCACTGTACTGTTCTCTAGCTCTTAGTATTTGGCGCATCCAGTTAGAGCGCTGTTTCTTTTTTTTAACAAAAAATAATTTCAAATGAGATAGTCTGTGGCACTATACTGTTCTCTAGCTCTTAGTGTTTGGCGCATCCAGTTAGAGCGCTGTTTCTTTTTTTTGAACAAAAAATCATTTCAAATGAGATAGTCTGTGGCACTGTACTGTTCTCTAGCTCTTAGTGTTTGGCGCATCCAGTTAGAGCGCTGTTTCTTTTTTTTTAACAAAAAATCATTTCAAATGAGATAGTCTGTGGCACTGTATTGTTCTCTAGCTCTTAGTGTTTGGCGCATCCAGTTAGAGCGCTGTTTCTTTTTTTTGAACAAAAAATCATTTCAAATGAGATAGTCTGTGGCACTGTACTGTTCTCTAGCTCTTAGTGTTTGGCGCATCCAGTTAGAGCGCTGTTTCTTTTTTTTTAACAAAAAAATATTTCAAATGAGATAGTCTGTGGCACTATACTGTTCTCTAGCTCTTAGTGTTTGGCGCATCCAGTTAGAACGCTGTTTCTTTTTTTTGAACAAAAAATCATTTCAAATGAGATAGTCTGTGGCACTATACTGTTCTCTAGCTCTTAATGTTTGGCGCATCCAGTTGAGCGCTGTTTCATTTTTTTTAACAAAAAATCATTTCAAATGAGAAAATGAGATAGTCTGTGGCTCTATACTGTTCTCTAGCTCTTAATGTTTGGCGCATCCAGTTGAGCGCTGTTTCTTTTTTTTTAACAAAAAATCATTTCAAATGAGAAAATGAGATAGTCTGTGGCACTGTACTGTTCTCTAGCTCTTAGTGTTTGGCGCATCCAGTTAGAACGCTGTTTCTTTTTTTTTAACAAAAAATCATTTCAAATGAGATAGTCTGTGGCACTATACTGTTCTCTAGCTCTTAATGTTTGGCGCATCCAGTTGAGCGCTGTTTCTTTTTTTTTAACAAAAAATCATTTCAAATGAGAAAATGAGATAGTCTGTGGCACTGTACTGTTCTCTAGCTCTTAGTGATTGGCGCATCCAGTTAGAGCGCTGTTTCTTTTTTTTTTTACAAAAAGTCATTTCAAATGAGATAGTCTGTGGCACTATACTGTTCTCTAGCTCTTAATGTTTGGCGCATCCAGTTGAGCGCTGTTTCTTTTTTTTTAACAAAAAATCATTTCAAATGAGAAAATGAGATAGTCTGTGGCACTATACTGTTCTCTAGCTCTTAGTGTTTGGCGCATCCAGTTAGAACGCTGTTTCTTTTTTTTGAACAAAAAATCATTTCAAATGAGATAGTCTGTGGCACTATACTGTTCTCTAGCTCTTAATGTTTGGCGCATCCAGTTGAGCGCTGTTTCTTTTTTTTTAACAAAAAATCATTTCAAATGAGAAAATGAGATAGTCTGTGGCACTGTACTGTTCTCTAGCTCTTAATGTTTGGCGCATCCAGTTAGAGCGCTGTTTCTTTTTTTTAACAAAAAATCATTTCAAATGAGATAGTCTGTGGCACTATACTGTTCTCTAGCTCTTAGTGTTTGGCGCATCCAGTTAGAGCGCTGTTTCTTTTTTTTGAACAAAAATCATTTCAAATGAGAAAATGAGATAGTCTGTGGCACTGTACTGTTCTCTAGCTCTTAGTGTTTGGCGCATCCAGTTAGAACGCTGTTTCTTTTTTTTGAACAAAAAATCATTTCAAATGAGATAGTCTGTGGCACTATACTGTTCTCTAGCTCTTAATGTTTGGCGCATCCAGTTGAGCGCTGTTTCTTTTTTTTTAACAAAAAATCATTTCAAATGAGAAAATGAGATAGTCTGTGGCACTGTACTGTTCTCTAGCTCTTAGTGTTTGGCGCATCCAGTTAGAACGCTGTTTCTTTTTTTTGAACAAAAAATCATTTCAAATGAGATAGTCTGTGGCACTATACTGTTCTCTAGCTCTTAATGTTTGGCGCATCCAGTTAGAGCGCTGTTTCTTTTTTTTTTTACAAAAAGTCATTTCAAATGAGATAGTCTGTGGCACTATACTGTTCTCTAGCTCTTAGTGTTTGGCGCATCCAGTTAGAACGCTGTTTCTTTTTTTTGAACAAAAAATCATTTCAAATGAGATAGTCTGTGGCACTATACTGTTCTCTAGCTCTTAATGTTTGGCGCAACCAGTTGAGCGCTGTTTCTTTTTTTTTAACAAAAAATCATTTCAAATGAGAAAATGAGATAGTCTGTGGCACTGTACTGTTCTCTAGCTCTTAGTGATTGGCGCATCCAGTTAGAGCGCTGTTTCTTTTTTTTTTTACAAAAAGTCATTTCAAATGAGATAGTCTGTGGCACTATACTGTTCTCTAGCTCTTAGTGTTTGGCGCATCCAGTTAGAACGCTGTTTCTTTTTTTTGAACAAAAAATCATTTCAAATGAGATAGTCTGTGGCACTATACTGTTCTCTAGCTCTTAATGTTTGGCGCATCCAGTTGAGCGCTGTTTCATTTTTTTTAACAAAAAATCATTTCAAATGAGAAAATGAGATAGTCTGTGGCTCTATACTGTTCTCTAGCTCTTAATGTTTGGCGCATCCAGTTGAGCGCTGTTTCTTTTTTTTTAACAAAAAATCATTTCAAATGAGAAAATGAGATAGTCTGTGGCACTGTACTGTTCTCTAGCTCTTAGTGTTTGGCGCATCCAGTTAGAACGCTGTTTCTTTTTTTTTAACAAAAAATCATTTCAAATGAGATAGTCTGTGGCACTATACTGTTCTCTAGCTCTTAGTGTTTGGCGCATCCAGTTAGAACGCTGTTTCTTTTTTTTTAACAAAAAATCATTTCAAATGAGATAGTCTGTGGCACTATACTGTTCTCTAGCTCTTAATGTTTGGCGCATCCAGTTGAGCGCTGTTTCTTTTTTTTTAACAAAAAATCATTTCAAATGAGAAAATGAGATAGTCTGTGGCACTGTACTGTTCTCTAGCTCTTAGTGATTGGCGCATCCAGTTAGAGCGCTGTTTCTTTTTTTTTTTACAAAAAGTCATTTCAAATGAGATAGTCTGTGGCACTATACTGTTCTCTAGCTCTTAGTGTTTGGCGCATCCAGTTAGAACGCTGTTTCTTTTTTTTGAACAAAAAATCATTTCAAATGAGATAGTCTGTGGCACTATACTGTTCTCTAGCTCTTAATGTTTGGCGCATCCAGTTGAGCGCTGTTTCTTTTTTTTGAACAAAAAATCATTTCAAATGAGAAAATGAGATAGTCTGTGGCACTGTACTGTTCTCTAGCTCTTAATGTTTGGCGCATCCAGTTAGAGCGCTGTTTCTTTTTTTTGAACAAAAAATCATTTCAAATGAGATAGTCTGTGGCACTATACTGTTCTCTAGCTCTTAGTGTTTGGCGCATCCAGTTAGAGCGCTGTTTCTTTTTTTTGAACAAAAATCATTTCAAATGAGAAAATGAGATAGTCTGTGGCACTGTACTGTTCTCTAGCTCTTAGTGTTTGGCGCATCCAGTTAGAACGCTGTTTCTTTTTTTTGAACAAAAAATCATTTCAAATGAGATAGTCTGTGGCACTATACTGTTCTCTAGCTCTTAATGTTTGGCGCATCCAGTTGAGCGCTGTTTCTTTTTTTTTAACAAAAAATCATTTCAAATGAGAAAATGAGATAGTCTGTGGCACTGTACTGTTCTCTAGCTCTTAGTGTTTGGCGCATCCAGTTAGAACGCTGTTTCTTTTTTTTGAACAAAAAATCATTTCAAATGAGATAGTCTGTGGCACTATACTGTTCTCTAGCTCTTAATGTTTGGCGCATCCAGTTGAGCGCTGTTTCTTTTTTTTTAACAAAAAATCATTTCAAATGAGAAAATGAGATAGTCTGTGGCACTGTACTGTTCTCTAGCTCTTAGTGATTGGCGCATCCAGTTAGAGCGCTGTTTCTTTTTTTTTAACAAAAAATCATTTCAAATGAGAAAATGAGATAGTCTGTGGCACTGTACTGTTCTCTAGCTCTTAGTGTTTGGGGCATCCAGTTAGAACGCTGTTTCTTTTTTTTGAACAAAAAATCATTTCAAATGAGATAGTCTGTGGCACTATACTGTTCTCTAGCTCTTAGTGTTTGGCGCATCCAGTTGAGCGCTGTTTCTTTTTTTTTAACAAAAAATCATTTCAAATGAGAAAATGAGATAGTCTGTGGCACTGTACTGTTCTCTAGCTCTTAGTGTTTGGGGCATCCAGTTAGAACGCTGTTTCTTTTTTTTGAACAAAAAATCATTTCAAATGAGATAGTCTGTGGCACTATACTGTTCTCTAGCTCTTAATGTTTGGCGCATCCAGTTGAGCGCTGTTTCTTTTTTTTTAACAAAAAATCATTTCAAATGAGAAAATGAGATAGTCTGTGGCACTGTACTGTTCTCTAGCTCTTAGTGATTGGCGCATCCAGTTAGAGCGCTGTTTCTTTTTTTTTTTTACAAAAAGTCATTTCAAATGAGATAGTCTGTGGCACTATACTGTTCTCTAGCTCTTAGTGTTTGGCGCATCCAGTTAGAACGCTGTTTCTTTTTTTTTAACAAAAAATCATTTCAAATGAGATAGTCTGTGGCACTATACTGTTCTCTAGCTCTTAATGTTTGGCGCATCCAGTTGAGCGCTGTTTCTTTTTTTTTAACAAAAAATCATTTCAAATGAGAAAATGAGATAGTCTGTGGCACTGTACTGTTCTCTAGCTCTTAGTGATTGGCGCATCCAGTTAGAGCGCTGTTTCTTTTTTTTTTTACAAAAAGTCATTTCAAATGAGATAGTCTGTGGCACTATACTGTTCTCTAGCTCTTAGTGTTTGGCGCATCCAGTTAGAACGCTGTTTCTTTTTTTTGAACAAAAAATCATTTCAAATGAGATAGTCTGTGGCACTATACTGTTCTCTAGCTCTTAATGTTTGGCGCATCCAGTTGAGCGCTGTTTCTTTTTTTTGAACAAAAAATCATTTCAAATGAGAAAATGAGATAGTCTGTGGCACTGTACTGTTCTCTAGCTCTTAATGTTTGGCGCATCCAGTTAGAGCGCTGTTTCTTTTTTTTGAACAAAAAATCATTTCAAATGAGATAGTCTGTGGCACTATACTGTTCTCTAGCTCTTAGTGTTTGGCGCATCCAGTTAGAGCGCTGTTTCTTTTTTTTGAACAAAAATCATTTCAAATGAGAAAATGAGATAGTCTGTGGCACTGTACTGTTCTCTAGCTCTTAGTGTTTGGCGCATCCAGTTAGAACGCTGTTTCTTTTTTTTGAACAAAAAATCATTTCAAATGAGATAGTCTGTGGCACTATACTGTTCTCTAGCTCTTAATGTTTGGCGCATCCAGTTGAGCGCTGTTTCTTTTTTTTTAACAAAAAATCATTTCAAATGAGAAAATGAGATAGTCTGTGGCACTGTACTGTTCTCTAGCTCTTAGTGTTTGGCGCATCCAGTTAGAACGCTGTTTCTTTTTTTTGAACAAAAAATCATTTCAAATGAGATAGTCTGTGGCACTATACTGTTCTCTAGCTCTTAATGTTTGGCGCATCCAGTTGAGCGCTGTTTCTTTTTTTTTAACAAAAAATCATTTCAAATGAGAAAATGAGATAGTCTGTGGCACTGTACTGTTCTCTAGCTCTTAGTGATTGGCGCATCCAGTTAGAGCGCTGTTTCTTTTTTTTTAACAAAAAATCATTTCAAATGAGAAAATGAGATAGTCTGTGGCACTGTACTGTTCTCTAGCTCTTAGTGTTTGGGGCATCCAGTTAGAACGCTGTTTCTTTTTTTTGAACAAAAAATCATTTCAAATGAGATAGTCTGTGGCACTATACTGTTCTCTAGCTCTTAGTGTTTGGCGCATCCAGTTGAGCGCTGTTTCTTTTTTTTTAACAAAAAATCATTTCAAATGAGAAAATGAGATAGTCTGTGGCACTGTACTGTTCTCTAGCTCTTAGTGTTTGGGGCATCCAGTTAGAACGCTGTTTCTTTTTTTTGAACAAAAAATCATTTCAAATGAGATAGTCTGTGGCACTATACTGTTCTCTAGCTCTTAATGTTTGGCGCATCCAGTTGAGCGCTGTTTCTTTTTTTTAACAAAAAATCATTTCAAATGAGAAAATGAGATAGTCTGTGGCACTGTACTGTTCTCTAGCTCTTAGTGATTGGCGCATCCAGTTAGAGCGCTGTTTCTTTTTTTTTTTACAAAAAGTCATTTCAAATGAGATAGTCTGTGGCACTATACTGTTCTCTAGCTCTTAGTGTTTGGCGCATCCAGTTAGAACGCTGTTTCTTTTTTTTTAACAAAAAATCATTTCAAATGAGATAGTCTGTGGCACTATACTGTTCTCTAGCTCTTAATGTTTGGCGCATCCAGTTGAGCGCTGTTTCTTTTTTTTTAACAAAAAATCATTTCAAATGAGAAAATGAGATAGTCTGTGGCACTGTACTGTTCTCTAGCTCTTAGTGATTGGCGCATCCAGTTAGAGCGCTGTTTCTTTTTTTTTTTACAAAAAGTCATTTCAAATGAGATAGTCTGTGGCACTATACTGTTCTCTAGCTCTTAGTGTTTGGCGCATCCAGTTAGAACGCTGTTTCTTTTTTTTGAACAAAAAATCATTTCAAATGAGATAGTCTGTGGCACTATACTGTTCTCTAGCTCTTAATGTTTGGCGCATCCAGTTGAGCGCTGTTTCTTTTTTTTGAACAAAAAATCATTTCAAATGAGATAGTCTGTGGCACTATACTGTTCTCTAGCTCTTAATGTTTGGCGCATCCAGTTGAGCGCTGTTTCTTTTTTTTTAACAAAAAATCATTTCAAATGAGAAAATGAGATAGTCTGTGGCACTGTACTGTTCTCTAGCTCTTAATGTTTGGCGCATCCAGTTAGAGCGCTGTTTCTTTTTTTTAACAAAAAATCATTTCAAATGAGATAGTCTGTGGCACTATACTGTTCTCTAGCTCTTAGTGTTTGGCGCATCCAGTTAGAGCGCTGTTTCTTTTTTTTGAACAAAAATCATTTCAAATGAGAAAATGAGATAGTCTGTGGCACTGTACTGTTCTCTAGCTCTTAGTGTTTGGCGCATCCAGTTAGAACGCTGTTTCTTTTTTTTGAACAAAAAATCATTTCAAATGAGATAGTCTGTGGCACTATACTGTTCTCTAGCTCTTAATGTTTGGCGCATCCAGTTGAGCGCTGTTTCTTTTTTTTTAACAAAAAATCATTTCAAATGAGAAAATGAGATAGTCTGTGGCACTATACTGTTCTCTAGCTCTTAGTGTTTGGCGCATCCAGTTAGAACGCTGTTTCTTTTTTTTTAACAAAAAATCATTTCAAATGAGATAGTCTGTGGCACTATACTGTTCTCTAGCTCTTAATGTTTGGCGCATCCAGTTGAGCGCTGTTTCTTTTTTTTTAACAAAAAATCATTTCAAATGAGAAAATGAGATAGTCTGTGGCACTGTACTGTTCTCTAGCTCTTAGTGATTGGCGCATCCAGTTAGAGCGCTGTTTCTTTTTTTTTTTACAAAAAGTCATTTCAAATGAGATAGTCTGTGGCACTATACTGTTCTCTAGCTCTTAGTGTTTGGCGCATCCAGTTAGAACGCTGTTTCTTTTTTTTGAACAAAAAATCATTTCAAATGAGATAGTCTGTGGCACTATACTGTTCTCTAGCTCTTAATGTTTGGCGCATCCAGTTGAGCGCTGTTTCTTTTTTTTGAACAAAAAATCATTTCAAATGAGATAGTCTGTGGCACTATACTGTTCTCTAGCTCTTAATGTTTGGCGCATCCAGTTGAGCGCTGTTTCTTTTTTTTTAACAAAAAATCATTTCAAATGAGAAAATGAGATAGTCTGTGGCACTGTACTGTTCTCTAGCTCTTAATGTTTGGCGCATCCAGTTAGAGCGCTGTTTCTTTTTTTTAACAAAAAATCATTTCAAATGAGATAGTCTGTGGCACTATACTGTTCTCTAGCTCTTAGTGTTTGGCGCATCCAGTTGAGCGCTGTTTCTTTTTTTTTAACAAAAAATCATTTCAAATGAGAAAATGAGATAGTCTGTGGCACTGTACTGTTCTCTAGCTCTTAGTGTTTGGCGCATCCAGTTAGAACGCTGTTTCTTTTTTTTGAACAAAAAATCATTTCAAATGAGATAGTCTGTGGCACTATACTGTTCTCTAGCTCTTAATGTTTGGCGCATCCAGTTGAGCGCTGTTTCTTTTTTTTTAACAAAAAATCATTTCAAATGAGAAAATGAGATAGTCTGTGGCACTGTACTGTTCTCTAGCTCTTAGTGATCGGCGCATCCAGTTAGAGCGCTGTTTCTTTTTTTTTTTACAAAAAGTCATTTCAAATGAGATAGTCTGTGGCACTATACTGTTCTCTAGCTCTTAGTGTTTGGCGCATCCAGTTAGAACGCTGTTTCTTTTATTTTAACAAAAAATCATTTCAAATGAGATAGTCTGTGGCACTATACTGTTCTCTAGCTCTTAATGTTTGGCGCATCCAGTTGAGCGCTGTTTCTTTTTTTTTAACAAAAAATCATTTCAAATGAGAAAATGAGATAGTCTGTGGCACTGTACTGTTCTCTAGCTCTTAGTGATTGGCGCATCCAGTTAGAGCGCTGTTTCTTTTTTTTTTTACAAAAAGTCATTTCAAATGAGATAGTCTGTGGCACTATACTGTTCTCTAGCTCTTAGTGTTTGGCGCATCCAGTTAGAACGCTGTTTCTTTTTTTTGAACAAAAAATCATTTCAAATGAGATAGTCTGTGGCACTATACTGTTCTCTAGCTCTTAATGTTTGGCGCATCCAGTTGAGCGCTGTTTCTTTTTTTTGAACAAAAAATCATTTCAAATGAGATAGTCTGTGGCACTATACTGTTCTCTAGCTCTTAATGTTTGGCGCATCCAGTTGAGCGCTGTTTCTTTTTTTTTAACAAAAAATCATTTCAAATGAGAAAATGAGATAGTCTGTGGCACTGTACTGTTCTCTAGCTCTTAATGTTTGGCGCATCCAGTTAGAGCGCTGTTTCTTTTTTTTAACAAAAAATCATTTCAAATGAGATAGTCTGTGGCACTATACTGTTCTCTAGCTCTTAGTGTTTGGCGCATCCAGTTAGAGCGCTGTTTCTTTTTTTTGAACAAAAATCATTTCAAATGAGAAAATGAGATAGTCTGTGGCACTGTACTGTTCTCTAGCTCTTAGTGTTTGGCGCATCCAGTTAGAACGCTGTTTCTTTTTTTTTAACAAAAAATCATTTCAAATGAGATAGTCTGTGGCACTATACTGTTCTCTAGCTCTTAATGTTTGGCGCATCCAGTTGAGCGCTGTTTCTTTTTTTTTAACAAAAAATCATTTCAAATGAGAAAATGAGATAGTCTGTGGCACTATACTGTTCTCTAGCTCTTAGTGTTTGGCGCATCCAGTTAGAACGCTGTTTCTTTTTTTTTAACAAAAAATCATTTCAAATGAGATAGTCTGTGGCACTATACTGTTCTCTAGCTCTTAATGTTTGGCGCATCCAGTTGAGCGCTGTTTCTTTTTTTTTAACAAAAAATCATTTCAAATGAGAAAATGAGATAGTCTGTGGCACTGTACTGTTCTCTAGCTCTTAGTGATTGGCGCATCCAGTTAGAGCGCTGTTTCTTTTTTTTTTTACAAAAAGTCATTTCAAATGAGATAGTCTGTGGCACTATACTGTTCTCTAGCTCTTAGTGTTTGGCGCATCCAGTTAGAACGCTGTTTCTTTTTTTTGAACAAAAAATCATTTCAAATGAGATAGTCTGTGGCACTATACTGTTCTCTAGCTCTTAATGTTTGGCGCATCCAGTTGAGCGCTGTTTCTTTTTTTTTAACAAAAAATCATTTCAAATGAGAAAATGAGATAGTCTGTGGCACTGTACTGTTCTCTAGCTCTTAGTGTTTGGCGCATCCAGTTAGAACGCTGTTTCTTTTTTTTGAACAAAAAATCATTTCAAATGAGATAGTCTGTGGCACTATACTGTTCTCTAGCTCTTAATGTTTGGCGCATCCAGTTGAGCGCTGTTTCTTTTTTTTTAACAAAAAATCATTTCAAATGAGAAAATGAGATAGTCTGTGGCACTGTACTGTTCTCTAGCTCTTAGTGATTGGCGCATCCAGTTAGAGCGCTGTTTCTTTTTTTTTTTTACAAAAAGTCATTTCAAATGAGATAGTCTGTGGCACTATACTGTTCTCTAGCTCTTAGTGTTTGGCGCATCCAGTTAGAACGCTGTTTCTTTTTTTTTAACAAAAAATCATTTCAAATGAGATAGTCTGTGGCACTATACTGTTCTCTAGCTCTTAATGTTTGGCGCATCCAGTTGAGCGCTGTTTCTTTTTTTTTAACAAAAAATCATTTCAAATGAGAAAATGAGATAGTCTGTGGCACTGTACTGTTCTCTAGCTCTTAATGTTTGGCGCATCCAGTTAGAGCGCTGTTTCTTTTTTTTAACAAAAAATTATTTCAAATGAGATAGTCTGTGGCACTATACTGTTCTCTAGCTCTTAGTGTTTGGCGCATCCAGTTAGAGCGCTGTTTCTTTTTTTTGAACAAAAATCATTTCAAATGAGAAAATGAGATAGTCTGTGGCACTGTACTGTTCTCTAGCTCTTAGTGTTTGGCGCATCCAGTTAGAACGCTGTTTCTTTTTTTTTAACAAAAAATCATTTCAAATGAGATAGTCTGTGGCACTATACTGTTCTCTAGCTCTTAATGTTTGGCGCATCCAGTTGAGCGCTGTTTCTTTTTTTTTAACAAAAAATCATTTCAAATGAGAAAATGAGATAGTCTGTGGCACTATACTGTTCTCTAGCTCTTAGTGTTTGGCGCATCCAGTTAGAACGCTGTTTCTTTTTTTTTAACAAAAAATCATTTCAAATGAGATAGTCTGTGGCACTATACTGTTCTCTAGCTCTTAATGTTTGGCGCATCCAGTTGAGCGCTGTTTCTTTTTTTTTAACAAAAAATCATTTCAAATGAGAAAATGAGATAGTCTGTGGCACTGTACTGTTCTCTAGCTCTTAGTGATTGGCGCATCCAGTTAGAGCGCTGTTTCTTTTTTTTTTTACAAAAAGTCATTTCAAATGAGATAGTCTGTGGCACTATACTGTTCTCTAGCTCTTAATGTTTGGCGCATCCAGTTGAGCGCTGTTTCTTTTTTTTGAACAAAAAATCATTTCAAATGAGAAAATGAGATAGTCTGTGGCACTGTACTGTTCTCTAGCTCTTAATGTTTGGCGCATCCAGTTAGAGCGCTGTTTCTTTTTTTTGAACAAAAAATCATTTCAAATGAGATAGTCTGTGGCACTATACTGTTCTCTAGCTCTTAGTGTTTGGCGCATCCAGTTAGAGCGCTGTTTCTTTTTTTTGAACAAAAATCATTTCAAATGAGAAAATGAGATAGTCTGTGGCACTGTACTGTTCTCTAGCTCTTAGTGTTTGGCGCATCCAGTTAGAACGCTGTTTCTTTTTTTTGAACAAAAAATCATTTCAAATGAGATAGTCTGTGGCACTATACTGTTCTCTAGCTCTTAATGTTTGGCGCATCCAGTTGAGCGCTGTTTCTTTTTTTTTAACAAAAAATCATTTCAAATGAGAAAATGAGATAGTCTGTGGCACTGTACTGTTCTCTAGCTCTTAGTGTTTGGCGCATCCAGTTAGAACGCTGTTTCTTTTTTTTGAACAAAAAATCATTTCAAATGAGATAGTCTGTGGCACTATACTGTTCTCTAGCTCTTAATGTTTGGCGCATCCAGTTGAGCGCTGTTTCTTTTTTTTTAACAAAAAATCATTTCAAATGAGAAAATGAGATAGTCTGTGGCACTGTACTGTTCTCTAGCTCTTAGTGATTGGCGCATCCAGTTAGAGCGCTGTTTCTTTTTTTTTAACAAAAAATCATTTCAAATGAGAAAATGAGATAGTCTGTGGCACTGTACTGTTCTCTAGCTCTTAGTGTTTGGGGCATCCAGTTAGAACGCTGTTTCTTTTTTTTGAACAAAAAATCATTTCAAATGAGATAGTCTGTGGCACTATACTGTTCTCTAGCTCTTAGTGTTTGGCGCATCCAGTTGAGCGCTGTTTCTTTTTTTTTAACAAAAAATCATTTCAAATGAGAAAATGAGATAGTCTGTGGCACTGTACTGTTCTCTAGCTCTTAGTGTTTGGGGCATCCAGTTAGAACGCTGTTTCTTTTTTTTGAACAAAAAATCATTTCAAATGAGATAGTCTGTGGCACTATACTGTTCTCTAGCTCTTAATGTTTGGCGCATCCAGTTGAGCGCTGTTTCTTTTTTTTTAACAAAAAATCATTTCAAATGAGAAAATGAGATAGTCTGTGGCACTGTACTGTTCTCTAGCTCTTAGTGATTGGCGCATCCAGTTAGAGCGCTGTTTCTTTTTTTTTTTTACAAAAAGTCATTTCAAATGAGATAGTCTGTGGCACTATACTGTTCTCTAGCTCTTAGTGTTTGGCGCATCCAGTTAGAACGCTGTTTCTTTTTTTTTAACAAAAAATCATTTCAAATGAGATAGTCTGTGGCACTATACTGTTCTCTAGCTCTTAATGTTTGGCGCATCCAGTTGAGCGCTGTTTCTTTTTTTTTAACAAAAAATCATTTCAAATGAGAAAATGAGATAGTCTGTGGCACTGTACTGTTCTCTAGCTCTTAGTGATTGGCGCATCCAGTTAGAGCGCTGTTTCTTTTTTTTTTTACAAAAAGTCATTTCAAATGAGATAGTCTGTGGCACTATACTGTTCTCTAGCTCTTAGTGTTTGGCGCATCCAGTTAGAGCGCTGTTTCTTTTTTTTGAACAAAAATCATTTCAAATGAGAAAATGAGATAGTCTGTGGCACTGTACTGTTCTCTAGCTCTTAGTGTTTGGCGCATCCAGTTAGAACGCTGTTTCTTTTTTTTGAACAAAAAATCATTTCAAATGAGATAGTCTGTGGCACTATACTGTTCTCTAGCTCTTAATGTTTGGCGCATCCAGTTGAGCGCTGTTTCTTTTTTTTTAACAAAAAATCATTTCAAATGAGAAAATGAGATAGTCTGTGGCACTGTACTGTTCTCTAGCTCTTAGTGTTTGGCGCATCCAGTTAGAACGCTGTTTCTTTTTTTTGAACAAAAAATCATTTCAAATGAGATAGTCTGTGGCACTATACTGTTCTCTAGCTCTTAATGTTTGGCGCATCCAGTTGAGCGCTGTTTCTTTTTTTTTAACAAAAAATCATTTCAAATGAGAAAATGAGATAGTCTGTGGCACTGTACTGTTCTCTAGCTCTTAGTGATTGGCGCATCCAGTTAGAGCGCTGTTTCTTTTTTTTTAACAAAAAATCATTTCAAATGAGAAAATGAGATAGTCTGTGGCACTGTACTGTTCTCTAGCTCTTAGTGTTTGGGGCATCCAGTTAGAACGCTGTTTCTTTTTTTTGAACAAAAAATCATTTCAAATGAGATAGTCTGTGGCACTATACTGTTCTCTAGCTCTTAGTGTTTGGCGCATCCAGTTGAGCGCTGTTTCTTTTTTTTTAACAAAAAATCATTTCAAATGAGAAAATGAGATAGTCTGTGGCACTGTACTGTTCTCTAGCTCTTAGTGTTTGGGGCATCCAGTTAGAACGCTGTTTCTTTTTTTTGAACAAAAAATCATTTCAAATGAGATAGTCTGTGGCACTATACTGTTCTCTAGCTCTTAATGTTTGGCGCATCCAGTTGAGCGCTGTTTCTTTTTTTTAACAAAAAATCATTTCAAATGAGAAAATGAGATAGTCTGTGGCACTGTACTGTTCTCTAGCTCTTAGTGATTGGCGCATCCAGTTAGAGCGCTGTTTCTTTTTTTTTTTACAAAAAGTCATTTCAAATGAGATAGTCTGTGGCACTATACTGTTCTCTAGCTCTTAGTGTTTGGCGCATCCAGTTAGAACGCTGTTTCTTTTTTTTTAACAAAAAATCATTTCAAATGAGATAGTCTGTGGCACTATACTGTTCTCTAGCTCTTAATGTTTGGCGCATCCAGTTGAGCGCTGTTTCTTTTTTTTTAACAAAAAATCATTTCAAATGAGAAAATGAGATAGTCTGTGGCACTGTACTGTTCTCTAGCTCTTAGTGATTGGCGCATCCAGTTAGAGCGCTGTTTCTTTTTTTTTTTACAAAAAGTCATTTCAAATGAGATAGTCTGTGGCACTATACTGTTCTCTAGCTCTTAGTGTTTGGCGCATCCAGTTAGAACGCTGTTTCTTTTTTTTGAACAAAAAATCATTTCAAATGAGATAGTCTGTGGCACTATACTGTTCTCTAGCTCTTAATGTTTGGCGCATCCAGTTGAGCGCTGTTTCTTTTTTTTGAACAAAAAATCATTTCAAATGAGATAGTCTGTGGCACTATACTGTTCTCTAGCTCTTAATGTTTGGCGCATCCAGTTGAGCGCTGTTTCTTTTTTTTTAACAAAAAATCATTTCAAATGAGAAAATGAGATAGTCTGTGGCACTGTACTGTTCTCTAGCTCTTAATGTTTGGCGCATCCAGTTAGAGCGCTGTTTCTTTTTTTTAACAAAAAATCATTTCAAATGAGATAGTCTGTGGCACTATACTGTTCTCTAGCTCTTAGTGTTTGGCGCATCCAGTTAGAGCGCTGTTTCTTTTTTTTGAACAAAAATCATTTCAAATGAGAAAATGAGATAGTCTGTGGCACTGTACTGTTCTCTAGCTCTTAGTGTTTGGCGCATCCAGTTAGAACGCTGTTTCTTTTTTTTGAACAAAAAATCATTTCAAATGAGATAGTCTGTGGCACTATACTGTTCTCTAGCTCTTAATGTTTGGCGCATCCAGTTGAGCGCTGTTTCTTTTTTTTTAACAAAAAATCATTTCAAATGAGAAAATGAGATAGTCTGTGGCACTATACTGTTCTCTAGCTCTTAGTGTTTGGCGCATCCAGTTAGAACGCTGTTTCTTTTTTTTTAACAAAAAATCATTTCAAATGAGATAGTCTGTGGCACTATACTGTTCTCTAGCTCTTAATGTTTGGCGCATCCAGTTGAGCGCTGTTTCTTTTTTTTTAACAAAAAATCATTTCAAATGAGAAAATGAGATAGTCTGTGGCACTGTACTGTTCTCTAGCTCTTAGTGATTGGCGCATCCAGTTAGAGCGCTGTTTCTTTTTTTTTTTACAAAAAGTCATTTCAAATGAGATAGTCTGTGGCACTATACTGTTCTCTAGCTCTTAGTGTTTGGCGCATCCAGTTAGAACGCTGTTTCTTTTTTTTGAACAAAAAATCATTTCAAATGAGATAGTCTGTGGCACTATACTGTTCTCTAGCTCTTAATGTTTGGCGCATCCAGTTGAGCGCTGTTTCTTTTTTTTGAACAAAAAATCATTTCAAATGAGATAGTCTGTGGCACTATACTGTTCTCTAGCTCTTAATGTTTGGCGCATCCAGTTGAGCGCTGTTTCTTTTTTTTTAACAAAAAATCATTTCAAATGAGAAAATGAGATAGTCTGTGGCACTGTACTGTTCTCTAGCTCTTAATGTTTGGCGCATCCAGTTAGAGCGCTGTTTCTTTTTTTTAACAAAAAATCATTTCAAATGAGATAGTCTGTGGCACTATACTGTTCTCTAGCTCTTAGTGTTTGGCGCATCCAGTTGAGCGCTGTTTCTTTTTTTTTAACAAAAAATCATTTCAAATGAGAAAATGAGATAGTCTGTGGCACTGTACTGTTCTCTAGCTCTTAGTGTTTGGCGCATCCAGTTAGAACGCTGTTTCTTTTTTTTGAACAAAAAATCATTTCAAATGAGATAGTCTGTGGCACTATACTGTTCTCTAGCTCTTAATGTTTGGCGCATCCAGTTGAGCGCTGTTTCTTTTTTTTTAACAAAAAATCATTTCAAATGAGAAAATGAGATAGTCTGTGGCACTGTACTGTTCTCTAGCTCTTAGTGATCGGCGCATCCAGTTAGAGCGCTGTTTCTTTTTTTTTTTACAAAAAGTCATTTCAAATGAGATAGTCTGTGGCACTATACTGTTCTCTAGCTCTTAGTGTTTGGCGCATCCAGTTAGAACGCTGTTTCTTTTATTTTAACAAAAAATCATTTCAAATGAGATAGTCTGTGGCACTATACTGTTCTCTAGCTCTTAATGTTTGGCGCATCCAGTTGAGCGCTGTTTCTTTTTTTTTAACAAAAAATCATTTCAAATGAGAAAATGAGATAGTCTGTGGCACTGTACTGTTCTCTAGCTCTTAGTGATTGGCGCATCCAGTTAGAGCGCTGTTTCTTTTTTTTTTTACAAAAAGTCATTTCAAATGAGATAGTCTGTGGCACTATACTGTTCTCTAGCTCTTAGTGTTTGGCGCATCCAGTTAGAACGCTGTTTCTTTTTTTTGAACAAAAAATCATTTCAAATGAGATAGTCTGTGGCACTATACTGTTCTCTAGCTCTTAATGTTTGGCGCATCCAGTTGAGCGCTGTTTCTTTTTTTTGAACAAAAAATCATTTCAAATGAGATAGTCTGTGGCACTATACTGTTCTCTAGCTCTTAATGTTTGGCGCATCCAGTTGAGCGCTGTTTCTTTTTTTTTAACAAAAAATCATTTCAAATGAGAAAATGAGATAGTCTGTGGCACTGTACTGTTCTCTAGCTCTTAATGTTTGGCGCATCCAGTTAGAGCGCTGTTTCTTTTTTTTAACAAAAAATCATTTCAAATGAGATAGTCTGTGGCACTATACTGTTCTCTAGCTCTTAGTGTTTGGCGCATCCAGTTAGAGCGCTGTTTCTTTTTTTTGAACAAAAATCATTTCAAATGAGAAAATGAGATAGTCTGTGGCACTGTACTGTTCTCTAGCTCTTAGTGTTTGGCGCATCCAGTTAGAACGCTGTTTCTTTTTTTTTAACAAAAAATCATTTCAAATGAGATAGTCTGTGGCACTATACTGTTCTCTAGCTCTTAATGTTTGGCGCATCCAGTTGAGCGCTGTTTCTTTTTTTTTAACAAAAAATCATTTCAAATGAGAAAATGAGATAGTCTGTGGCACTATACTGTTCTCTAGCTCTTAGTGTTTGGCGCATCCAGTTAGAACGCTGTTTCTTTTTTTTTAACAAAAAATCATTTCAAATGAGATAGTCTGTGGCACTATACTGTTCTCTAGCTCTTAATGTTTGGCGCATCCAGTTGAGCGCTGTTTCTTTTTTTTTAACAAAAAATCATTTCAAATGAGAAAATGAGATAGTCTGTGGCACTGTACTGTTCTCTAGCTCTTAGTGATTGGCGCATCCAGTTAGAGCGCTGTTTCTTTTTTTTTTTACAAAAAGTCATTTCAAATGAGATAGTCTGTGGCACTATACTGTTCTCTAGCTCTTAGTGTTTGGCGCATCCAGTTAGAACGCTGTTTCTTTTTTTTGAACAAAAAATCATTTCAAATGAGATAGTCTGTGGCACTATACTGTTCTCTAGCTCTTAATGTTTGGCGCATCCAGTTGAGCGCTGTTTCTTTTTTTTTAACAAAAAATCATTTCAAATGAGAAAATGAGATAGTCTGTGGCACTGTACTGTTCTCTAGCTCTTAGTGTTTGGCGCATCCAGTTAGAACGCTGTTTCTTTTTTTTGAACAAAAAATCATTTCAAATGAGATAGTCTGTGGCACTATACTGTTCTCTAGCTCTTAATGTTTGGCGCATCCAGTTGAGCGCTGTTTCTTTTTTTTTAACAAAAAATCATTTCAAATGAGAAAATGAGATAGTCTGTGGCACTGTACTGTTCTCTAGCTCTTAGTGATTGGCGCATCCAGTTAGAGCGCTGTTTCTTTTTTTTTTTTACAAAAAGTCATTTCAAATGAGATAGTCTGTGGCACTATACTGTTCTCTAGCTCTTAGTGTTTGGCGCATCCAGTTAGAACGCTGTTTCTTTTTTTTTAACAAAAAATCATTTCAAATGAGATAGTCTGTGGCACTATACTGTTCTCTAGCTCTTAATGTTTGGCGCATCCAGTTGAGCGCTGTTTCTTTTTTTTTAACAAAAAATCATTTCAAATGAGAAAATGAGATAGTCTGTGGCACTGTACTGTTCTCTAGCTCTTAATGTTTGGCGCATCCAGTTAGAGCGCTGTTTCTTTTTTTTAACAAAAAATTATTTCAAATGAGATAGTCTGTGGCACTATACTGTTCTCTAGCTCTTAGTGTTTGGCGCATCCAGTTAGAGCGCTGTTTCTTTTTTTTGAACAAAAATCATTTCAAATGAGAAAATGAGATAGTCTGTGGCACTGTACTGTTCTCTAGCTCTTAGTGTTTGGCGCATCCAGTTAGAACGCTGTTTCTTTTTTTTTAACAAAAAATCATTTCAAATGAGATAGTCTGTGGCACTATACTGTTCTCTAGCTCTTAATGTTTGGCGCATCCAGTTGAGCGCTGTTTCTTTTTTTTTAACAAAAAATCATTTCAAATGAGAAAATGAGATAGTCTGTGGCACTATACTGTTCTCTAGCTCTTAGTGTTTGGCGCATCCAGTTAGAACGCTGTTTCTTTTTTTTTAACAAAAAATCATTTCAAATGAGATAGTCTGTGGCACTATACTGTTCTCTAGCTCTTAATGTTTGGCGCATCCAGTTGAGCGCTGTTTCTTTTTTTTTAACAAAAAATCATTTCAAATGAGAAAATGAGATAGTCTGTGGCACTGTACTGTTCTCTAGCTCTTAGTGATTGGCGCATCCAGTTAGAGCGCTGTTTCTTTTTTTTTTTACAAAAAGTCATTTCAAATGAGATAGTCTGTGGCACTATACTGTTCTCTAGCTCTTAGTGTTTGGCGCATCCAGTTAGAACGCTGTTTCTTTTTTTTGAACAAAAAATCATTTCAAATGAGATAGTCTGTGGCACTATACTGTTCTCTAGCTCTTAATGTTTGGCGCATCCAGTTGAGCGCTGTTTCTTTTTTTTGAACAAAAAATCATTTCAAATGAGAAAATGAGATAGTCTGTGGCACTGTACTGTTCTCTAGCTCTTAATGTTTGGCGCATCCAGTTAGAGCGCTGTTTCTTTTTTTTGAACAAAAAATCATTTCAAATGAGATAGTCTGTGGCACTATACTGTTCTCTAGCTCTTAGTGTTTGGCGCATCCAGTTAGAGCGCTGTTTCTTTTTTTTGAACAAAAATCATTTCAAATGAGAAAATGAGATAGTCTGTGGCACTGTACTGTTCTCTAGCTCTTAGTGTTTGGCGCATCCAGTTAGAACGCTGTTTCTTTTTTTTGAACAAAAAATCATTTCAAATGAGATAGTCTGTGGCACTATACTGTTCTCTAGCTCTTAATGTTTGGCGCATCCAGTTGAGCGCTGTTTCTTTTTTTTTAACAAAAAATCATTTCAAATGAGAAAATGAGATAGTCTGTGGCACTGTACTGTTCTCTAGCTCTTAGTGTTTGGCGCATCCAGTTAGAACGCTGTTTCTTTTTTTTGAACAAAAAATCATTTCAAATGAGATAGTCTGTGGCACTATACTGTTCTCTAGCTCTTAATGTTTGGCGCATCCAGTTGAGCGCTGTTTCTTTTTTTTTAACAAAAAATCATTTCAAATGAGAAAATGAGATAGTCTGTGGCACTGTACTGTTCTCTAGCTCTTAGTGATTGGCGCATCCAGTTAGAGCGCTGTTTCTTTTTTTTTAACAAAAAATCATTTCAAATGAGAAAATGAGATAGTCTGTGGCACTGTACTGTTCTCTAGCTCTTAGTGTTTGGGGCATCCAGTTAGAACGCTGTTTCTTTTTTTTGAACAAAAAATCATTTCAAATGAGATAGTCTGTGGCACTATACTGTTCTCTAGCTCTTAGTGTTTGGCGCATCCAGTTGAGCGCTGTTTCTTTTTTTTTAACAAAAAATCATTTCAAATGAGAAAATGAGATAGTCTGTGGCACTGTACTGTTCTCTAGCTCTTAGTGTTTGGGGCATCCAGTTAGAACGCTGTTTCTTTTTTTTGAACAAAAAATCATTTCAAATGAGATAGTCTGTGGCACTATACTGTTCTCTAGCTCTTAATGTTTGGCGCATCCAGTTGAGCGCTGTTTCTTTTTTTTTAACAAAAAATCATTTCAAATGAGAAAATGAGATAGTCTGTGGCACTGTACTGTTCTCTAGCTCTTAGTGATTGGCGCATCCAGTTAGAGCGCTGTTTCTTTTTTTTTTTTACAAAAAGTCATTTCAAATGAGATAGTCTGTGGCACTATACTGTTCTCTAGCTCTTAGTGTTTGGCGCATCCAGTTAGAACGCTGTTTCTTTTTTTTTAACAAAAAATCATTTCAAATGAGATAGTCTGTGGCACTATACTGTTCTCTAGCTCTTAATGTTTGGCGCATCCAGTTGAGCGCTGTTTCTTTTTTTTTAACAAAAAATCATTTCAAATGAGAAAATGAGATAGTCTGTGGCACTGTACTGTTCTCTAGCTCTTAGTGATTGGCGCATCCAGTTAGAGCGCTGTTTCTTTTTTTTTTTACAAAAAGTCATTTCAAATGAGATAGTCTGTGGCACTATACTGTTCTCTAGCTCTTAGTGTTTGGCGCATCCAGTTAGAACGCTGTTTCTTTTTTTTGAACAAAAAATCATTTCAAATGAGATAGTCTGTGGCACTATACTGTTCTCTAGCTCTTAATGTTTGGCGCATCCAGTTGAGCGCTGTTTCTTTTTTTTGAACAAAAAATCATTTCAAATGAGAAAATGAGATAGTCTGTGGCACTGTACTGTTCTCTAGCTCTTAATGTTTGGCGCATCCAGTTAGAGCGCTGTTTCTTTTTTTTGAACAAAAAATCATTTCAAATGAGATAGTCTGTGGCACTATACTGTTCTCTAGCTCTTAGTGTTTGGCGCATCCAGTTAGAGCGCTGTTTCTTTTTTTTGAACAAAAATCATTTCAAATGAGAAAATGAGATAGTCTGTGGCACTGTACTGTTCTCTAGCTCTTAGTGTTTGGCGCATCCAGTTAGAACGCTGTTTCTTTTTTTTGAACAAAAAATCATTTCAAATGAGATAGTCTGTGGCACTATACTGTTCTCTAGCTCTTAATGTTTGGCGCATCCAGTTGAGCGCTGTTTCTTTTTTTTTAACAAAAAATCATTTCAAATGAGAAAATGAGATAGTCTGTGGCACTGTACTGTTCTCTAGCTCTTAGTGTTTGGCGCATCCAGTTAGAACGCTGTTTCTTTTTTTTGAACAAAAAATCATTTCAAATGAGATAGTCTGTGGCACTATACTGTTCTCTAGCTCTTAATGTTTGGCGCATCCAGTTGAGCGCTGTTTCTTTTTTTTTAACAAAAAATCATTTCAAATGAGAAAATGAGATAGTCTGTGGCACTGTACTGTTCTCTAGCTCTTAGTGATTGGCGCATCCAGTTAGAGCGCTGTTTCTTTTTTTTTAACAAAAAATCATTTCAAATGAGAAAATGAGATAGTCTGTGGCACTGTACTGTTCTCTAGCTCTTAGTGTTTGGGGCATCCAGTTAGAACGCTGTTTCTTTTTTTTGAACAAAAAATCATTTCAAATGAGATAGTCTGTGGCACTATACTGTTCTCTAGCTCTTAGTGTTTGGCGCATCCAGTTGAGCGCTGTTTCTTTTTTTTTAACAAAAAATCATTTCAAATGAGAAAATGAGATAGTCTGTGGCACTGTACTGTTCTCTAGCTCTTAGTGTTTGGGGCATCCAGTTAGAACGCTGTTTCTTTTTTTTGAACAAAAAATCATTTCAAATGAGATAGTCTGTGGCACTATACTGTTCTCTAGCTCTTAATGTTTGGCGCATCCAGTTGAGCGCTGTTTCTTTTTTTTAACAAAAAATCATTTCAAATGAGAAAATGAGATAGTCTGTGGCACTGTACTGTTCTCTAGCTCTTAGTGATTGGCGCATCCAGTTAGAGCGCTGTTTCTTTTTTTTTTTACAAAAAGTCATTTCAAATGAGATAGTCTGTGGCACTATACTGTTCTCTAGCTCTTAGTGTTTGGCGCATCCAGTTAGAACGCTGTTTCTTTTTTTTTAACAAAAAATCATTTCAAATGAGATAGTCTGTGGCACTATACTGTTCTCTAGCTCTTAATGTTTGGCGCATCCAGTTGAGCGCTGTTTCTTTTTTTTTAACAAAAAATCATTTCAAATGAGAAAATGAGATAGTCTGTGGCACTGTACTGTTCTCTAGCTCTTAGTGATTGGCGCATCCAGTTAGAGCGCTGTTTCTTTTTTTTTTTACAAAAAGTCATTTCAAATGAGATAGTCTGTGGCACTATACTGTTCTCTAGCTCTTAGTGTTTGGCGCATCCAGTTAGAACGCTGTTTCTTTTTTTTGAACAAAAAATCATTTCAAATGAGATAGTCTGTGGCACTATACTGTTCTCTAGCTCTTAATGTTTGGCGCATCCAGTTGAGCGCTGTTTCTTTTTTTTGAACAAAAAATCATTTCAAATGAGATAGTCTGTGGCACTATACTGTTCTCTAGCTCTTAATGTTTGGCGCATCCAGTTGAGCGCTGTTTCTTTTTTTTTAACAAAAAATCATTTCAAATGAGAAAATGAGATAGTCTGTGGCACTGTACTGTTCTCTAGCTCTTAATGTTTGGCGCATCCAGTTAGAGCGCTGTTTCTTTTTTTTAACAAAAAATCATTTCAAATGAGATAGTCTGTGGCACTATACTGTTCTCTAGCTCTTAGTGTTTGGCGCATCCAGTTAGAGCGCTGTTTCTTTTTTTTGAACAAAAATCATTTCAAATGAGAAAATGAGATAGTCTGTGGCACTGTACTGTTCTCTAGCTCTTAGTGTTTGGCGCATCCAGTTAGAACGCTGTTTCTTTTTTTTGAACAAAAAATCATTTCAAATGAGATAGTCTGTGGCACTATACTGTTCTCTAGCTCTTAATGTTTGGCGCATCCAGTTGAGCGCTGTTTCTTTTTTTTTAACAAAAAATCATTTCAAATGAGAAAATGAGATAGTCTGTGGCACTATACTGTTCTCTAGCTCTTAGTGTTTGGCGCATCCAGTTAGAACGCTGTTTCTTTTTTTTTAACAAAAAATCATTTCAAATGAGATAGTCTGTGGCACTATACTGTTCTCTAGCTCTTAATGTTTGGCGCATCCAGTTGAGCGCTGTTTCTTTTTTTTTAACAAAAAATCATTTCAAATGAGAAAATGAGATAGTCTGTGGCACTGTACTGTTCTCTAGCTCTTAGTGATTGGCGCATCCAGTTAGAGCGCTGTTTCTTTTTTTTTTTACAAAAAGTCATTTCAAATGAGATAGTCTGTGGCACTATACTGTTCTCTAGCTCTTAGTGTTTGGCGCATCCAGTTAGAACGCTGTTTCTTTTTTTTGAACAAAAAATCATTTCAAATGAGATAGTCTGTGGCACTATACTGTTCTCTAGCTCTTAATGTTTGGCGCATCCAGTTGAGCGCTGTTTCTTTTTTTTGAACAAAAAATCATTTCAAATGAGATAGTCTGTGGCACTATACTGTTCTCTAGCTCTTAATGTTTGGCGCATCCAGTTGAGCGCTGTTTCTTTTTTTTTAACAAAAAATCATTTCAAATGAGAAAATGAGATAGTCTGTGGCACTGTACTGTTCTCTAGCTCTTAATGTTTGGCGCATCCAGTTAGAGCGCTGTTTCTTTTTTTTAACAAAAAATCATTTCAAATGAGATAGTCTGTGGCACTATACTGTTCTCTAGCTCTTAGTGTTTGGCGCATCCAGTTGAGCGCTGTTTCTTTTTTTTTAACAAAAAATCATTTCAAATGAGAAAATGAGATAGTCTGTGGCACTGTACTGTTCTCTAGCTCTTAGTGTTTGGCGCATCCAGTTAGAACGCTGTTTCTTTTTTTTGAACAAAAAATCATTTCAAATGAGATAGTCTGTGGCACTATACTGTTCTCTAGCTCTTAATGTTTGGCGCATCCAGTTGAGCGCTGTTTCTTTTTTTTTAACAAAAAATCATTTCAAATGAGAAAATGAGATAGTCTGTGGCACTGTACTGTTCTCTAGCTCTTAGTGATCGGCGCATCCAGTTAGAGCGCTGTTTCTTTTTTTTTTTACAAAAAGTCATTTCAAATGAGATAGTCTGTGGCACTATACTGTTCTCTAGCTCTTAGTGTTTGGCGCATCCAGTTAGAACGCTGTTTCTTTTATTTTAACAAAAAATCATTTCAAATGAGATAGTCTGTGGCACTATACTGTTCTCTAGCTCTTAATGTTTGGCGCATCCAGTTGAGCGCTGTTTCTTTTTTTTTAACAAAAAATCATTTCAAATGAGAAAATGAGATAGTCTGTGGCACTGTACTGTTCTCTAGCTCTTAGTGATTGGCGCATCCAGTTAGAGCGCTGTTTCTTTTTTTTTTTACAAAAAGTCATTTCAAATGAGATAGTCTGTGGCACTATACTGTTCTCTAGCTCTTAGTGTTTGGCGCATCCAGTTAGAACGCTGTTTCTTTTTTTTGAACAAAAAATCATTTCAAATGAGATAGTCTGTGGCACTATACTGTTCTCTAGCTCTTAATGTTTGGCGCATCCAGTTGAGCGCTGTTTCTTTTTTTTGAACAAAAAATCATTTCAAATGAGATAGTCTGTGGCACTATACTGTTCTCTAGCTCTTAATGTTTGGCGCATCCAGTTGAGCGCTGTTTCTTTTTTTTTAACAAAAAATCATTTCAAATGAGAAAATGAGATAGTCTGTGGCACTGTACTGTTCTCTAGCTCTTAATGTTTGGCGCATCCAGTTAGAGCGCTGTTTCTTTTTTTTAACAAAAAATCATTTCAAATGAGATAGTCTGTGGCACTATACTGTTCTCTAGCTCTTAGTGTTTGGCGCATCCAGTTAGAGCGCTGTTTCTTTTTTTTGAACAAAAATCATTTCAAATGAGAAAATGAGATAGTCTGTGGCACTGTACTGTTCTCTAGCTCTTAGTGTTTGGCGCATCCAGTTAGAACGCTGTTTCTTTTTTTTTAACAAAAAATCATTTCAAATGAGATAGTCTGTGGCACTATACTGTTCTCTAGCTCTTAATGTTTGGCGCATCCAGTTGAGCGCTGTTTCTTTTTTTTTAACAAAAAATCATTTCAAATGAGAAAATGAGATAGTCTGTGGCACTATACTGTTCTCTAGCTCTTAGTGTTTGGCGCATCCAGTTAGAACGCTGTTTCTTTTTTTTTAACAAAAAATCATTTCAAATGAGATAGTCTGTGGCACTATACTGTTCTCTAGCTCTTAATGTTTGGCGCATCCAGTTGAGCGCTGTTTCTTTTTTTTTAACAAAAAATCATTTCAAATGAGAAAATGAGATAGTCTGTGGCACTGTACTGTTCTCTAGCTCTTAGTGATTGGCGCATCCAGTTAGAGCGCTGTTTCTTTTTTTTTTTACAAAAAGTCATTTCAAATGAGATAGTCTGTGGCACTATACTGTTCTCTAGCTCTTAGTGTTTGGCGCATCCAGTTAGAACGCTGTTTCTTTTTTTTGAACAAAAAATCATTTCAAATGAGATAGTCTGTGGCACTATACTGTTCTCTAGCTCTTAATGTTTGGCGCATCCAGTTGAGCGCTGTTTCTTTTTTTTTAACAAAAAATCATTTCAAATGAGAAAATGAGATAGTCTGTGGCACTGTACTGTTCTCTAGCTCTTAGTGTTTGGCGCATCCAGTTAGAACGCTGTTTCTTTTTTTTGAACAAAAAATCATTTCAAATGAGATAGTCTGTGGCACTATACTGTTCTCTAGCTCTTAATGTTTGGCGCATCCAGTTGAGCGCTGTTTCTTTTTTTTTAACAAAAAATCATTTCAAATGAGAAAATGAGATAGTCTGTGGCACTGTACTGTTCTCTAGCTCTTAGTGATTGGCGCATCCAGTTAGAGCGCTGTTTCTTTTTTTTTTTTACAAAAAGTCATTTCAAATGAGATAGTCTGTGGCACTATACTGTTCTCTAGCTCTTAGTGTTTGGCGCATCCAGTTAGAACGCTGTTTCTTTTTTTTTAACAAAAAATCATTTCAAATGAGATAGTCTGTGGCACTATACTGTTCTCTAGCTCTTAATGTTTGGCGCATCCAGTTGAGCGCTGTTTCTTTTTTTTTAACAAAAAATCATTTCAAATGAGAAAATGAGATAGTCTGTGGCACTGTACTGTTCTCTAGCTCTTAATGTTTGGCGCATCCAGTTAGAGCGCTGTTTCTTTTTTTTAACAAAAAATTATTTCAAATGAGATAGTCTGTGGCACTATACTGTTCTCTAGCTCTTAGTGTTTGGCGCATCCAGTTAGAGCGCTGTTTCTTTTTTTTGAACAAAAATCATTTCAAATGAGAAAATGAGATAGTCTGTGGCACTGTACTGTTCTCTAGCTCTTAGTGTTTGGCGCATCCAGTTAGAACGCTGTTTCTTTTTTTTTAACAAAAAATCATTTCAAATGAGATAGTCTGTGGCACTATACTGTTCTCTAGCTCTTAATGTTTGGCGCATCCAGTTGAGCGCTGTTTCTTTTTTTTTAACAAAAAATCATTTCAAATGAGAAAATGAGATAGTCTGTGGCACTATACTGTTCTCTAGCTCTTAGTGTTTGGCGCATCCAGTTAGAACGCTGTTTCTTTTTTTTTAACAAAAAATCATTTCAAATGAGATAGTCTGTGGCACTATACTGTTCTCTAGCTCTTAATGTTTGGCGCATCCAGTTGAGCGCTGTTTCTTTTTTTTTAACAAAAAATCATTTCAAATGAGAAAATGAGATAGTCTGTGGCACTGTACTGTTCTCTAGCTCTTAGTGATTGGCGCATCCAGTTAGAGCGCTGTTTCTTTTTTTTTTTACAAAAAGTCATTTCAAATGAGATAGTCTGTGGCACTATACTGTTCTCTAGCTCTTAGTGTTTGGCGCATCCAGTTAGAACGCTGTTTCTTTTTTTTGAACAAAAAATCATTTCAAATGAGATAGTCTGTGGCACTATACTGTTCTCTAGCTCTTAATGTTTGGCGCATCCAGTTGAGCGCTGTTTCTTTTTTTTTAACAAAAAATCATTTCAAATGAGAAAATGAGATAGTCTGTGGCACTGTACTGTTCTCTAGCTCTTAGTGTTTGGCGCATCCAGTTAGAACGCTGTTTCTTTTTTTTGAACAAAAAATCATTTCAAATGAGATAGTCTGTGGCACTATACTGTTCTCTAGCTCTTAATGTTTGGCGCATCCAGTTGAGCGCTGTTTCTTTTTTTTTAACAAAAAATCATTTCAAATGAGAAAATGAGATAGTCTGTGGCACTGTACTGTTCTCTAGCTCTTAATGTTTGGCGCATCCAGTTAGAGCGCTGTTTCTTTTTTTTAACAAAAAATCATTTCAAATGAGATAGTCTGTGGCACTATACTGTTCTCTAGCTCTTAGTGTTTGGCGCATCCAGTTAGAGCGCTGTTTCTTTTTTTTGAACAAAAATCATTTCAAATGAGAAAATGAGATAGTCTGTGGCACTGTACTGTTCTCTAGCTCTTAGTGTTTGGCGCATCCAGTTAGAACGCTGTTTCTTTTTTTTGAACAAAAAATCATTTCAAATGAGATAGTCTGTGGCACTATACTGTTCTCTAGCTCTTAATGTTTGGCGCATCCAGTTGAGCGCTGTTTCTTTTTTTTTAACAAAAAATCATTTCAAATGAGAAAATGAGATAGTCTGTGGCACTATACTGTTCTCTAGCTCTTAGTGTTTGGCGCATCCAGTTAGAACGCTGTTTCTTTTTTTTTAACAAAAAATCATTTCAAATGAGATAGTCTGTGGCACTATACTGTTCTCTAGCTCTTAATGTTTGGCGCATCCAGTTGAGCGCTGTTTCTTTTTTTTTAACAAAAAATCATTTCAAATGAGAAAATGAGATAGTCTGTGGCACTGTACTGTTCTCTAGCTCTTAGTGATTGGCGCATCCAGTTAGAGCGCTGTTTCTTTTTTTTTTTACAAAAAGTCATTTCAAATGAGATAGTCTGTGGCACTATACTGTTCTCTAGCTCTTAGTGTTTGGCGCATCCAGTTAGAACGCTGTTTCTTTTTTTTGAACAAAAAATCATTTCAAATGAGATAGTCTGTGGCACTATACTGTTCTCTAGCTCTTAATGTTTGGCGCATCCAGTTGAGCGCTGTTTCTTTTTTTTGAACAAAAAATCATTTCAAATGAGAAAATGAGATAGTCTGTGGCACTGTACTGTTCTCTAGCTCTTAATGTTTGGCGCATCCAGTTAGAGCGCTGTTTCTTTTTTTTGAACAAAAAATCATTTCAAATGAGATAGTCTGTGGCACTATACTGTTCTCTAGCTCTTAGTGTTTGGCGCATCCAGTTAGAGCGCTGTTTCTTTTTTTTGAACAAAAATCATTTCAAATGAGAAAATGAGATAGTCTGTGGCACTGTACTGTTCTCTAGCTCTTAGTGTTTGGCGCATCCAGTTAGAACGCTGTTTCTTTTTTTTGAACAAAAAATCATTTCAAATGAGATAGTCTGTGGCACTATACTGTTCTCTAGCTCTTAATGTTTGGCGCATCCAGTTGAGCGCTGTTTCTTTTTTTTTAACAAAAAATCATTTCAAATGAGAAAATGAGATAGTCTGTGGCACTGTACTGTTCTCTAGCTCTTAGTGTTTGGCGCATCCAGTTAGAACGCTGTTTCTTTTTTTTGAACAAAAAATCATTTCAAATGAGATAGTCTGTGGCACTATACTGTTCTCTAGCTCTTAATGTTTGGCGCATCCAGTTGAGCGCTGTTTCTTTTTTTTTAACAAAAAATCATTTCAAATGAGAAAATGAGATAGTCTGTGGCACTGTACTGTTCTCTAGCTCTTAGTGATTGGCGCATCCAGTTAGAGCGCTGTTTCTTTTTTTTTAACAAAAAATCATTTCAAATGAGAAAATGAGATAGTCTGTGGCACTGTACTGTTCTCTAGCTCTTAGTGTTTGGGGCATCCAGTTAGAACGCTGTTTCTTTTTTTTGAACAAAAAATCATTTCAAATGAGATAGTCTGTGGCACTATACTGTTCTCTAGCTCTTAGTGTTTGGCGCATCCAGTTGAGCGCTGTTTCTTTTTTTTGAACAAAAAATCATTTCAAATGAGATAGTCTGTGGCACTATACTGTTCTCTAGCTCTTAATGTTTGGCGCATCCAGTTGAGCGCTGTTTCTTTTTTTTAACAAAAAATCATTTCAAATGAGAAAATGAGATAGTCTGTGGCACTGTACTGTTCTCTAGCTCTTAGTGATTGGCGCATCCAGTTAGAGCGCTGTTTCTTTTTTTTTAACAAAAAATCATTTCAAATGAGAAAATGAGATAGTCTGTGGCACTGTACTGTTCTCTAGCTCTTAGTGTTTGGGGCATCCAGTTAGAACGCTGTTTCTTTTTTTTGAACAAAAAATCATTTCAAATGAGATAGTCTGTGGCACTATACTGTTCTCTAGCTCTTAGTGTTTGGCGCATCCAGTTGAGCGCTGTTTCTTTTTTTTTAACAAAAAATCATTTCAAATGAGAAAATGAGATAGTCTGTGGCACTGTACTGTTCTCTAGCTCTTAGTGTTTGGGGCATCCAGTTAGAACGCTGTTTCTTTTTTTTGAACAAAAAATCATTTCAAATGAGATAGTCTGTGGCACTATACTGTTCTCTAGCTCTTAATGTTTGGCGCATCCAGTTGAGCGCTGTTTCTTTTTTTTTAACAAAAAATCATTTCAAATGAGAAAATGAGATAGTCTGTGGCACTGTACTGTTCTCTAGCTCTTAGTGATTGGCGCATCCAGTTAGAGCGCTGTTTCTTTTTTTTTTTACAAAAAGTCATTTCAAATGAGATAGTCTGTGGCACTATACTGTTCTCTAGCTCTTAGTGTTTGGCGCATCCAGTTAGAACGCTGTTTCTTTTTTTTTAACAAAAAATCATTTCAAATGAGATAGTCTGTGGCACTATACTGTTCTCTAGCTCTTAATGTTTGGCGCATCCAGTTGAGCGCTGTTTCTTTTTTTTTAACAAAAAATCATTTCAAATGAGAAAATGAGATAGTCTGTGGCACTGTACTGTTCTCTAGCTCTTAGTGATTGGCGCATCCAGTTAGAGCGCTGTTTCTTTTTTTTTTTACAAAAAGTCATTTCAAATGAGATAGTCTGTGGCACTATACTGTTCTCTAGCTCTTAGTGTTTGGCGCATCCAGTTAGAACGCTGTTTCTTTTTTTTGAACAAAAAATCATTTCAAATGAGATAGTCTGTGGCACTATACTGTTCTCTAGCTCTTAATGTTTGGCGCATCCAGTTGAGCGCTGTTTCTTTTTTTTGAACAAAAAATCATTTCAAATGAGATAGTCTGTGGCACTATACTGTTCTCTAGCTCTTAATGTTTGGCGCATCCAGTTGAGCGCTGTTTCTTTTTTTTTAACAAAAAATCATTTCAAATGAGAAAATGAGATAGTCTGTGGCACTGTACTGTTCTCTAGCTCTTAATGTTTGGCGCATCCAGTTAGAGCGCTGTTTCTTTTTTTTAACAAAAAATCATTTCAAATGAGATAGTCTGTGGCACTATACTGTTCTCTAGCTCTTAGTGTTTGGCGCATCCAGTTAGAGCGCTGTTTCTTTTTTTTGAACAAAAATCATTTCAAATGAGAAAATGAGATAGTCTGTGGCACTGTACTGTTCTCTAGCTCTTAGTGTTTGGCGCATCCAGTTAGAACGCTGTTTCTTTTTTTTGAACAAAAAATCATTTCAAATGAGATAGTCTGTGGCACTATACTGTTCTCTAGCTCTTAATGTTTGGCGCATCCAGTTGAGCGCTGTTTCTTTTTTTTTAACAAAAAATCATTTCAAATGAGAAAATGAGATAGTCTGTGGCACTGTACTGTTCTCTAGCTCTTAGTGTTTGGCGCATCCAGTTAGAACGCTGTTTCTTTTTTTTGAACAAAAAATCATTTCAAATGAGATAGTCTGTGGCACTATACTGTTCTCTAGCTCTTAATGTTTGGCGCATCCAGTTGAGCGCTGTTTCTTTTTTTTTAACAAAAAATCATTTCAAATGAGAAAATGAGATAGTCTGTGGCACTGTACTGTTCTCTAGCTCTTAGTGATTGGCGCATCCAGTTAGAGCGCTGTTTCTTTTTTTTTTTACAAAAAGTCATTTCAAATGAGATAGTCTGTGGCACTATACTGTTCTCTAGCTCTTAGTGTTTGGCGCATCCAGTTAGAACGCTGTTTCTTTTTCTTGAACAAAAAATCATTTCAAATGAGATAGTCTGTGGCACTATACTGTTCTCTAGCTCTTAATGTTTGGCGCATCCAGTTGAGCGCTGTTTCTTTTTTTTGAACAAAAAATCATTTCAAATGAGATAGTCTGTGGCACTATACTGTTCTCTAGCTCTTAATGTTTGGCGCATCCAGTTGAGCGCTGTTTCTTTTTTTTTAACAAAAAATCATTTCAAATGAGAAAATGAGATAGTCTGTGGCACTGTACTGTTCTCTAGCTCTTAATGTTTGGCGCATCCAGTTAGAGCGCTGTTTCTTTTTTTTAACAAAAAATCATTTCAAATGAGATAGTCTGTGGCACTATACTGTTCTCTAGCTCTTAGTGTTTGGCGCATCCAGTTAGAGCGCTGTTTCTTTTTTTTTTAACAAAAAATCATTTCAAATGAGATAGTCTGTGGCACTATACTGTTCTCTAGCTCTTAGTGTTTGGCGCATCCAGTTAGAGCGCTGTTTCTCTTTTTTTAACAAAAAATCATTTCAAATGAGATAGTCTGTGGCACTATACTGTTCTCTAGCTCTTAGTGTTTGGCGCATCCAGTTAGAGCGCTGTTTCTTTTTTTTGAACAAAAAATCATTTCAAATGAGATAGTCTGTGGCACTATACTGTTCTCTAGCTCTTAATGTTTGGCGCATCCAGTTGAGCGCTGTTTCTTTTTTTTTAACAAAAAATCATTTCAAATGAGAAAATGAGATAGTCTGTGGCACTATACTGTTCTCTAGCTCTTAGTGTTTGGCGCATCCAGTTAGAACGCTGTTTCTTTTTTTTTAACAAAAAATCATTTCAAATGAGATAGTCTGTGGCACTATACTGTTCTCTAGCTCTTAATGTTTGGCGCATCCAGTTGAGCGCTGTTTCTTTTTTTTTAACAAAAAATCATTTCAAATGAGAAAATGAGATAGTCTGTGGCACTGTACTGTTCTCTAGCTCTTAGTGATTGGCGCATCCAGTTAGAGCGCTGTTTCTTTTTTTTTTTACAAAAAGTCATTTCAAATGAGATAGTCTGTGGCACTATACTGTTCTCTAGCTCTTAGTGTTTGGCGCATCCAGTTAGAACGCTGTTTCTTTTTTTTGAACAAAAAATCATTTCAAATGAGATAGTCTGTGGCACTATACTGTTCTCTAGCTCTTAATGTTTGGCGCATCCAGTTGAGCGCTGTTTCTTTTTTTTGAACAAAAAATCATTTCAAATGAGATAGTCTGTGGCACTATACTGTTCTCTAGCTCTTAATGTTTGGCGCATCCAGTTGAGCGCTGTTTCTTTTTTTTTAACAAAAAATCATTTCAAATGAGAAAATGAGATAGTCTGTGGCACTGTACTGTTCTCTAGCTCTTAATGTTTGGCGCATCCAGTTAGAGCGCTGTTTCTTTTTTTTAACAAAAAATCATTTCAAATGAGATAGTCTGTGGCACTATACTGTTCTCTAGCTCTTAGTGTTTGGCGCATCCAGTTGAGCGCTGTTTCTTTTTTTTTAACAAAAAATCATTTCAAATGAGAAAATGAGATAGTCTGTGGCACTGTACTGTTCTCTAGCTCTTAGTGTTTGGCGCATCCAGTTAGAACGCTGTTTCTTTTTTTTGAACAAAAAATCATTTCAAATGAGATAGTCTGTGGCACTATACTGTTCTCTAGCTCTTAATGTTTGGCGCATCCAGTTGAGCGCTGTTTCTTTTTTTTTAACAAAAAATCATTTCAAATGAGAAAATGAGATAGTCTGTGGCACTGTACTGTTCTCTAGCTCTTAGTGATCGGCGCATCCAGTTAGAGCGCTGTTTCTTTTTTTTTTTACAAAAAGTCATTTCAAATGAGATAGTCTGTGGCACTATACTGTTCTCTAGCTCTTAGTGTTTGGCGCATCCAGTTAGAACGCTGTTTCTTTTATTTTAACAAAAAATCATTTCAAATGAGATAGTCTGTGGCACTATACTGTTCTCTAGCTCTTAATGTTTGGCGCATCCAGTTGAGCGCTGTTTCTTTTTTTTTAACAAAAAATCATTTCAAATGAGAAAATGAGATAGTCTGTGGCACTGTACTGTTCTCTAGCTCTTAGTGATTGGCGCATCCAGTTAGAGCGCTGTTTCTTTTTTTTTTTACAAAAAGTCATTTCAAATGAGATAGTCTGTGGCACTATACTGTTCTCTAGCTCTTAATGTTTGGCGCATCCAGTTGAGCGCTGTTTCTTTTTTTTGAACAAAAAATCATTTCAAATGAGATAGTCTGTGGCACTATACTGTTCTCTAGCTCTTAATGTTTGGCGCATCCAGTTGAGCGCTGTTTCTTTTTTTTTAACAAAAAATCATTTCAAATGAGAAAATGAGATAGTCTGTGGCACTGTACTGTTCTCTAGCTCTTAATGTTTGGCGCATCCAGTTAGAGCGCTGTTTCTTTTTTTTAACAAAAAATCATTTCAAATGAGATAGTCTGTGGCACTATACTGTTCTCTAGCTCTTAGTGTTTGGCGCATCCAGTTAGAGCGCTGTTTCTTTTTTTTGAACAAAAATCATTTCAAATGAGAAAATGAGATAGTCTGTGGCACTGTACTGTTCTCTAGCTCTTAGTGTTTGGCGCATCCAGTTAGAACGCTGTTTCTTTTTTTTTAACAAAAAATCATTTCAAATGAGATAGTCTGTGGCACTATACTGTTCTCTAGCTCTTAATGTTTGGCGCATCCAGTTGAGCGCTGTTTCTTTTTTTTTAACAAAAAATCATTTCAAATGAGAAAATGAGATAGTCTGTGGCACTATACTGTTCTCTAGCTCTTAGTGTTTGGCGCATCCAGTTAGAACGCTGTTTCTTTTTTTTTAACAAAAAATCATTTCAAATGAGATAGTCTGTGGCACTATACTGTTCTCTAGCTCTTAATGTTTGGCGCATCCAGTTGAGCGCTGTTTCTTTTTTTTTAACAAAAAATCATTTCAAATGAGAAAATGAGATAGTCTGTGGCACTGTACTGTTCTCTAGCTCTTAGTGATTGGCGCATCCAGTTAGAGCGCTGTTTCTTTTTTTTTTTACAAAAAGTCATTTCAAATGAGATAGTCTGTGGCACTATACTGTTCTCTAGCTCTTAGTGTTTGGCGCATCCAGTTAGAACGCTGTTTCTTTTTTTTGAACAAAAAATCATTTCAAATGAGATAGTCTGTGGCACTATACTGTTCTCTAGCTCTTAATGTTTGGCGCATCCAGTTGAGCGCTGTTTCTTTTTTTTGAACAAAAAATCATTTCAAATGAGATAGTCTGTGGCACTATACTGTTCTCTAGCTCTTAATGTTTGGCGCATCCAGTTGAGCGCTGTTTCTTTTTTTTTAACAAAAAATCATTTCAAATGAGAAAATGAGATAGTCTGTGGCACTGTACTGTTCTCTAGCTCTTAATGTTTGGCGCATCCAGTTAGAGCGCTGTTTCTTTTTTTTAACAAAAAATCATTTCAAATGAGATAGTCTGTGGCACTATACTGTTCTCTAGCTCTTAGTGTTTGGCGCATCCAGTTAGAGCGCTGTTTCTTTTTTTTGAACAAAAATCATTTCAAATGAGAAAATGAGATAGTCTGTGGCACTGTACTGTTCTCTAGCTCTTAGTGTTTGGCGCATCCAGTTAGAACGCTGTTTCTTTTTTTTGAACAAAAAATCATTTCAAATGAGATAGTCTGTGGCACTATACTGTTCTCTAGCTCTTAATGTTTGGCGCATCCAGTTGAGCGCTGTTTCTTTTTTTTTAACAAAAAATCATTTCAAATGAGAAAATGAGATAGTCTGTGGCACTGTACTGTTCTCTAGCTCTTAGTGTTTGGCGCATCCAGTTAGAACGCTGTTTCTTTTTTTTGAACAAAAAATCATTTCAAATGAGATAGTCTGTGGCACTATACTGTTCTCTAGCTCTTAATGTTTGGCGCATCCAGTTGAGCGCTGTTTCTTTTTTTTTAACAAAAAATCATTTCAAATGAGAAAATGAGATAGTCTGTGGCACTGTACTGTTCTCTAGCTCTTAGTGATTGGCGCATCCAGTTAGAGCGCTGTTTCTTTTTTTTTTTACAAAAAGTCATTTCAAATGAGATAGTCTGTGGCACTATACTGTTCTCTAGCTCTTAGTGTTTGGCGCATCCAGTTAGAACGCTGTTTCTTTTTCTTGAACAAAAAATCATTTCAAATGAGATAGTCTGTGGCACTATACTGTTCTCTAGCTCTTAATGTTTGGCGCATCCAGTTGAGCGCTGTTTCTTTTTTTTGAACAAAAAATCATTTCAAATGAGATAGTCTGTGGCACTATACTGTTCTCTAGCTCTTAATGTTTGGCGCATCCAGTTGAGCGCTGTTTCTTTTTTTTTAACAAAAAATCATTTCAAATGAGAAAATGAGATAGTCTGTGGCACTGTACTGTTCTCTAGCTCTTAATGTTTGGCGCATCCAGTTAGAGCGCTGTTTCTTTTTTTTAACAAAAAATCATTTCAAATGAGATAGTCTGTGGCACTATACTGTTCTCTAGCTCTTAGTGTTTGGCGCATCCAGTTAGAGCGCTGTTTCTTTTTTTTTTAACAAAAAATCATTTCAAATGAGATAGTCTGTGGCACTATACTGTTCTCTAGCTCTTAGTGTTTGGCGCATCCAGTTAGAGCGCTGTTTCTCTTTTTTTAACAAAAAATCATTTCAAATGAGATAGTCTGTGGCACTATACTGTTCTCTAGCTCTTAGTGTTTGGCGCATCCAGTTAGAGCGCTGTTTCTTTTTTTTGAACAAAAAATCATTTCAAATGAGATAGTCTGTGGCACTATACTGTTCTCTAGCTCTTAGTGTTTGGCGCATCCAGTTAGAGCGCTGTTTCTTTTTTTTTAACAAAAAATAATATGAAAAGCTGATCCATTGAGCAAATCTTCATCCATTTTCGGGTAGACGCCTCGGAACGTAAATCCAAACTGCTCGGTGTCATGTTTTCAAATGTTAGTTATAAATGTTTGTAAACGTTTTCCATCAGTGCAGGAGCACTCAAAACATCTCAGTTCCTAACAAAATGTAACAATTCCTAACATATGTTAGTAAATGAATTAGCGTTAGAAAATTTTTGTAGACATTTTTAACACCAGTATGGGGGCACTATAACGATTGAACGTGCTGAGTCAGCAAATCACGATCATATTATTCAAGTGTAAAAACGGATAAAAGATAAAAGAGGGAAACACCTTTCTGTTGAAAGGTGTTTCCCTCTTTTATCCGTAAATTGGAGATTTGTAAAAGAGTTATACAAGATCCTGTCGTTCAATTAAACCAATTACAGACACTTTTTAACTGTCAAAGAGTCGGTCATTTAGTCAGAAAGTTGAAACTAGTTGCCCATTCCAAAACGTAGATCTCTATGGAGAAGAACGGGCAAGAAACTCCATGGACACTCTTTTAAATCAAGATTATTACAAAATCCTGGGTACATTATTCTTGTTGCTTCTTTAGGTGAGCCAATATATTTAAAAAAATCAAAATGATTCAAAATATAATATTAAAATAAGCCCTGGCAGTTAAGAGATGACCAGTCTCAACCATTTTGTATGGAACCGAATGATCCTACACTCTCACCACCATTTTGCTAGATGACCAGTCTCAACCATTTTGTATGGAACCGAATGATCCTACACTCTCACCACCATTTTGCTAGATGACCAGTCTCAACCATTTTGTATGGAACCGAATGATCTTACACTCTCACCACCATTTTGCTGCGTTTGTTTTTAGCTTAACCTTAACCTAAGGTAGTCAAAACAAAAAGATTTAGCATTCGTCAACTCTGGTGTCGTCTAGTTTTAGTTAGTTTAAATGTAATGATGTCCTTCTTGGTTTCGTCTTCGGGTCGCTGGTCGTGTTCCAAACTTTTGTGGCGCACTGCTTCATCAATCAACGGAAGCAGGGCCAGCGATCGAAGGTAGATAACCGCGTTGTAGTGTAGTAACGAGGGATAACTGCATTTTTGTGATCGATGTCGTAAGCAAAATATTTATATTTCATATTAAAACTGTCGTTATTGGCATATTCACTACAAGATCTCTTAATAAAAACACATCTAAGTACCACGCATAAATGCCGTTAAGTGACATCAGTGACATGTTTGTCTAGTACCTTCATTTAACGGCTTTTTAGCTTTGGATATAGAACACTGTAATTTAAAACAAAGCAGAACTACAAAACCGTTAAAGTACTTCTAACCTCAGAATAGATTAGGAAATTCTGTTATCGGCAATTTAGTTAAGCAACTTATGATGAACATTCTAGTTATAAATGTAAGGCCTTACTCACTTTTTAGTTTAGTAATGTTGCTTACTTGCGTTTTAGCGTAGTAAACATATCAAACAAGGCAATTTAACGGCGTTTTCATTTTTTTTAAATTTCTGGATCCATAAATAGTAGAAAAATACTGCTCAGACAGAAAGATAGAGATTTTTTTCTGATTATGGTGGCATTAAAAATTAAAACCGACCAGATGCAAGATAACGGCATTATAGCTTGAGGACGGCAGATATGTTTTCTGTACATAATTTTTATTACAAATATTGGAATGAAAGTTCACTTGCACCAAAATGTTGTTAGTCATAGGATCCATCGCATTACAAATTCAATAAATATAGAATAGTGGTGAGTGGTGCATGTGTGTGCGTGTGTGCAGGCAGCAGCCGCCGCCCATGAAGTCGTGCCTGTCGTGCCACCAGCAAATCCACCGCAACGCGCCCATCTGTCCGCTGTGCAAGGCCAAGAGCCGCTCGCGCAACCCCAAGAAGCCCAAGAAGAAATAGTCGCCGCCGCGACGGAGTCCCGCGCAATAGTGACGCGGCGGAGCCCCGCGCAGTAGTGCCGCGGCGGAGCCCCGCGCAGTAGTGACGCGGCGGAGCGCTGGGGCGCGGACGGCGCCCGTCGGACCGATCTCAATGTTCTTATTTATTGTAACTCACGTTGTTCATGCACTCATTTTGCCAGTTGTTGTTATGCAGCATATACGTTTTTGTGTTTTTTTTTGCAAACGATTAAAATACTAACAATTACGTGCACACGATGACACAAGCAGTTTAGTTGCGCGTTTGTCTAATATGTATTGCGCTCCATTGAAACCATACGGTTCTCGTATCGCATCTAGAATTAGCTCTGACATCTACTGTTCAGTTGCTTGTACTTGTAAGTACTTGTAAGCGCCGATTGTTCAATCTTCAGATAACTTATACCTGAGGAATAAATATTGCGGTTTATCAGCTTTTTATAGAAAATATGTTAAACCGCCAAATTTATTATTCAAACAATAGATATCTGACGATTGGAAAAGCATCCCTAAGTAATATATAAGTATCTCCTTTTTCCAGTTTATGAAATTATCCCAAAAAAACCGCAGATTAGAAACAATCATAACGTAGATAAGAATAAAAAGTCAGCCGTGTGTAGTTTTGTGCATAGCTCAGTGCTAGTTAAGCGTGGACTCAACTCGTAGTGACGTCTGTTAAGCGTGGACTCAACTCGTAGTGACGTCTGTTAGGCGTGGACTCAACTCGTAGTGACGTCTGTTAGGCACACAAGTTTACAGCTAAATAATTGGTTGTATTTAATAATCATCGTCATTCTGGTGCGCATAGTACATCGAAGGCATCATCAGGGAGCAGGTGCTCAGGAGTTTTTTTAAAACGCTACACTACACAAGCTAACAGAATGTCAAACTAACTGTTTTGATTGACTAAGGGCTGATTTAACCAAAGTCAGATATCTATTATCCGCGGAAAATAAAATTGACGTCGTGAGTTTTTGTTTGGAAAATCTGTCAAAAATTAATCATTTATTCACCGGATTACGTGGCTGTACGATGGCTATTTAGCTACCTTATATGAAATAAATAAATAAACTTATACTAGGTATTCAAGTTTGGTCGAATTCACACTAACTGACATAACACTCAGTCCTCTGATTATATATATATATATGTCTAGATAGTGTCGCGCTGCAAAAGAGCTAAAACAAACAGGCCAACTTTGTTACGCTGGTGTGCGTGACAGCTGACGTCTCACACTCGCGCCACTCATTGTGCTATTCTAGTGTGCGTGACAGCTGACGTCTCACACGCGCGCCACTCATTGTGCTATTCTAGTGTGCGTGACAGCTGACGTCTCACACGCGCGCCACTCATTGTGCTATTCTAGTGTGCGTGACAGCTGACGTCTCACACTCGCGCTACTCATTGTACTATTCTAGTGTGCGTGACAGCTGACGTCTCACACTCGCGCCACTCATTGTGCTATTCTAGTGTGCGTGACAGCTGACGTCTCACACGCGCGCCACTCATTGTGCTATTCTAGTGTGCGTGACAGCTGACGTCTCACACTCGCGCTACTCATTGTACTATTCTAGTGTGCGTGACAGCTGACGTCTCACACTCGCGCCACTCATTGTGCTATTCTAGTGTGCGTGACAGCTGACGTCTCACACGCGCGCCACTCATTGTGCTATTCTAGTGTGCGTGACAGCTGACGTCTCACACTCGCGCCAACTCATTGTGCTATTCTAGTGTGCGTGACAGCTGACGTCTCACACGCGCGCCACTCATTGTGCTATTCTAGTGTGCGTGACAGCTGACGTCTCACACTCGCGCCACTCATTGTGCTATTCTAGTGTGCGTACAAATTGCGGCGAACAGTTGGACGCTATTTTTTTCGACGAGTTAACAGCTTTAACTGTCTATCTAGACATATTTATATCTTTGATTCAATCATATTATTTGACATGATTTTGTCATGTCGTTGCTTAGCCTGGTACATATTGAACCAGTGTTGGAAGAGTTCAACTCTGCTTCCGGAATATTCCCATAATGAGGTGGTGCTTGCAAACCTCCAATGAATGTAAATGTGAAAGAAGTCTTTCCGAGCGCACAGTCCTGAATTTGGCTGAATAACTAGTTGCCAAAATGATATAATAATATTTAATGTCTCCCATGTGCCAAACTAATAATGTTTTTACCCTAGATTTTTATAGATTGATATGATCTTGTCAAGTAAACTTAATCAAAATCAAAATAGGGTTATTTGGTACCTAATGTAATTAATTCTTCATGTTATACATCTCTCGGAACATGATATGTCGTCTGGTTTTACGCAGAATCCTCAAGACCACATTCCCAACAGTACAATCTTTCAGAGTGTCCAGTGTTTTCTTTATCTCGGATTCCGAGAACCCTTTAGATGAGGTGCTGATAGTCTTCGAATGGGCTCCTCCTGGCTGTTTACTTTTGAACACAATGCCCTTCCGAAATGATTTAATGATCTCAACATAATAAAAGGACTCATTGATGGGAGATACTGATGGAGCCCTATGTGTATCCACCCGTGAACTCTGATCTTTGACACTGGAAATAATGCTTCCTGGATCCCCTGCATGGATAATTGCCACAATGCCTGATCTGTCAATACAAGACTTGAGTCTGGTTCCACTTGTTCGGTTAATCCATGCGATGAGGTCTCTAATATCGTTCGAGAGTCTACTTCTTACGTGTGCGTTCCCTGCTAAGCTAAGATCAAGAGTGTAACAGCCATCATCTCCGATTGAGCTCATTGCATCATTGCGACTTTCTGCGATTTCTTCAACCTTCCCCCGTAATTGAGATGAAGCTGCCTGACCTTCCTCAACTCGATCCTCATCTTCTGATTCGATTCCTTTCGGGTCTCTCGGCTCCTCGTATAATTCCCGGATCATTGATGCAATAGCTCCCATGTTCCGCGTAGGATATGGGAGGTCAAAGCTCACCTGATCGTCCTCTTCCGCTGCAATTCTTTCTTCTATCATGCGTGGACCAGCACCGCGTCTATCAAGCTCTTTTGTAGCCTCATAAGCTTTGTGCTCCATTTTTATGGCTGTTCAATTTCAATTACTTAATGTTATTTACTTCCTTTATGAAATAAAAAGGAACACCCAGGTGTAGCCTATTAAAACTAGCTCTAATAATTAATTTTATGAAGCTTGGCTGCACCCGGTGGAGCTGCAATCTGTTGAAACGAATGACGCAATGTTCATTTCAGATTTTGTATGTATGTCCACTATCCCCGGCATTCTTTAGTGAACCTTATCACTTCTTCTTAGCGCGTCAATAACCTTATCACTGGGATTCCTTATCAATTTAGTACAATGTGTGTACAAATGCCGGAGGTCGCGTTTTGCTCCAGTTTCGACAACAAAGCTTCATTAATCACGAATCACACAACAAAGCGTTTGTTTGTCGCCGCTGAGTGAAAGAAAGAAAGAAAAATATTTTATTTGGGACACGCACAGGAAATACAACAATAAAAAGATCATTAAAACTAACAATATCTTAAACACAAATAAAACAAAAATAAAACCAAGAAGACCTGTGCGAGGCCAACAGTGAGCTCCTTCAGGTCAGCTACTTAGTTGCTTCAGATGTCGCGCACGTGAACTCGTTACAACGTTAACAATGTACTTATGTTTAATTACGAGCGATCTGCGTTTAATAAAACAACTTGCTGACCCGAAATTAATGAAGCCATTGTTGTTTTTTTTTATATTTAAGTGGAAATACCAGTCATTGTGTATTATGTTAGTAAATAATTGTGAAATACCTAGTAATCCATTGAATGCCAATTAAAAGTAATATAATTAAGATATGTAAATATTATTGTGTTCTAAGTATAATTAACGTAATCACTATTGTTTGTTTGTTGTACGAACTCATTAGAGTGGGTAGGAGTAAGCATATCTTTCTTATACGTGTGCTCACAAGGCAAGGGTGCAAGCTGATTTCTAACAATCCCTCATATTGTAAAGGGTCCCCGAAACGATCAATTGCAATTGGCAATTATTATTTTGATGTGATTAATACACATTGATGCGCAAATAGATTGTCTACCAAACACAATTGAAGCGATTGACAATATCTACAATACAAATTGATGGTAATTGATCAATTAAAATTGATCCTTTCGAGGATCCCTAAAAATAATGAACGTTGAACACCAACGTATTCTACAAATGAGTGAGCGCCCTCGGTACGTAGTGTATACCTAGTGTGTACATAGACTTGTGACGCAGAGTGCGCTCGTTTGGTTTTATAATATAAAGTGTTCTTTAAATGTCGATGCATCTTTTATTGTACCATTTGCTCCTTTACTTCTATCTAAAGCACGTTAAGCCGTTGGTCTTGGCTGTCATTCGTGGATCGTTGACAGTTGTTACGGGTCGTCAGAAGCCCTAAAGTCTGACAAGGGGTATCGTATTACCCAGTAACTGGGTTGTGCAGGTCAGATGGCAGTCGCTCCATGTAAAATACTGGTATTCAGCAGCATCCGGTTAGACTCGAGATAGGTCGTAGTCGCTCAATCACTGTAGTCTACTCTCAGTTCCCCTACCATCTCCACTTGTCTCCTGCTGCGCGTCGTCAGTTCCCGTCTGCCCTCGAGATGTAGAACAGGCACAGCATTGTTACGCACGGTGGCTGTCTTGTGATGTTATATGCAGCTCGCGCCACCGCGCCAGCGTACCTACAACTCTTATCTATCTATATGTTTTCGCTCAAACGGGCATCGAATGACACCAGCAGGCGTATCGTGTGCAGACAGACGTCTACATTACAATTTATTATTATCATCTGTATTGTAAAATGTGATAGTACTTTGTTTTGTAAGTGCGACCAACGTCATGTGATGTCTCCCAGCTGCCGCGGGGCGTACGCCTCCCAGCTGCCGCGGGGCGTACGCGCTCGATCATCATTAATTAGATCCATTACATATTATTGTTATCTGTCCGCTAATGCAGCACATCATGACGATTTATAACATCGCCGGTGCACGTCGGTTGCAACCCCTTTTTAACCGATTTCAAAAAAAGGAGGAGGTTATCAATTCGGTTGTTTTTTATTAATGTTTGTTACCTCAGTACTTCGTCATTTATAATACGATTTGGAAAATTATTTTTTTATTTGAAAGGACATACTTCCAGATTGGTCCCATTTTTATCAAAGTCCAGTTCTGATGACAGGATCCATGAGGAATTGAGGGAACTCCTCAAATATTATAGGCAAACACATAGTGATTTTGATATTTATTTTCAATAACAAGTCAAGCATTTGCCCTCTGAAAGCACCATTTGGTGAAGTGAAACTTATGACGAAGACCACAGATGGTAAGATGGCCACCGGAACAACTCAATAATAAGTATTTCACGGGTTGCCATTCGATTATTTACTTTAAAATTATTGGTAAGCAATATAAGCTCGTCACAATTTATATGGTGAAGTACCAGGAGAACTCCTTAACATTAACGTCCCTGCATCGGGAAAAGCAATGTTTTGTAAAAGGTGATGAGCAGTTGTCATTAGGCTATTGTATCTTAGATAAATTAAAAACCGACCCACTAAAAAGTGAAAAATAAAAAACTTTTTTACAAAAAAAAAAAACAACCGACCTCCAAAAAAAAATCACTACAAAGTGAAAAATAACTTTATTTTCGGAAGTCGGTGGCAAAAACCTACAATGCAGATCCAAAGATACCGACTTCCGAAATTAAAGTTATTTTTCACTTTGTACCTAGTGTTTTTTTTGGAGGTCGGTTGTTTTTTTTTATGAAAAAGTTTTTTTTTTACTTTCATTAAAAATATTTTTTTACAACAAAAAACAACCGACTTCCAAAAAGTGAAAAATAACTTTTTCGGAAGTCAGTGTCTGGATCTATATTTACCCGACTGCCCCAGAAGAAGGGTAATGTTTTTCGAAAGTATGTACCTATGTATATCTATTTCTTTGCCATGCTCTATCGAATAAACGGCTTGATGGCTATACAGTGTGTAAGGGACAGACCTCCGCAAACTAACAGGGTGTATTCAGCTCCTTATTTTGAATCATATTCCACCGGAAATATTCTCAGGAAAATTTTCATTTTTTTTTATCTACTTTTCAGCTATTCCTTTAATTCAATGTAAAATTACATTCTCTGTACGCAGCACTCCATTTATGTAAATAAAACAGCTAAAATCAAAAAATCAGCAATGGATGTTGAAATAGTCGGCGGCCGAAGGCTCGCTGCGCTGCCGTTCGCTACGCGCGTTTTGCCACGGTAACGATACATTGCATGAGGTTGTATGAGGTAATAAAACAAATCAGTTTTATTGGATTCACATAATGTTCCTGAAATAATTTCATGTACCGGTCATCTTAGTATGATGTAATGAACTTACCCCATCAGTCTGCGGAGAGCTGTCCCTTACACCCTGTATAATATTTATACAGTGTGCTTATATAGTGTATTATCTATGACAGTGTCTGTATACGGGCGGGCGGTATGCGGTATGGCGAAAATGAAAGGTGACAGGACAAACCAATAACCTCAAATATGTTGTAACTTTTATTTGTTCCGCCTGCAATACCAAAATTCTATAGATTATAATGCTTATTTTTCTCTCTTCAGTTGTGTTTTTGCAGTCGAGTTTTTGTTTTTAACATAACTGGCGAAATGTGGGTGTACTATAGGTACACCTCTGCCTAACCCTTCGGGGAAACAAAGCGTGATGTTATGTTGTTATGTAAAAAATTCAAAATCGGTCCACAAATTGAAGGAGAAATCGGTGAAGATACAAAAAAAAAACAGGTAGGTACCTACCAGTACCTACAGTCCAACATAGAACCTCCTCCTTTTTGGAAGTCGGTTAAAAAGGAACTCTTGTGCATAATTTCATACTCCTAGAGCAGCGAACGGTTTAGGCTGTGCATTGTCGGTCAGGGAATGAATGAATTGTGAGCGTCCAAGCAAAACGGGTTCAGGTTCTCGGCATTTAGTTTCCGAGATATACGCAGTTTTGTAAAGTTGGGTGAAAAAATTGCATTTCTCGATTTTAATTGATTATTAATTAATCGTCAATTATCTGCAAGTTCAAATAGTAAATGACTTTTATGATGTTTCTAAGTACCAGAATATGTAGGTACTTACCTACTTAGAAACATCAGAAAATGTATGATACTAAGTTGTACGATATTAAGTATGTTAATAAGTTGTTGTGTAAAATCAAACTTTGAAAATGCTTTTGCTCAAATCAAGCTTTTTTCAGTTTCAACTTCAAATGACTGATAAAAAAAAGAATGTGCCAGTTTTTTAATATTTGTTTAATCCTTATTATTACCAAACGGGGATGAATCGACATATCGACCTTGTCCTCAACCAAGATCTGCAACCGGGTCTGCCCTTGAGACAAGTAACGCCTAAAGAGATACAGGAATATGAACTTAATGGACAACTACAAGGTTATGATCTTATCGACATAAAAGTCCTTCAGGAATTACCTCGCAAAGGAATTGTGTACGTAACTATAATTTTTATTGCCATTCAACGAATAGGCTACTTCACGGATAAAGTCCCTACTACACAGAATGTTACTTGTCCTCAAAGAGAAGTCCATTGTCCCAGATCACCAATTTGGATTTCGGAAAGAACATGCTACCATAGAACAAGTCCATAGAGTACGTAGGACGATCAGAAAATCCTTTGAGAAAAAAGACTACTGCTCAGCTGCCTTTCTTGAAATACAGCAAGCCTTCGACAGTCTGGCACAAAGGCTAATCAAAATAAAACATTGTTACCACATACATTCTACGGCGTACTAAAATCCTACATTACAAGCAGAATATTTCACTCAATCCACCTCGGGACTCCATGAAATATCTGCAGGAGTACCACAGGCTCGGTTCTTGGACCCGTACTGTACACCCTGTTTTCGTACCACTTGTGCAGAGCTCCGAGATCAAAATTGCCACTTTCGCGGATGACACAGCTCTACTAGCCTCGCACAAATGTCCACAAGCATCACGCATTTTGCAAACCAGTTTAAAGGAAACTGAAGAATGGCTAGCCGAATGGAGAATTGCCGCTAGCGTATACAAATCTGTGCATGTCACATTTACACTCCGTAAGAATGATTGCGACCCAGTCACCCGAAACAAAAAGAGAAGAAATGAACCTGAAATACAGAGCTCTATACTGGCTACCAGGAAGAAACTCAAAACTGGCTATAGACAATAACCTCCTCATATACAAAACAATACTAAAGCCAATCTGGACATATGGCATCCAACTTTGGGGAATAGCCAGTGCCACCGACATAATGAAAGTGCAACTTTGGGGACCAGCCAGTGCCACCGACATAATGAAAGTGCAACTTTGGGGACCAGCCAGTGCCACCGACATAATGAAAGTGCAACTTTGGGGATCAGCCAGTGCCACCGACATAATGAAAGTGCAACGTTGGGGACCAGCCAGTGCCACCGACATAATGAAAGTGCAACTTTGGGGACCAGCCAGTGCCACCGACATAATGAAAGTGCAACTTTGGGGACCAGCCAGTGCCACCGACATAATGAAAGTGCAACTTTGGGGATCAGCCAGTGCCACCGACATAATGAAAGTGCAACGTTGGGGACCAGCCAGTGCCACCGACATAATGAAAGTGCAACTTTGGGGATCAGCCAGTGCCACCGACATAATGAAAGTGCAACTTTGGGGACCAGCCAGTGCCACTAACATAATGAAAGTGCAACTTTGGGGACCCGCCAGTGCCACCGACATAATTAAAGTGCAACTTTGGGGACCAGCCAGTACCACCGACATAATGAAAGTGCAACTTTGGCGACCAGCCAGTGCCACCGACATAATTAAAGTGCAACTTTGGGGACCAGCCAGTACCACCGACATAATGAAAGTGCAACTTTGGCGACCAGCCAGTGCCACCGACATAATGAAAGTGCAACTTTGGTGACCAGCCAGTGCCACTAACATAATGAAAGTGCCACCGACATAATGAAAGTGCAACTTTGGGGACCAGCCAGTGCCACCGACATAATGAAAGTGCAACTTTGGGGACCAGCCAGTGCCACCGACATAATGAAAGTGCAACGTTGGGGACCAGCCTGTGCCACCGACATAATGAAAGTGCAACTTTGGGGATCAGCCAGTGCCACCGACATAATGAAAGTGCAACGTTGGGGACCAGCCAGTGCCACCGACATAATGAAAGTGCAACTTTGGGGACCAGCCAGTACCACCGACATAATGAAAGTGCAACTTTGGGGACCAGCCAGTACCACCGACATAATGAAAGTGCAACTTTGGCGACCAGCCAGTGCCACCGACATAATGAAAGTGCAACTTTGGCGACCAGCCAGTGCCACCGACATAATGAAAGTGCAACTTTGGTGACCAGCCAGTGCCACTAACATAATGAAAGTGCCACCGACATAATGAAAGTGCAACTTCGGGAACCAGCCAGTGCCACCGACATAATGAAAGTGCAACTTTGGGGACCAGCCAGTGCCACCGACATAATGAAAGTGCAACTATGGCGACCAGCGGTGCCACCGACATAATGAAAGTGCAACTTTGGGGACCAGCCAGTGCCACCGACATAATGAAAGTGCAACTTTGGGGACCAGCCAGTGCCACCGACATAATGAAAGTGCAACTTTGGGGACCAGCCAGTGCCACTAAAATAACGAAAGTGCAACTTTGGGGACCCGCCAGTGCCACCGACATAATTAAAGTGCAACTTTGGGGACCAGCCAGTGCCACCAACATAATGAAAGTGTAACTTTGGCGACCAGCCAGTGCCACTAACATAATGAAAGTGTCACCGACATAATGAAAGTGCAACTTTGGCGACCAGCCAGTGCCACTAACATAACGAAAGTGCAACTTTGGGGACCCGCCAGTGCCACCGACATAATGAAAGTGCAACTGGGGACCAGCGGTGCCACCGACATAATGAAAGTGCAACTTTGAGGACCAGCCAGTGCCACTAACATAATGAGAGTGCCACCGACATAATGAAAGTGCAACTTTGGGGACCAGCCAGTGCCACTAACATAATGAAAGTGCCGCCGACATAATGAAAGTGCAACTTTGGGGACCAGCCAGTGCCACTAACATAACGAAAGTGCAACTTTGGGGACCCGCCAGTGCCACCGACATAATGAAAGTGCAACTTTGGTGACCAGCCAGTGCCACTAACATAATGAAAGTGCCACCGACATAATGAAAGTGCAACTTTGGGGACCAGCCAGTGCCACTAAAATAACGAAAGTGCAACTTTGGGGACCCGCCAGTGCCACTAACATAATGAAAGTGCAACTTTGGGGACCCGCCAGTGCCACTAACATAATGAAAGTGCAACTTTGGTGACCAGCCAGTGCCACTAACATAATGAAAGTGCCACCGACATAATGAAAGTGCAACTTCGGGAACCAGCCAGTGCCACCGACATAATGAAAGTGCAACTTTGGGGACCAGCCAGTGCCACCGACATAATGAAAGTGCAACTTTGGGGACCAGCCAGTGCCACCGACATAATGAAAGTGCAACTTTGGGGACCAGCCAGTGCCACCGACATAATGAAAGTGCAACTTTGGGGGCCAGCCAGTGCCACCGACATAATGAAAGTGCAACGTTGGGGACCAGCCTGTGCCACCGACATAATGAAAGTGCAACTTTGGGGATCAGCCAGTGCCACCGACATAATGAAAGTGCCACTAACATAATGAAAGTGCCACTAACATAATGAAAGTGCCACCGACATAATGAAAGTGCAACTTTGGGGACCAGCCAGTACCACCGACATAATGAAAGTGCAACTTTGGCGACCAGCCAGTGCCACCGACATAATGAAAGTGCAACTTTGGTGACCAGCCAGTGCCACTAACATAATGAAAGTGCCACCGACATAATGAAAGTGCAACTTTGGCGACCAGCCAGTGCCACCGACATAATTAAAGTGCAACTTTGGGGACCCGCCAGTGCCACCGACATAATGAAAGTGCAACTTTGGTGACCAGCCAGTGCCACTAACATAATGAAAGTGCCACCGACATAATGAAAGTGCAACTTTGGGGACCAGCCAGTGCCACTAAAATAACGAAAGTGCAACTTTGGGGACCCGCCAGTGCCACCGACATAATTAAAGTGCAACTTTGGGGACCAGCCAGTGCCACCGACATAATGAAAGTGCAACTTTGGCGACCAGCCAGTGCCACTAACATAATGAAAGTGCCACCGACATAATGAAAGTGCAACTTTGGCGACCAGCCAGTGCCACCGACATAATTAAAGTGCAACTTTGGGGACCAGCCAGTGCCACCGACATAATGAAAGTGCAACTTTGGGGACCAGCCAGTGCCACCGACATAATGAAAGTGCAACTTTGGGGACCAGCCAGTGCCACCGACATAATGAAAGTGCAACTTTGGGGACCAGCCAGTGCCACCGACATAATGAAAGTGCAACTTTGGGGATCAGCCAGTGCCACCGACATAATGAAAGTGCAACGTTGGGGACCAGCCAGTGCCACCGACATAATGAAAGTGCAACTTTGGGGATCAGCCAGTGCCACCGACATAATGAAAGTGCAACTTTGGGGACCAGCCAGTGCCACCGACATAATGAAAGTGCAACGTTGGGGACCAGCCTGTGCCACCGACATAATGAAAGTGCAACTTTGGGGATCAGCCAGTGCCACCGACATAATGAAAGTGCCACTAACATAATGAAAGTGCCACTAACATAATGAAAGTGCCACCGACATAATGAAAGTGCAACTTTGGGGACCAGCCAGTGCCACTAACATAATGAAAGTGCCACCGACATAATGAAAGTGCAACTTTGGGGACCAGCCAGTGCCACTAAAATAATGAAAGTGCAACTTTGGCGACCAGCCAGTGCCACTAACATAACGAAAGTGCAACTTTGGGGACCCGCCAGTGCCACCGACATAATGAAAGTGCAACTTTGGGGACCAGCCAGTGCCACCGACATAATGAAAGTGCAACGTTGGGGACCAGCCTGTGCCACCGACATAATGAAAGTGCAACTTTGGGGATCAGCCAGTGCCACCGACATAATGAAAGTGCCACTAACATAATGAAAGTGCCACTAACATAATGAAAGTGCCACCGACATAATGAAAGTGCAACTTTGGGGACCAGCCAGTACCACCGACATAATGAAAGTGCAACTTTGGCGACCAGCCAGTGCCACCGACATAATGAAAGTGCAACTTTGGTGACCAGCCAGTGCCACTAACATAATGAAAGTGCCACCGACATAATGAAAGTGCAACTTCGGGAACCAGCCAGTGCCACCGACATAATGAAAGTGCAACTTTGGGGACCAGCCAGTGCCACCGACATAATGAAAGTGCAACTTTGGGGACCAGCCAGTGCCACCGACATAATGAAAGTGCAACTTTGGGGACCAGCCAGTGCCACCGACATAATGAAAGTGCAACTTTGGGGATCAGCCAGTGCCACCGACATAATGAAAGTGCAACGTTGGGGACCAGCCAGTGCCACCGACATAATGAAAGTGCAACTTTGGGGATCAGCCAGTGCCACCGACATAATGAAAGTGCAACTTTGGGGACCAGCCAGTGCCACCGACATAATGAAAGTGCAACTTTGGGGATCAGCCAGAGCCACCGACATAATGAAAGTGCAACTTTGGGGACCAGCCAGTGCCACCGACATAATGAAAGTGCAACTTTGGGGATCAGCCAGTGCCACCGACATAATGAAAGTGCAACGTTGGGGACCAGCCAGTGCCACCGACATAATGAAAGTGCAACTTTGGGGATCAGCCAGTGCCACCGACATAATGAAAGTGCAACTTTGGGGTCCAGCCAGTGCCACCGACATAATGAAAGTGCAACTTTGGGGATCAGCCAGAGCCACCGACATAATGAAAGTGCAACTTTGGGGACCAGCCAGTGCCACCGACATAATGAAAGTGCAACTTTGGGGACCAGCCAGTGCCACCGACATAATGAAAGTGCAACTTTGGGGACCAGCCAGTGCCGCCGACATAATGAAAGTGCAACTTTGGGGACCAGCCAGTGCCACTAACATAATGAAAGTGCAACTTCGGGGACCAGCCAGTGCCCTAGAAGTACCTATCGCGCGACATGCCAACAGGGTACCATCTCATCTGCTCATAGTCTAAAAGACTGATCGCATGATACAACCATACAACCGGAGCAAAAAAAATCCTTATTATCAATTGACTATTCTAGATACCGGATCTGGTCTTAACTCAGTACCCCACTAGGTACTGGACCCTTTTTACTTGGACGCCCACAATACCCCAAACCCCACTAGGTAGGTACTGGACTCCTTTTGCTTGGACGCCCACAATTTAAGATTTTTGTACTTTTTCCCAGTTCCCTAAAATCGCAACTTGACAGTTCTTTAACTGTGTGCAACAAGCACAAGATCCATTGGTTTATGATACATTGGTATAGTATGGTATGGTATGGTAATGGTATGGTATGGTATGGTATGGTATGGTAATGGTATGGTAAAGTGGTATGGTATGGTAATGGTATGGTATGGTATGGTATGGTAATGGTATGGTATGGTAGGTATAGTAATTTGGTTGAAATTGTTAGCATTCGAAATACCAATTTGTGAGACAAGAACGCGAAAACTAATGAAGTCGTAGTTTTGTTATGTACTCATATAATGCCTAACTAATTTACCAGATATCAAACTATTACCATACTAAAATACCGGCGCTTATTTTTCAACATCTATAGGTAGGTATGACCTGATAAATACTCATGCTTCCGGCGATATAAGCACCCACCTACTTATGAGGAAAATATCAGATATAATTATGTTCAAACAATATGCGCCGCAAATCGTGATGCGCAACCAGTGAAGCATCGGGCGCTTTCGTTAGGCGCTGCGCAAACGTGGACACTTTTGTGTCTTGTGTCGGATACAAGCTACCAACGAATATTTGATTTCTATATAACCAGTATGAGATCAGACGCTCCCTGCGGAGAGGTGAACATTTTATTGTCCAGTTGCTTCCACTTAACACATACTCGTTGCCGATCAAAAAGTGTTCGGTGTCGGTAACTGGAAACGAAAAGTCGTCAGTTGAAGACACAAGCAACATTGACAAATTTCCTTACAATCGTACTGAGCTGCGCAAACGGACGATTTGCAATCGGTGTCCGTAACCTGTGTGCGACACAAGTCACGCACACCGAGAGGGTGGCGCAGGGGCGCGGGCGGGGCGAGCCGAAAACAATCTCACCACAACAATCACGCCACCGGACACAGCAACTACGGTTACCAGTGACCAGAAGTAGCAACCGGCGACTGTGTCCGATCGCCGCTACAGGACACAGCACAGCAACTACGGTTTCCTGTAATGGTATGCCGTGTCGGTGACAAAAAGTGTCTACGTTTGCGCAGCCCCTTAGGTAGTATTATTCTTTGATCGCGCGCGAAGCGGCGGCGGCGGCCAGCGACCCCGCGCCCCCGCGCCCCCGCGACCCCTCCGTCACGTGCGCTCATACTCCGTGTCTTTACTCATGTGCTGTGTGTGTGTGTACTTGATTTTGATACAAATATCTCCCATGTTGTTACTTTAAGCAGAAATTCGTCAGTTAACGTCAGTTCTATCGGTTAATTACACGGAAACAACGCCGCAAAATAATTACAAGTTCAAGCATATTTCCTGTAAGCAGACAACGGTAGACACACAACTTTTAATTCAATAGGTAATATTTGGCCGACGTAATGTAGATTGCTTAGACTCATTTTTTATTAACTCAACAGCACGGGAACAAAAAGTAGTCGGTTAAGTATTTCGTAAGCGAACTTTTCTCAGAAAGCTATCAAGGATCGAACACAAGTACCTACGTACACCGAAGCATGATACAAATATAACAGTGCTAATTTACTATGATCGCAGCAGCGATTGGTGAGGTACATACGACACGCATTATCTGGCAAGCTATTGCGATTCTAGATTTACAGCCTATGAACCTGCAGCTACCTACGACATGCATTAAATTATCTGGCAAGCTATTGCGATTCTAGATTTACAGCCTATGAACCTGCAGCTACCTACGACATGCATTAAATTATCTGGCAAGCTATTGCGATTCTAGATTTACAGCCTATGAACCTGCAGCTACCTACGACATGCATTAAATTATCTGGCAAGCTATTGCTATTCTAGATTTACAGCCTATGAACCTACAGCTACCTACGACATGCATTAAATTTTCTGGCAAGCTATTGCGATTCTAGATTTACAGCCTATGAACCTACAGCTACCTACGACATGCATTAAATTATCTGGCAAGCTGTTGCGATTCTAGATTTACAGCCTATGAACCTACAGCTACATACGACATGCAATAAATTATCTGGCAAGCTATTGCGATTCTAGATTTACAGCCTATAAACCTGCAGCTACCTACGACATGCATTAAATTTTCTGGCAAGCTATTGCGATTCTAGATTTACAGCCTATGAACCTACAGTTACCTACGACATGCATTAAATTATCTGGCAAGCTGTTGCGATTCTAGATTTACAGCCTATGAACCTACAGCTACCTACGACATGCATTAAATTATCTGGCAAGCTGTTGCGATTCTAGATTTACAGCCTATGAACCTACAGCTACCTACGACATGCATTAAATTATCTGGCAAGCTATTGCGATTCTAGATTTACAGCCTATGAGCCTACAGCTACCTACGACATGCATTAAATTATCTGGCAAGCTATTGCGATTCTAGATTTACAGCCTATGAACCTACAGCTACCTACGACATGCATTAAATTATCTGGCAAGCTATTGCGATTCTAGATTTACAGCCTATGAACTTACAGCTACCTACGACATGCATTATCTGGCAAGCTATTGCGATTCTAGATTTACAGCCTATGAACCTACAGCTACCTACGACATGCATTAAATTATCTGGCAAGCTATTGCGATTCTAGATTTACAGCCTATGAGCCTACAGGTACCTACGACATGCATTAAATTATCTGGCAAGCTATTGCGATTCTAGATTTACAGCCTATGAGCCTACAGGTACCTACGACATGCATTAAATTATCTGGCAAGCTATTACGATTCTAGATTTACAGCCTATGAACCTACAGCTACCTACGACATGCATTAAATTATCTGGCAAGCTATTGCGATTCTAGATTTACAGCCTATGAACCTACAGCTACTTACCACATGCATTAAATTATCTGGCAAGCTATTGCGATTCTAGATTTACAGCCTATGAACCTACAGCTACCTACGACATGCATTAAATTATCTGGCAAGCTATTGCGATTCTAGATTAACAGCCTATGAACCTACGACATGCATTATCTGGCAAGCTATTGCGATTCGAGATTTACAGGCTATGAACCTACAGCTACCTATGACATGCATTAAATTATCTGGCAAGCTATTGCGATTCTAGATTTACAGCCTATGAGCATACAGCTACCTACGACATGCATTATCTGGCAAGCTATTGCGATTCTAGATTTACAGCCTATGAACCTACAGCTACCTACGACATGCATTAAATTATCTGGCAAGCTATTGCGATTCTAGATTTACAGCCTATGAACCTACAGCTACTTACCACATGAATTAAATTATCTGGCAAGCTATTGCGATTCTAGATTTACAGCCTATGAACCTACAGCTACCTACGACATGCATTAAATTATCTGGCAAGCTATTGCGATTCTAGATTTACAGCCTATGAACCTACAGCTACCTACGACATGCATTAAATTATCTGGCAAGCTATTGCGGTTCTAGATTTACAGCCTATGAGCCTACAGGTACCTACGACATGCATTAAATTATCTGGCAAGCTATTGCGATTCTAGATTTACAGCCTATGAACCTACAGCTACCTACGACATGCATTAAATTATCTGGCAAGCTATTGCGATTCTAGATTTACAGCCTATGAACCTACAGCTACTTACCACATGCATTAAATTATCTAGCAAGCTATTGCGATTCTAGATTTACAGCCTATGAACCTACGACATGCATTATCTGGCAAGCTATTGCGATTCTAGATTTACAGCCTATGAACCTACAGCTACCTACGACATGCATTAAATTATCTGGCAAGCTATTGCGATTCTAGATTTACAGCCTATGAACCTACAGCTACCTACGACATGCATTAAATTATCTGGCAAGCTATTGCGATTCTAGATTTACAGCCTATGAGCCTACAGCTACCTACGACATGCATTAAATTAGCTGGCAAGCTATTGCGATTCTAGATTTACAGCCTATGAACCTACGATATGCATTATCTGGCAAGCTATTGCGATTCGAGATTTACAGGCTATGAACCTACAGCTACCTATGACATGCATTAAATTATCTGGCAAGCTATTGCGATTCTAGATTTACAGCCTATGAGCCTACAGGTACCTACGACATGCATTAAATTATCTGGCAAGCTATTGCGATTCTACATTTACAGCCTATGAACCTACAGCTACCTACGACATGCATTAAATTATCTGGCAAGCTATTGCGATTCTAGATTTACAGCCTATGAACCTACAGCTACCTACGACATGCATTAAATTATCTGGCAAGCTATTGCGATTCTAGATTTACAGCCTATGAACCTACAGCTACCTACGATATGCATTAAATTATCTGACAAGCTATTGCGATTCTAGATTTACAGCCTATGAGCCTATAGCTACCTACGACATGCATTAAATTATCTGGTAAGCTATTGCGATTCTAGATTTACAGCCTATGAACCTACAGCTACCTACGACATACATTAAATTATCTGGCAAGCTGTTGCGATTCTAGATTTACAGCCTATGAACCTACAGCTACCTACGATATGCATTAAATTATCTGACAAGCTATTGCGATTCTAGATTTACAGCCTATGAGCCTATAGCTACCTACGACATGCATTATCTGGCAAGCTATTGCGATTCTAGATTTACAGCCTATGAACCTACAGCTACCTACGACATGCATTAAATTATCTGGCAAGCTATTGCGATTCTAGATTTACAGCCTATGAACCTACAGCTACCTACAACATGCATTAAATTATCTGGTAAGCTATTGCGATTCTAGATTTACAGCCTATGAACCTACAGCTACCTACGACATACATTAAATTATCTGGCAAGCTGTTGCGATTCTAGATTTACAGCCTATGAACCTACAGCTACCTACGATATGCATTAAATTATCTGACAAGCTATTGCGATTCTAGATTTACAGCCTATGAGCCTATAGCTACCTACGACATGCATTATCTGGCAAGCTATTGCGATTCTAGATTTACAGCCTATGAACCTACAGCTACCTACGACATGCATTAAATTATCTGGCAAGCTATTGCGATTCTAGATTTACAGCCTATGAACCTACAACATGCATTATCTGGCAAGCTATTGCGATTCGAGATTTACAGGCTATGAACCTACAGCTACCTATGACATGCATTAAATTATCTGGCAAGCTATTGCGATTCTAGATTTACAGCCTATGAGCCTACAGCTACCTACGACATGCATTATCTGGCAAGCTATTGCGATTCTAGATTTACAGCCTATGAACCTACAGCTACCTACGACATGCATTAAATTATCTGGCAAGCTATTGCGATTCTAGATTTACAGCCTATGAACCTACAGCTACCTACGACATGCATTATCTGGCAAGCTATTGCGATTCTAGATTTACAGCCTATGAGCCTACAGCTACCTACGACATGCATTAAATTATCTGGCAAGCTATTGCGATTCTAGATTTACAGCCTATGAGCCTACAGGTACCTACGACATGCATTAAATTATCTGGCAAGCTATTGCGATTCTACATTTACAGCCTATGAACCTACAGCTACCTACGACATGCATTAAATTATCTGGCAAGCTATTGCGATTCTAAATTTACAGCCTACGAGCCTACAGCTATCTACGACATGCATTATCTGGCAAGCTATTGCGATTCTAGATTTACAGCCTATGAGCCTACAGCTACCTACGACATGCATTAAATTATCTGGCAAGCTATTGCGATTCTAGATTTACAGCCTATGAACCTACAGCTACCTACGACATGCATTAAATTATCTGGCAAGCTGTTGCGATTCTAGATTTACAGCCTATGAACCTACAGTTACCTACGACATGCATTAAATTATCTGGCAAGCTGTTGCGATTCTAGATTTACAGCCTATGAACCTACAGCTACCTACGACATGCATTAAATTATCTGGTAAGCTATTGCGATTCTAGATTTACAGCCTATGAACCTACAGCTACCTACGACATGCATTAAATTATCTGGCAAGCTGTTGCGATTCTAGATTTACAGCCTATGAACCTACAGCTACCTACGACATGCATTAAATTATCTGGCAAGCTATTGCGATTCTAGACTTACAGCCTATGAGCCTACAGCCCTGTGACTATAAAAAAAATAGGTATCATAACATCATGTCTGTATTCCTCAAAGGAATAGGCTCAGGTGTGTTTGTTTAACCCCCCCCCCCCCCCCCAAGTTTACTTACGGTTAGGGAATGCAATCTCGATCTCGAGCCATTTCTTAGGGTTTCGTAGCAAGCAATGGCATAAACGGAATCCTAAGAGCGTTTCCGCACTGCAACCGAGTCGAATCCGAATTCGAGGTCAGAGTTCTATTCGAAATGAAAATGTTCTAAATTCGAACGAGTGGAAATCGGATCTAGTGATCAACCCTTGATATAAATGGTACTACGGGCACTTCGAACCGCCATTCCTCGGATTCGAATCGGATGCAGTGCGCAAACGTTCTTATAATTTCATCATTTCCGCTTGTCGCACAGCCAGTTCACTCTGAACTATTTGCACTACTTATATCGATTAAAATTCGAAAGAAGGTGTATTCCGTGCATCGCTAAACAATCTTGTAGTGAAATTACGAAAAAAATAATTAGGGGTGGAAAAAAATATTCATTACACTTACCTAGCCGTGCATTGTTGGAACCTTTTGAACGCCAGAGCATAAACGCACGCGCGTGCCCTCCACGCCAAGCCACACTTTTTAAACGTTTAATTTCTCTTTTTTTTGTCATCAAATTTCTCTATATCCATGGTATAATTTAATTCCTTTCAAGCAATTAAATATGGACAAGAGCTTAAATATTTAAGGTATACAAATAAAAACACACAAAAGTAATGATTTAATTGTTTATTTCGTGATAAAGTGCACAGCATTTTTTGTCACATATTTGTGTCGTTGGCGTACAGGGTACGCGCTTGCTTGTCACGTTCAAAACGTTAAAGTTTATATATTTTGAGACACTCGCCAGTTTCTAGGTGTATTCAATATAACGAACGCAACAAAACTACCCATACCTGTTGGGCAATTCCTGTTCGACGAACGTTCACTCTGATTTGTCTCAATATCTCAAAAATACCTTTATTTTCCCTACATTTTTGACATTTTATTGTCGTTGAGATCAGATTGCGACTAGATTTGGAACGTTTTTAGTTACGGGAATTGGACTTCTGATTTGAATGTGTTCTTGGCTCCACTGTACTTTATAACAAGAGAGGGTCAACTATACGCAGCGGGCCCATCAACGCTTTCCGAATACAATATAGTGTACTGGTGGGGCTCCCACGCTACTGTAGTGCGTCTGCCATGTTGGACGGCTTTCACACTGTGCTGCGGCGCCGCATCGCTTCGCTGATGTTCCGCACGCATGGGAATGCCACCACCACCCTGAACGTGCTCGGCCACGAGCTGGACAGCCCCCTTCTGTTCTGGGGCACTGGGTTCAAGCACAAGTGCGTGTGCCCGGGGCCCCAGAGGGAGGCAAATACTTCAATTCATTTATAATTTTTAAGTGTAACATAGTTTTTAAGTCGTTCTACTAACAATATTACGGGCCAAATATGTCTGAAATAAAAGATTTTATTTTTATTAGGTACTTTTTTATGATTGCATAATAAAACCAGGTGTTTTATAAAATATGTTTATATTCAGCTCAACAACGCTACAATGACGCGAGTAGATAACTATAATATCACAAATGCTTTACACTAACTTCGCGCTAACTTACAATTATATTCATAAACTTTACACTTATTACTAAATGCCACGTGGACGAGCTCGGAATGTTGCGAGACATTATGTGCAGTGGCATTATGTGCAGGGATCTAGACATGTTCACACTTCAGTGTCATGTCGTTGTTACTTGCAACTACTTATGATACAATGTAATTCTTGTTAATTCATTATCTTGTACTTTAAATTGAGATTGAACACACATTTTCAGACATTAGTGTAAACTTGCATCAAAATTTTGAATTTGGACTAAAAAATATGGAGTTGCAAGTTTTGAAAATGGAATTGTTAATTTATTTTAGTATTTTTTAGGATGGCAATTTGAATGTAATAAGTTGTGTGGCCACTAGACGAGTGGGTAGGAGGCGCTGGATGCGATGCCGCAGTGGTTGTTCTTGTTGCGCGCCATCTTGATGTAGCCGAGCGCGCCCCACGAGCGGCCCCACGAGTTCTTCACGAGCCAGTAGTCGCCGCCCGCCTCGTCCGTGCCGTAGCCGACCACCATCACCTGGGGACATGCAAACATTACTACGTATTCATTCGCAACCGTATTTTTGTTTGGGCATGCTAAAAGTAGGCCAATAATAACACTGTCCTGATAGTAAAAAGAAACAACATCGGGTTTTTTTATCGAAAGTTCAACTCTTAGGTTTATCGCAAAACACTGCGGATCTGTGACAATCACAATATTTCTCACTTCATTTGTAGTAGGTATAGAGAAACAACAGTTAACTTTTGCTCTCTCGCTAGTTCTGTTTATCGCAATCAATACACTTGAATAACTGTTCTACATTTTAAGGTTTTTGAAATAAAATAAGTCTTTCCTTCTGGCCTTTCCTAATTCTTTCGCCAAAAATAAAGTGATAGGCGAGAGACCTACATTTTCCTGTAGTACTTAATGAACGGTATTAATATTAATTAAATATAGCCTAAATAGTTCACGCAGCGAAATGCTTCGTAAGATTGGACAAGCTACCAGCGCCTGCACCCGCAACCTTATCAGGCGACGGTAACCGACTTTTGATATTTGAAACTGAAGATCACGTCTAAACGAGTAGTGTTAATGTTTTGGAAAAAAATATGTTTTAATCATTTCATACATACTGCTCAAAACAAATCCAAAGCTACCTGGCAAATTATAAACAAATCTAAATTTTGTCTGCCATTAGAGCCCGTAATAAGCGTGAAAAGAGATAGTTTGACATTTACAGACCCCGTGGACATTGCAAACGAATTTAATAATTACTTCATTGACACAATTGAGAATAATGTTAAAGCTGACATCACATTAAATAATACGCATATAAACAATCAAACTGTAAATTCACTGTTCATGCAACCTGTAACAATTGACGATATAATACAAATAATTTGCAGCCTTAAAAACACCAATACTGTTGGATACGATGGAGTTTCCACAAAAGTATTGAAGTTTACCAAAGAACTAGTAGCACCTCCATTAGTTCATATAATTAACTTATGCATAGTTGATGGCGTTTTCCCGAACAAGCTCAAAACAGTAATAATAAAACCCCTATATAAAAAAGATGATAAAACAGATTTTAAGAATTATAGACCTATTGCAAAAATTCCAATTATTTCTAAAATTTTCGAGAAAGTAATCTGTAACTCGTTAAATGCCTATTTCGAAAAGTATAAATTATTTTGCACAGAACAAAAGGGTTTCCGTAAGAACACTTCGATAAATATGGCACTATTTGACTTGTTAGCTAACGTCATGCCGTCTGTCGATAAAAGAAATCCAGTCTGTGCCATTTACACTGATATGACCAAGGCTTTTGACTATGTAGACCATAAGATTCTGTTGCACAAATTAAATAGTTACGGTATAAGAGGGAACATCTTAAAGTTAATAAAATCATATCTGAGTAATAGGTTTCAATGCACGGAAATTTCTAGGATATGTCCTAAAACTAAATTAGAAACCATATACGTATCAAAACCAAGACATGTAAAATATGGCGTCCCACAAGGTAGTGTGTTGGGTCCGCCACTTTTCTTGATATATATCAATGATCTCCCGAAAGCAACAACCAACAAAATGGTTCTTTTTGCAGATGACAGTACAGCTATAGTAAAGTATACTAATTCAAATAATTATAATAATGACATTAATACTTGCTTAAGTGACATTATACATTGGTTAGATAATAACAATTTGGTTGTAAACCTGAGCAAAACAAAAGTCATGCATTTTTATCAACGCCGTGAAAACCCGAATGTTAGCATTTCCTACGCAGGCTGTGATATTGAAGAAGCTACTGAGGCTAAGTTCTTAGGCATTATGATTGATAGCCAACTCACATGGAAACCGCATGTAGAAGTACTATGTAAGAAACTTAGCAAATCCGCATATGCTCTTTTTCAACTCTCAAAGAAAGTTAACAATCGGGCTTGTTTAACAGCATACCATGGACTGGTTGCCTCTGTTTTGCGGTATGGCATTATTTTCTGGGGGCAGTCCACTGATAGGGAGCTGGTATTTAGACTGCAGAAGCGATGCATCAGGTCAATGTGCGGTCTTAAGACAACTGATAGCTGTGTTCCCTATTTTAAATCGTTAAAAATTTTAACTTTGCCTTGTTTATATATAATAGAAACGGCTTTGTTTGTGAAATGTAACCCACATCTATTTAAAAAATTATCAGAGGTTAAGAAAAATCCAATACGGACTCAATACATCAATCAATTATGTCAAGTAAAATGTAAAACCGCACTAATGAAAAAAAGTTTTTTTGGTATTGCCCCACTGATATATAATAAAGTACCTAATATTGTAAAAAATATGACCACATTAAAATTTAAAAGGGCGCTAACTGATTTTTTAATTATGAAAACTTATTACACGATTGATGATTTTCTTAATGATGATTCACTGACTGATTGACATCCTGTTACTCTGTTTGACATAATTATTGTGATCCTCTCATTGTATTTTCTTATTATTTTTATTTCTGTAATCACGCTGACATGTTTTTAGTATTTTAGTATAGTTTCCAATGAATTGACATTTATTTTTCATTTTTTATTTGTATTGTAAACCTTTGCATGCCCATGTGACGGTAAAATATGGAGAACTTACTATAAAAAACACCTATGTACTATACCCATGTTTGCAAAGAAATAAATGATTTGATTTGATTTGATTTGATTTGAAATGAGAGCATTCTCTTATGACTTAATATGTGAATATTTTAGATTATATTTATATTACATAGTGTAATTAATTTGTCGCGGATAAAAATAAAATTAAATAAAAATAAACTTATTTTTATTATTTTTATTTATAAAAAACTGAGAACCACACAAAACTAACAAGCGTATTTTTATGAAACCTTCACCACTTTAAAGATAATTTAATTATTTATCTTTTAGTATACGTTTTAATATAATACATTTTGTTTTACGTATAATAAATTAATAATGCGACTAATTTGGGAGAGCGCTCCTTGATGGGCGAGTCCTATTACTGGGTGGACGTACGACGCTTTGCGTGAGCTCAGCACAGAACACGCAAGCTATACACTAAAGGCCGTTGGCATAAATCTGCGTCTTAGTATGAATGGCGCTTCTAAACCCTGACAAGTATCTCAAGGACTGTTGTTGAAACACAATAAAACGTGCTTCTCCTAATGCCATTAGTGTTCCTGAATGGCACAAGGAATTGTGTCTCATTTCAAAGTAACTACTTAATTACTTCATTCGAGTCAGTTTCAAGTCCATGATATAATTTGGCGATGCTTCTAAACGGGTCACATGATATTATTTGGCGATGCTTCTAAACGGGTCACATAATATTATTTGGCGATGCTTCTAAACGGGTCTCATGATATTATTTGGCGATGCTTCTAAACGGGTCACATGATATTATTTGGCGATGCTTCTAAACGGGTCACATAATATTATTTGGCGATGCTTCTAAACGGGTCTCATGATATTATTTGGCGATGCTTCTAAACGGGTCACATAATATTATTTGGCGATGCTTTTAAACGGGTCTCATGATATTATTTGGCGAGGCTTCTAAACGGGTCATGTGTTTTCTGAAAGTGCTACAAAGATCTTTTGGCTCTTGAATGATATTGACAGGGACTCAGACATTTGTAAAATTGTATTAGAAACCAAGATGGCGTCGTAAGTTCCGATTTGTAGCTACATGTGCGGCTCAACTTACAGGTGGCCAGCAATAACGGTGTAAGGTATACGTACTCCATGGTCGAGCTCGGTGGAGGAGCAGTTCTCGTCGTAGTAGACGCCGTCGGAGTAGAACTGGAAGCTCTCCTGCGAGGCGTCGATGGCCACGGACACCGGGCCCACGGTAGCCACCGCCTGCATTAGCTTCTCCTCGTCGCCGTTGGGGATGTCCACGAACCCTGTGTCGTCGGCGCCCGAGTTCTTGGGGTTGTACCTGCGGACCGCACGCAGGCTCAACTACCGTGTCCATGTGACTCATATACAATAAGGGATCTAGATCAACTAGACACGGGTATCTGTCATCGTCTTTAAAGTAGGTCGGAAGAACCAAAGTTGACATGAATACGTAATGGACGAGGGTCGCACAAAACTTTTTATTCTATGGTTATAGGTAGCTATAGCAGCGGCTGATTCCGGGCTGAGATGATGATGATGGGTAATGGTGATGAAACAAGATTGCCTTGTGACTTGATTTGAATTGATTGCTGCATCTCACCTGCACTTGTCATCAACGCCCTCATAGGGGTAAGCCTTCTCGGTGTCGATGCCGCCGTTGTCCTTGATGTACTTGAAGGCGTTGTCCATGAGGCCGCCATTGCAGCCGTTGTTGCCGTACGTCGCCGAGCAGTCCACCAGGTTCTGCTCCGACAGCGACACTAGAAAGCCAGTCTTGCGGAAGTGCTGACCTTCGAGAGCGCCGGTCTGTTGGACAAGTTGTAATATGTGCTGCGGTATAGTAAACTAGACAAGTACCTACAGTAAGCTTCATATTCGTATTCCCTAAACCAATTAGATCTGATGAGGATTTGGCTAGAACTAGTGTATTTTCAATCCAAAAACGGTCGAATTTACGTTACATTTAGTTCGCGCGTTCATGCTAGGGCCTAGTACACACTACCACGTTCGTGCTAGGGCCTAGTACACACTACCACGTTCGTGCTAGGGCCTAGTACACACTACCACGTTCGTGCTAGGGCCTAGTACACACTACCACGTTCGTGCTAGGGCCTAGTACACACTACCACGTTCGTGCTAGGGCCTAGTACACACTACCACGTTCGTGCTAGGGCCTAGTACACACTACCACGTTCATGCTAGGGCCTAGTACACACTACCACGTTCGTGCTAGGGCCTAGTACACACTACCACGTTCGTGCTAGGGCCTAGTACACACTACCACGTTCGTGCTAGGGCCTAGTACACACTACCACGTTCGTGCTAGGGCCTAGTACACACTACCACGTTCGTGCTAGGGCCTAGTACACACTACCACGTTCGTGCTAGGGCCTAGTACACACTACCACGTTCGTGCTAGGGCCTAGTACACACTACCACGTTCGTGCTAGGGCCTAGTACACACTACCAGGTGAAAAGTAGGTATTGCAAATATAGCAATTTTTCCCAAGTTGCGTTCGAAAAATTGAGTTATCGGTGACGCTGTGTATTTGCTACTAAGTAGGTATGTACTTACGTAAGCTCATTTACATTAGAGAGGTATCTAGCACATGTGCAGGTCTAGGTAAGTAAACAACTAACAAGTGAAGATTGAATGCCATTCTAAGGTAATGGGCTTACGTGTGAACAACGCGACGGGACAATATTATCCAAATGTCTTTCACTGCATTGCCGTGTTGACACGAATTAATGACAATACAAAACGCATTCAGCATTCATATTATGTCACGCTCGTCGCTCGAGCACGCTGTATCGCTGCTCAGCGCCACACGTGTACGGTGTACTTATTCATGTTGATGATTGATCAACTGATCATGATCACATATGTGTCTCCTTCGGTTGCGGAAAATTACTAAAGCATATTAGGTAGGTAGGTATAGGTACCTACGTAACTCCGAGTAACTCAGTGGTTAAATAAGAAAGTAACCATATCCCGCAAAATAGGCTAGTGGGAGTGACAATAGTGCAGTGTTCCGGTCAGGTTACATCAGCCATTCCCAAAGTGGGCGATAACGCCCCCTTGTGGGGGCGCTGCAGGCCTAAAGGGGAGCAGTAAGAGACCCAAAAAAAATGGGGGCGTTGTGTTGGAGGCTTAGGGGGCGATTTGTAATTTCATCTAGGTAGTGGTTTTTAAGTAGGTAAAAAATGTGGGCGCTAAAAAATAATTTATTCTCAAAGTGGGCAGTAGACAAAATAAGTTTGGGAACCCCTGGGTTACATGAACCTATACCTACTCAGGTTTGAAATTGAAGATTGCTACGTAACTACACAAAGTTGAACTTATGCGGAACGGAATTAATTAGATATGGATTATGAATTACTCATTGACAATAGTGCGATGATTCATGAATCATCGCACTATTGGCAATGAGTAAAGCTGAACAAAACATTTGGAAACAGACGCTGTTGTGACTCGACCTGACAACACGTTACATGTGTAGGTTTTATGCCGTCGATGAGTCCGCGGCACTTTTGTTAGGCTACATCTGCCTGTTTACCGAGGTGCTCGATAAACTCATTCTTTCCAGTTTCTTCCACCACGGAATGTTCAGAAAAATATATCGAATCAATAGCACTATCGAATAGATAAACGCTCTGGTTAAGAAGCATCAGGAACCGGCGGTCAGTCGGCGGAGGGCGGTAGCCGCGAGTCTTCTTAGCTGTCGGCATGGCGATAGTTAATCAAATATGTTTTGGTGGGTACATATTATGCAGTTTCTTAAACTTAACACTTGTTCTTAGATACACGAGCAGTAGCTGTGAGTAATCATCGAGCCTGTAATTAATATCACGTTACAATCACAACATTCTCGCTGCTCGTACGTCTGTGTGTTAGAGGCACTCGACCGCTCATTACACATTCAAATGCGATACGAAATGCCAATCGAAGCAGACGGGTGCGAAGTGACACAGATATCAATATCAGTCACATGACCGACGCCGACGACTCCACGAACAATTAGATAGCAACAATAAACAATGCCCTACTACTTAGTTGTCTGGACTTTTTAAATTGGTTCTGTCTATATAATTGTCGTAGACAAGGCTAGCTCGTACTGTAACGAGACGACGGGAACTACACGCTACGAGCACGACGACGCCACATAGGTACCTACCTTGCAGTATTGTTGCGAGTTCATAACTTTAGCGTTTTTATTGTGTGTAACGAATCGATCACATTCAATCGCTTTCATGAGAAAATCATAGGTACGTACAGTCGTACACTCCAATACCGGAGTATATCGGGTACTACGGTAGGCAGGGGCCCGCCGTGCTGCTGACGCGAGTACCCCGGACAGACCTATACGTACACTAGGCGCTAATAGATTATCGATTCTAGTTCTGTTTGCGTAAGCTATTAATTAAATTACCAGGCAATAGGTAGAATTGGGGCTAAAAATTATTTCATATTATTTTCTGCCGGTGCCATTGTTTTGAATGGTTCGTGCCTTGTAGTATACAGGGATTCTATCTATTTAGGTAGGTACTAGTCAAATTTGCAATTATTTTTTATGGAAAAGTACCAAGTCTCAAAACGATTTTTGTTGATGTATACAAAATAAGTATTAAATATTTGTAAAATCATTATGTAGCTTCTATACCTACCTACTGCGCGCGCGCTCCGCCGGCGATAACATTACTTTGTTTATGTACATCACTTGGTAGGTACCTACACGCGAGTCTGATACAAACTCGAGGAAAATAGCTAAGATTAGTTTAAAATGAAGCTAATCAGGCTGACCAGTTTATTGCGTTGTTCTCAACTTTGACGAACCGACTACAAAAGCAGCTCCACACAGAGAGTGACACAATAGTGTCACTCTCGTCACACATTTTCCGTTTTCCTCTTGATCACAGGGAACTGCTTCGTCCGTGATGCCAATACTGAAATGGTCTTTTTCTGCTGTAACGAAGTACGTACCCTGTTGGCACAGAGACTACAAACTTATGGATTCGAAGTCCGGCTGCATTGCTGCAATAAAACTTTTGTTTTAAAAAATCCAGGCACGGTAACCCTTCCATTCCCATTCGGGTAAGGTAACCCTTCCATGCCCATTCGGGTAAGCTAGGTAACCCTTCCATGCCCGGCAGGCAGAGAGCAGGTGGAGAGCCCATCGGATCAGATATTAAACTAAACATGCCAACCGCTAAGTTTTTGGAAAGATTGTTAAAAATGCGCTGCAGCTGTAACTTACAGCTGTAAGGGTCAATATGGTCAATGGACTTTTTTATTATCAGAAGGTAATACTCACGGTGGAGAATGCCCAGCAGGAGCCGCACTTGCCCTGGTCCTTCACATCGGTGACGGCGCCCTTCTTGCGCCAGTCCACCTGGTCGGGGTAGGACACGTGCGCCGGCGCGATGAACGTGGAGGCGCGCGCGCCGTGGCCCTTACCGTACAGGCCCTTGCCGTGCCTGTGTAAAAACAACATTTTATAGGATACATATCGGCGTTCCCAATTCCAGCACGAAGTATGAATGTCTGGCTCTCGGCGACCCTGGAGGCCCCCTTAGGCCGGCTCGCCCCTCGGGAATTTAAAAACAACGGCTCAAATGTAGGTGATGGGTGTATGTAACACCACTGCCTAACTCTTCGGGCAGTGCAGGTGAGGTCATTCTAGCTTTCTACTCAAGTGTAAAAGGATACAGAACAGCAGTTATATTACATATAAAGAAGACTTCATAATTGACTACATAGGAAACGACTAGGCTTGGTCACAATCTGTGGCATACTTTGAACAAACCTGAAACGAAGTAAACTAGGCTAAGTTGTCAGAGAAAGTCACGTCTAAGATTATTAGAAAATACTTTTCCCAATGATTTATGGGACGCGGTAATCACAGATCACGGAGTAGCATCAATAAAATTGCCCTGGATATCTATGACGCAATAAGCCAGTTACATAGCAAAGATCTAATCAATTATACCTACCTAAAGCAGGTTTAAAAAGTTCTTTAAACATTATAGCTACGAATATTTTTAACCGACTTCAAAAAAGGAGGACGATGTTCATCGCTATTTTCGTCAATTGTGGAGTGATTGTGAAAATTCTTTTTCATTTGGTAGAGGAAGCGCGCGCGGTGGCCCCGCGGTGGCCCCATACAAATGTTATTAACTTCGCTCGGGGAGTTTTTGAGTTAGCTTCGATAATACGTATTGCCACTTTGTGTCTCTTGATGATGTTACAGTACTTCCTGTCACTGTTGTTTACATTGCAAGTAGTGTACCTACGAATTTATTGATGTGGGATAGGTACCATATCTAAAAACAGAAAAACGAAAAACTTTTTCACAAAAAAGAAACAACCGACTTCCACTTGAAGAAGTTTTTGTTTACTTATAAAATTCCGAAGCTATAAAAACGCGCGAAGTTTATTTTAATACAATGACATTCACTCGCCTGACCTCTGCGTGCGAGTGTATGCAGAGGTTGTATCTTTGCGTTGCTATCAATATGACCTATAAAGGAAACTTCTAATAACAACGCAATCAGCTGTAATCCCAAGCAATGAAACAACTTGTAACGCCACCTCAAGTGCGTAATACATATTTATACCTAAATAATATAATATTTTATAATCGAATGATTATTTAGAATAGGTATAAATAAATAGCGTTTAGTCACGGACTACGTCAAGCGCAACTCGGAACACAAACTAGTGGTAGGTACCTATACTTAGCTAATGAATAGTTACTACCAAACATTAAAATCGTGGATGAACTCATTGGTGCTAACTGCTTTCTGTTAGTTTTCCTTCTTTAGCGATTCGGACGTGTAACAGAATTAGTATATGTAGGCTACTGCATCCATAATGAAGTTTGTCGTAAGATATGCCCTGATTCTGAAGCACAGTAGCTCCTTTGACCCCATACCTAGTCAACGGGAGTATGATTAGCACAAGCCCTTTGATAAATACAATAAAAGACACGGTCTACTCACTTGGTGGTCTTGTTGAATACAATAAAAGACACGGTCTACTCACTTGGTGGTCTTGTTGAATACAATAGAAGACACGGTCTACTCACTTGGTGGTCTTGTTGAATACAATAGAAGACACGGTCTACTCACTTGGTGGTCTTGTTGAATACAATAGAAGACACGGTCTACTCACTTGGTGGTCTTGTTGAATACAATAGAAGACACGGTCTACTCACTTGGTGGTCTTGTTGAATACAATAGAAGACACGGTCTACTCACTTGGTGGTCTTGTTGAATACAATAGAAGACACGGTCTACTCACTTGGTGGTCTTGTTGAATCCGTTCATGGTGTGCACGAACTCATGGTGCAGCATGTCGGCGAACTTGTTGCTGCCCAGCTTGTAGGTCACGACGCCCTGCTCGTAGCGCTGGTTGTGCTTGGCGATGCGGTGCTTGTTCTCCACGTAGATCTTCATGCGGAACTTGTCCTCCACGTCGCTGTCGTACTCCTTGCTGTGCTCCATCTGCAAAGGAAGGAGGCTTAGATGCTGGACTAACAAAGGAAGGAGGCTTAGATGCTGGACTAACAAAAGAAGGAGGCTTAGATGCTGGACTAACAAAGGAAGGAGGCTTAGATGCTGAACTAACAAAGGAAGGAGGCTTAGATGCTGGACTAACAAAGGAAGGAGGCTTAGATGCTGGACTAACAAAGGAAGGAGGCTTAGATGCTGAACTAACAAAGGAAGGAGGCTTAGATGCTGGACTAACAAAGGAAGGAGGCTTAGATGCTGAACTGCGTTTCGCGTGCATGTGACCCATATTTTCCCCCAACTTGTTTCTTTTTGTGTTTGTGTTGTTTCTTTGCGTCATGTTTACCGCAAATAAACGTATTCTCTTTCTTCTTTCGAACTAACAAATGAAGGAGGCTTAGATAATGATAATGACTATAATGTTTAATTAAAACATTACAAAGTTTTTTCCGTTAGTCGCCACTTGCTATTATTTTCCTGTATTCTTTCCTGTTTGAACCTAATCATCCATTTAAAGAAATATACAGCCAGCATTGACCTATCGACACTCTTGAGTAACTAGCGTTAGTAGGGTACCTATATTTGAAAAGTGTAATGAAAAAGGTTCCCGAAACGATCAATTGCTTGTCAATTTTGACGTGATTGATACACATTGATGCGTAAATTGATTGTCTACCAAATGCAATTGAAGCTATTGACAATAATTATTACTACAATACAAATTGATGGCAATTGATTAATTACAATTGATCGTTTCGGGGACCCCTTAGCCTTAGGTATTCACTTTGCAAGCATTTACAAAATCAATTTGATAAGCGCAAAAATATTGAAAATTGTGGTAATCTTCACTAGTCCAATCTACCAGGCTCCAGCAGTCCAGTAGCTGCCAACTTACCTTGAACGCGCTCCACTCCTCCCTGACGAGGTCGGTCAAGGAGACGGCGCCGACGGCCGCCGCTACCACGCACAGCAACACTGCTATACTCTTCATGGTGAAGCGGTTGCTGCAGGAGACAAACTCATGTTAGGTGCTGCTGTTGTACGTAGGTATAGAGTAACCCTGAGTAGTTAAAGTACTGGACCCTGGACTATTACCATTTCCGATTATTCCAGTATTTTCTGGGTACAATTATTGCCGTCGCTATGACGACGTGAGAACCTCACTCCCAACTCTGTGGTGATGATTCCAAGAGGATGTTGGTAAACCATTAGATATAAATATTATAAAATAACCGAATGCAACTCGAAAATTACCCACAAGGAAAAAATAAACAATAAAATTGTGAAGTGAAAAATATTATGAAAATAATAATAACGCAAACAACGGCTCTTACGGAACTAATCTTCTTTTTGCAGTTAATTACAGTTACTCTTCTATAGTCACGGCGAGGTTAGTGAAAAAGTTTATGAGAATAAAATTTACTATTGTAAATGGTCCCCTGTCTCTCACTGCCCACATTTACCCGTATCATTCTATGGTAAAACATAATATTTACCTACGTTTTAGCCAGGAATCCTAGGTGTGGAGTGCAACTAACAGCTCGTAACGGCTTGATTGGTTAGATTGTAATTATGCTACTAATAATGCTTGATTGGTTAGATTGTAGGTACTTAAGTACCTACTAGCATAGGGAACTGGGTGACATTCGTCAGCGTCACCCTCGTGAACGATGACGGAATATCAATGTTGGCGGCAGCGGACTTGGATCGCGTGATGCACAAGTCACTACGGCGTACAATAAGGAGGAAGTAAGGACAGTATCATGTTTTACAGAATAAATTTACCTCCGCCAAACTGCAAAGCAGTTTGTTGGCAGACGTAGCTCCTTTTTTTTCAAATATTAACATATTTTATTTTTATAATGACACTTTCACATAAAACCAAGCTAAGTTAAGCTGGGTTTTTCACAATATTCGATTTAAACCGCGTTAACTGCGGGCTGTTCACACGATATATATGTATATTTCTCCGTGTAAAAACGAATAGCTGCAGTGATACCACATAGCCACTCCCACACACAAACCGAATACGTTCAAAATTCATTCGGTTTGCTTGATAAGTCCGATGGGTATTCGATAGACGTATTGCAGTACAAACGACATGTAAACGGGTCTATAGGTACTCAATGTATACGCCACTACTTATTCGGTAAATGCTCCAAGTTTATCCCGCAAAAAAACGTGCAGTACAATACCGTGTGACCCTACCTTTATATTGCGACCAACTGACTTGCGAGCATTTATTCGCTGGATTAGACGTATACTAAGTAGGTATAAAAGTTTGGTCGAATTCGCCCTGAGTGGTAAAATTATAGTTATGAGATGGCCGTGCGTGTCCTCCCTCCTATTTTTTATTCCGTTAATTTTTTTCGTAAGGAGTCATCATCATACATAACGAGTGAAAATTGTTTGGTAATTAACCCGCACTCATCATCTTTTAGAAAAAGGAATGGGCTTCGCAAAAATAATTAAGCCGCGCATAAAATTTTTGGTAGGTATACTTTACAAATGACAGCACAAAAGACTTATTGATGACGCATTGACTCCCTTTGTGTGCCCATAATATAGTACAAACGAACGTCATAATTATTTCAAAATTTTACCGAAAAAAATAAGGACAGACAACTAAAAGCAGGTACTAACTTTTTATTTTATTCAAACCTTGTAGTAATGAGAACAATGCTTAACCAATCAACTTATTTCTGCAAGTTTCAGGAAATAAAATTGTTTACGCAACAAACAAAGCAAACAACAACATCACGCGATACTACAAACTAACTACGTTTGACTTGCCGTGGACCGTGGGATGATTCAACACAAAGGAGGTTCTCCTAATACCCTTGGTTTACAGTCACTGCCCACTTAAAACAACATTCAATAATTTGCTAAACGTCATGGAAAAATGTAACGAAACAAAACTTACCAATTTTCTATTTATTTAAATGTTAACACAAATAAATTAAAATTGTTAAAATTACGAGTTTAAAATCTTTTTGTATTACTGCAGACGCGTACTACCAAGACCGCTTTCCAATTGTGTATGCGCGTTCTTCGGATTCGCTGCGTAATGTCGATATTTAACTGCGACTAGGAACGTGTTTCTTTTGAGCATTGTTATCGATAAACGCATTCATAGACTAATGAATGAATGTATTGAATGTTGTTTGTCTTGTTATTTTAACAAAATATAATGATTACTTCTATCTACTTCTAATTACTTACCAATCCGTAACATGGTTCTAGATATTTACGGTTTTTCGGCTGATGGGATGTTTTCCATATTCCCAACTCTTTATACTAATATACATTTATTGTAATATACACAAATCTTAAATACAATCTAACACTAAAATATATATGTATAATTATTATGTACAAGTTTATAAAAGAAAAAAAAAGGGAAGAGCTCATTGGGCATCAAAAAATTCGTCCGCGTCGCCGCCGTCGGTAAGCTTACACTAGACATTTTTTTTACTCTATAAATGGTTGGTGAGGGTTGACAGTCAGTCTAATGTCTATTGTCAAATCAACTGTCACTTGTCAACAAATCGTCAACGTCAACCTCATGCTTCGCAACTTGTGAATTTCAGAAAAAAATTGGTGTCATAACACAATGAAACAAGATGGAAATGAGCAGAAAAAGCAAAGCAGGAAGCGGTAGGAACGCCAAGTTGGTACAGCTGTACCAAAGTGCTCTTCTGGCCATCAACAAATCCCCTTTCGAACACAATTCTTAATCGCAGTTTCCTGTCATTTTCTTAATAAGGGAATTTGCCTTCAGAACCATCTCTGAGGGCAATACACTGCAATTTGCGTGGATTCCGGCCCATGCTGGAATCCATGGCAATGAAGTGGCTGATACACTTGCCGGTGATGCGGTGCAGTGTGGGGACTTAGTTCCATATATAAATTTTAACATTGACCTGGTGAAGTTACCAAAGACTTTTCTTCGGGACACCTGGAAGGTAGCTTGGGATGTCGGAAGCAAATTGAAGGGCCGTTATTTTTGTACTATTCAACCCAATGTTCCGGAAAAACTGTGGTTTGGCAAGATGGAGACCTCCATTCTCATACGGATGAGACTGGTTCATGTTTGCTCTCCAGCCCATCTTGCCAAACTTCATATCATAGACAACCCTATTTGCTTGTGTGGCACAGACGTAGGCGACTTAAATCATATTTTTTTCTCCTGTCCCCTATATGACTATTCTTCCTTTCTCAGTAACCTCTTGTCCCTTCGTACTCCTTTTCCTACCTCTATACTTGCTTTACTTTGTACAAATAACTTTCCTGTATATAAATGTATAGTCTCATTTATTACTTTAAATAATATTAAGGGGGAAGCGCCAAGGTAGCCCGCGAAATTCAAATTTTCTTACGATTTTTGCAATTTGCTGGTCAGTATTAAGTTATATGTTGATTAAAATATGATTCGCGGCCGTAACAAATATGTATTTACAGAATTATAATCATTAAAGTCATCAACACAACTCTCTAAGACCAAGTAAACCCCAAGAATTACTATTTCATGAAATCTTGACATTTGGGGATTATACTAACTTAACAAGTTTTATTACTGATTGTAATGATTATAATTCTGTAAATACATATTTGTTACGACCGCAAATCATATTTTCATCAATGTACAACTTAACACTGACCAGCAAATTGCAAAAAACGTAAGAAAATTTGAATTTCGCGGGCTACCTTAGCGCTTCCCCCTTAAGTTATAATTTTTCGTCATTGTAATTTGCTCATTAATCACTATTGCCTACCTACGAGGTCAAAATGTATGGAGCAGCAAATTTTGTTTTTTAATAACAGACGAAAATTTTCAATGCAGCGGGGTCCAGAATCATGTACTGAATGTGTGGTTTCAATTAATGTGATAACCTAATCGCCATCCTGTATAATATTTACAGGCACAGTACGGCAAGGTAGTGAATTGTATTTCATCCTAACAGCTTTTGAATTTACTATAATTCGAGTAATGATTACACTCAAATACTGTTGAATTTGTGCAAAATGTGAACCTCAAAATAGCCATGTGGGCTACAACGATATGGACATTATGAAACTCGTTAAATAAAAGCCTCAACTATATTTAAATTATTAATGTCTACAGATTAATCTGGCTGAAGTAAAAATGTTTATAGACTTCCCACTGTCACAGAAGACTCTTAAAGGGCTAAAAGAAAATAATTATGTTACTCCTGAAACTCTGAAACAAGGTTATTATGTCTTCAATAAAACACCAAATATCGTAATTTGTGTATTGAGCTAAGTAGCCTAGAAATACAAGTGGATATATCATAAGAGCAGGGTAGGAACAACAATATGATTGAGGGTAGACTGAAAACTTAATAAACATAAACTTATAAACTAGGAAGTATGTAGGTACCTATATACAACATACCTTTCCCCCAAGTATACAAAATATATTTAAACTTTAACTTATACTTAAAGCCAACAATTTTGCATTTATCTAAATATCTAACATTAACATCATCATTCATTAACATTGTTTATTCAATATACATTGAATCAGGCTTTTCATAAGGGCCTTTTGTACGAGATAAAACTTTACTTTTAATCTTACCCCCAGAATAGCCAGACCCATAATCACTGGGTATACCTAACATCTCCGCCCATTGGTCCGGACTCGGTATTTCAATTATTTCCTCTCCCGTACTTCCCATTTCCACATCTTGATTTTCCAATTCCAAACTGGCCTTTTCCTTATTCACTTCTTCCCTCTCTCCTTCGCAGTCTGCATCTTCTGTGACTTTCTTTTTAACCAGTTGGTCGATGTGTCGGTTGACAACATTACCATCACCAGTTGCAACTTGATAATTAGATGGCCCTTGCCTTTTAACCACCGTACCAGGCAACCAACGAGGTCCACAACTATAGTTTCTATACATCACACTTGGCCCACATTAGTTTCTCGAGTTACATTATGAGCATTATTGGTAATCTGTTGATCAGTTTTATTTTGAACACGATTATCCGGATGTATAACATCTAACAAGGTGCGTAGGCGCCTATTCATCAAGAGTTCAGAGGGGCTCTTGTTAGTTATTGTGCAAGGAGTTACCCGCAATCCTAGTAGCATTCGAGGAATCTTAACATCCCAAGAGATGTCATCCATTTTGCGCAACTTGTCTTTATCAGTTTGCACCATTCTTTCGGCCAACCCGTTTGTTGCAGGATGATAAGGTGCTGTCTTAATATGTTTTATTTTATTCGCGTCCAAAAATTGTTTAACTTCAGCTGACACAAAGGGCGTTCCGTTGTCGGAAACCAATGTCTCACACAAACCATGCATAGCAAATAAATTTCTGAGGTGTCTGATGACCGTTCCCGCTGTCATATTGTTAACCAAGATCACTTCAGGCCATCTGGAATATGAGTCTACAACAATTAAAATATTTTTACCTTGGAAAGGTCCTGCAAAGTCTACATTTATTCTAGACCACGGCTTTGTAGGCGTGATCCACTCAGATTTAGTTTTCGGAGGCATGTGCCGATTTTTAAGACATTTGTCGCAGCCGCCTACTAATACCTCAATATTTTCGTTCAGTTTTGGCCACCAAACATAACTCCTGGCCAGTGATTTGGTTTGGACGATGCCGTTATGTGTTTTATGTAAAGCACGTAGTATCGTTTCACGCAATGATGACGCGGACGGTACCACCACTCAACAACCCAGTAAGATACAATCTTCATGCATAGAAAGTTCCGAACGATGTAACCAATATGGACGCAGTTCATCATCGGTAACTCTAGCTGGCCAACCGCTTAGTAAATGATGACTGACACGAGATAATAGCCTATCTCGCTTCGTTGCTAATGCTATTCGGTCAGCATCCACAGGAAAATCAGTAGGTGTCTCTGTGTGTCGGGAACCGGCTGTGGCCATCGGCTCAATCCATCAGCATGACCAATTTGTTGTCCCGGTTTGTACACAATTTCGTAATTATGTGACGTCAACAAAATTGCGATCCTCGTTAGGCGAGGCGACAAGACCGTGGGCATAGGTCGCTTCGGATCGAATATGCCCAACAAAGGTTTATGATCCGTAACTATAGTGAAGGATCTTCCCATTATATAATTATGAAACTTGCTAACTCCAAATGAAATGGCAGTGGCCTCTATCTAATTGTGAGTAACGGCGTTCATGAGTATGTAGAGTTCTGGAACTCATAGCTACGGGGCGCTCCTGTCCGTCTTCCATAACGTGGGATAATACAGCACCGACGCCGTATTCTGAACTGTCGCAGGTGAGTACCAACGGCTTATCTAAATCGTAATGAATGAGCGTCAAGTCAGATGACAGCAACCTTTTAGCCGTGTCAAAGCTCCTTTGCTCCCTGTCTGTCCATTGCCAAGATTGTGCTTTGTCGAGCAACCTATGTAGGGGCTCGAGCATAGTGGCTTTGTGAGGTACGAACCTCTCGTAAAAGTTATATAATCCTAAAAATGCTTGTAGCTGTTGAACGCTCTTTGGTTCAGGAGTGTTGACGATAGACTCAACTTTGCTAGGTGCAGGATGAATACCCTCAGCGTCTATGACAAAACCTAGAAACTTTACACGTTCTTTGGCAAACTTACATTTGTTCCGATTGAGCCGGAAACCTGCCTTACCGATGCGCTCCAGTACTGTGTCGAGACGCTGCGTCATCTCCGACATCGTCCGGCCACTGACGATGACGTCATCGATCAGTACTGCGACGCCGGGAACGCCCGCCAGCAACGCCGTCATCAAGCGCTGGAAAATTCCCGGGCAGGCTTTAACACCAAAAGCCAATCTGTGCACTGAAAACAAACCTTTGCATGTGTTTAAGGTTAACAACTGTGCTGTGGCGTCTGTAACGACCACCTGTGTATATGCACGGTCAAGGTCGAGTGTCGTGTAAAATTTGTCACCAGTAATCGTAGGAAATACTTCACTTGCAGTCGGCATAGGGTAGGTATCAGACTCGGTAGCCTGATTAACTGTACTACGGTAGTCACCGCAAAGACGAATGTCCCCGTTCTGTTTGGGTATTGGAACAACCGGAGTCGCCCATTCTGAAAAAGACACAGCGCGAAGTACCCCTTCCCCCACTAAACGATCAATCTCTTTTTCAACTTTGTCTTTAATAGCATAGGGTACTGGACGTGCCTTCAAAAACCTAGGAGTCGCACCTGGTTTCAAATGTATAGCCACAGGGTCCCCCCTGTACTTACCGAGTCCATCTCTGAAAACCTCGCTGTACTTACCTACAATCTGATCGTTCGCAGACATGTCAAGTTCAGATATCATATTGACATTTAAAGTAATACCTAGTGCCTCGAACCAGTTACGTCCCAACAGATTCGGCCCCGAGCCCTTAGCTACAATGACATTCAAAACACACTTAATGTCTTTATATTGTACTTGCACTTTAGCTTGTCCCATCACTGTGACCGGTGAGCTATTCCACGTGCACAGGCGGTTGGGTACCGCGCGCAAAACGCTGCGCGAGGGCACGCGCGCCCACGTCTGCTGGTTCACCAAGGAGAAAGCGGCGCCGGAATCCACCTCCATCGCTACCTGCGCGCCGTCCAGTAGTAGCTTCACCTCGTATGCCGGAACGCGAGAGCTCCTTGTGCTCTCCATGTTATATATGCCATTAAGCATGTCAGTCTCGTTTTCGGCTAAGTTAATTTTTTCAGAACGACTTTTCTTTTTAGCGGTGCATATTCTCTCGATGTGACCTTTCTTCTTACAAAAGTGGCATACGGCGTTAACAAAACGACATTCACCCGCGTGCCGGTCTCCACATCGATAACACAGTCGAACATTTGCTTTGGATTGCACGACGTTGACGTCCATAGGTTCACATGACGGCGGCGACGTCACCGCGGCGTCCACTGCCGTTGCGTCGTAGCTGACGGCGGCGCCGGTGACGGAGGCGCTCTGCATCATACGAGCGTCCTTGCCCGCACTTTCGGTCGATAGCATAGCATCCACTACGTCATGGTATCGCAAATTATCTTTCTTTAACAGTTCGTACTGCAAATTGTGATTGTTCATACCACACATACCAATCTGTCACGAAGCATCCTTTCCATGTCTGTAAAGTTACAACCGGCACAGATTTTTTTGAGTTGCGCTATGTATTCCGCGGCAGATTCACTGTGTAGTTGATCGCGCTTATAGAATTTGAACGACAGAAATCTCATTAGGTTTTGGGCTGTAATGTTTGGTTAGGATTGCTTCAATTTCACTGAATGTTACTGCACTAGACTTTTTTTTTTTTTTTTTAATCAACGCCAGAAGAGTCTCGAACACTTGTACGCCGCACACTGTATAGAAATTTGCCCTTTTTGCCGAATCTGATACGACGCCATTCGCCTCAAAACAATATTTAAGTCTGTCGATGTAATTGTCCCAATTATCACATTTCACATTGAACTCATGAAATTTCACCGATTTACACTCCATTGTCATGTTTTCTACTCGTCGCCAATATTATGTCTTCAATAAAACACCAAATATCGTAATTTGTGTATTGAGCTAAGTAGCCTAGAAATACAAGTGGATATATCATAAGAGCAGGGTAGGAACAACAATATGATTGAGGGTAGACTGAAAACTTAATAAACATAAACTTATAAACTAGGAAGTATGTAGGTACCTATATACAACAAAGGTAAAGAATATAAGGTAATAGATAAAAAATATACCCTTAAAATTGATAGTATTTAGGTTTTATTTAACAAAATTCAACATATTGATACGATGACACAATCAATCCTGACAACTCAGTTTCTTCTTTACATATCATGTTCAATATTAACCAAGGATTTTATATTATACTACTTCATTCTCCTGGGCTTATTTATTGTGCCACGTAGTCAGTTAGATGAGCAGGCGGACATCATATTCTATCAGAATGACAGAGTTTCTGTCGTGATGTTCTGTGGCTCACTGGCCATCTGTGTTACGATCATCACCATCGATTGCATCAATGAACTCATTGTCATCATTGGAATCAGCTTCTTCCGTTTTTAAAGACGATTCCCTAGCAGGAGCTAGGTGTCAATTAGATATGACAACTTCTCTACCACTGCTCAAACAGATGAGAATGTTGAGGATTACTTTCCAGAGTGTCTACTTCTTCAACCAGTGGACCATATTTATTAGTTGAATTATGGTTTTGCATTACTTTTACTGGGAAGTTTAGCCATGTAGGCATCGACTGACCATTTGAGGATCTCCTGGCGTGAAAGAACATCCGCTCATGGGTCGTACCGTTTGTAGCCGTGCAAAGAAGTGATCTTACAGAATGCAGAGCCTGAGTTAAACCTGACTCCCATTTGGTTATAGGCAGATCATGGCTTTTCAGAGCCAATTGTACTGTTTGCCAAATAATTCCATTGTATCTCTTCATTTGTCCATTACCCTGAGGGTTGTACGGTGTAGTGTAGCTCATAGCAATGCTCTTCTGGTGAAGGAAGCCTTTCATCTCTTCTGAAAGAAAAGAAGTACCATGATCTGAGTGTATGTAAGTTGGCATTCCAAATATCCATACTAATATTATAAATTCGAAAATAACTCTGTCTGTCCATATGTTACCTTTTCACTAAATCGCTGAATGGTTTTTTATAAAATTTTGGCAAGTGGCATCCCGGTGATGGACATAGGTTACATTATTTCTTTAAAATAATCGTACAGGGGGTGATATACGGGATGAAATTTTGTATGGTAAACCCATAATTTCTGAAGTTAAGGATACGAAAATTCAAATTTAAACTTTTTGTAAGAAATAAAGAATTACATGTTTCAGCGTTTTTGTAAAATCATTCATTTTACCCCTTAAGGGGGGTAAAATAGGGGATGATTTTAAAATTCACTTGATAGTAATATTGAAATATGTGTGTACCTACCTCTTTTTTCTAAGATTTAAGGAACTGGATTATTGTCATTGGAAATATAGTCCGTATCTTGAGGTAACCTTTAGTCTTTGTTTCATTAAAATTGGGCCACTCGGTCAAAAGTACGTCATTCGAAGTGACAAAAGTACGTCATTCGAAGTGACAAAAGTACGTCATTCGAAGTGACAAAAGTACGTCATTCGAAGTGACAAAAGTACGTCATTCGAAGTGACAAAAGTACGTCATTCGAAGTGACAAAAGTACGTCATTCGAAGTGACAAAAGTACGTCATTCGAAGTGACAAAAGTACGTCATTCGAAGTGACAAAAGTACGTCATTCGAAGTGACAAAAGTACGTCATTCGAAGTGACAAAAGTACGTCATTCGAAGTGACAAAAGTACGTCATTCGAAGTGACAAAATAACTTGGCTGACATCATACACATACACTTGTGGAGTTAATTTTGTATATTAGAAAAAAACTTATGAGAGTACAGAATACTAATATAATTATTTGTCTACCTACATTTAAAGTATGGACGGCAGCACATCAAGCTACTACAATCTGTTAAATTTCTTTAATAGATTTTCTACTTTATTGCTATAGCATTAGGTTCAAAATTCATTGGGAAAATTTGACAGTTTCGGGTAGCTTGACCTGCTGGCGTCTGTACCTAAATAATTATAGTATGATGTAGTATAATCTGGACTATTGTTGCCAATAAGCCACACATAGTGGTGATAGATCGAATAGAGCGTCGCACAATGATTACCTATTGATATAGCGGTTCCGCATGACGAGAACCTCGTAAAAGCTGAAAAAGATAAGCAGATTAAGTATCTTGACCTGGCTCGCGAGGTTGTCGACATGTGGGATGTGGATACAGCAGTCATTGTGCCTATAGTCGTATCAGCCAATGGCTTAATTGCCAAGAGTCTCGACCAACATGTGAGGAGGCTCTCGTTAGGCAGCTGGATCAAGGGCTTGATCCAGAAAGCGGTACTTCTCGATACGGCACGTATCGTCAGAAGGTTCCTCTCTCAGGAGCCCTGACCACCGGTAGCTTGGATCCTATTCCCGATACCGGTGGGCTACTATTTTTTATGTTTTTATAAAAATATTTAAAAATGTAAGATATATGTATAAAAATGGAATAAAGGAAATAGTATAATGTACAATCCTAGAGTTGAAACCTTTAATAGTCTGCTGTATTTAGATAATGCATCACACAATTATGCGTATATTTTGGACAGCAACCTCAATCTTTCATATGATTATGATATGTAGGTATAGTAAAGCAACCGGGAGATTAAATAATAAAGCATTGAAAGTCATATTATCAGACCTTACGGAACTCATTAAGGAATGTAGTATGTATAATAGCTATTACCTAATCGGTGATATTGACGTAGGTATCATTATTATTATTATTTATTTTCCAGATAAATACAATCCATTTTTGTTAGTAATAGTAGTTACAAACTAGTGTTAGTAGGTACATACATTATAAATCATGTCAGGACGATAACAATCTACTACTTCTGGGCACGGTTTGCAGGAAACACTTGCGTTCTCGTCCAGTGTTTCCACAAGAGACCATCAGCCCTGTTCGCCACGATCATCACGAGACTGTTGGCGCTGCCCCGCACCCGCCACATCAGGGTACCTATGTAGTAAATCAAAAAATTATGACGAAGACAAAAACGACATGCTGATGAATGAACATAATTTTTTTCTTTAGCAAACACATTAAGGTTAATATTTTACACCAAAATATACCTAGCCGGGTTAATAAACAAACAGGATTTACTTATGATACAGTTAGAGGTACTAAAAGAAAAAGGAATAGACGTGGACGTAATTTGTATGACTGAACATTTTATTAAGACGGGATATTGTGATCTCTTAAATATTAATAGCCTTAACCAAGCAGCGTTTTATTCGAGGGACACTAAAAGAGGTGGAACATGCATCCTGGTAAAGTCGGGAATACCTACAGTTCAAAGAACTATCAGAAATCGCAAAACAATATCAGGTACCTATATTTGAGTGCTGTGCCATTGAACTGTCTGCCTACCGCATTATAATCTTAGGTGTATACATACATGTACCTAAGGCTTAGAGCATTTAACCTAATGCTCTAAGACCTAAGGCTAATAATCTTGACATTTTCTATGATAAACTTGACATTATTTTAAAGAGAATCTCGACACTATCTAAAAATTACATTAAAATTGTGTTATGTGGAGATTTCAACATAGATGTTATGAAAAAAAATAATGTAACGCTTGAGTTTGAGTGCTTTCTACTGAATTACCGTTTAAATCTTGTCTTACACCAACCAACTAGGCTAATCAGCAATACGTGTATTGATAACTTTGCACACAATTTGTCGGACACATCATGCAAAGCTAAAGTTATAGACCTAGCATTATCGGATCATACGTCTCAAATATTAAAAGTACCTGTAAAAAAAGTTTTTTACACTACGTCTTGGAGGATTAGAATGAGAGACTACTCGGATGAAAATCTTGAAAAATTTTCCAAGCACCTTCAGAACCTTTCATTCTCAGAGGTGTATACAATAAATGATCCGAACAATGCTTATGATAAATTTTTGGAAACATTCACATTAATATATGATTTGTGCTTCCATATAAATTAATTATCATCAAACCCTTAAAAAACCTAAATGGTTGTCCCGCAGATTAAAACATTGCAGTAAAAGACAACGTAAGCTACTATGGCAACATAGATTAGATCCTAAAAATACAACTAAGAAATTAGAACCTATAGTAAAGTCTATAAAAAAATCGTTGATTTAACACAAAAGGCTCAAAATAACTACTATATACATGTAATGGACAGATGATATTGTTATTTGCCTTTCTCAAGGAAATCATTATGTTTAATTGACAGTTGTGATTGGAATATAAATGGACAATTTAAGTTGGCGGTCCGTTTGCTTATCAATTAATTTCCCTGGCTGTACCTAGATCTATTAAGTTCGTGCTAAGAGCGTCTTACCATCATCATCTATCTCTACAAATAAATAAAATTGAAGTGTCTGTTGTAAATAAATAATAATTGTGTAATATTCATTTACACAAGAGTCACGCCTGAAAACGTTGATGATCCTACGTCTAGGATTTTGAGTTTAAATTTGAAAAAAACCTGAAAACGCGAAACAAAATCAGCTATTCCGTACATCTAAGAACAGAAATAACGACGAAGACGCGACGCCAGCAGCCAAGGCAACGGTCGCGAACGCTGCGCCCTGCATGCGCGGCGCCCCAGTCCACAGAACACATATTACCCTACGGGAAGAATGTTAACTTCATACAAAGAAAAACTATTTGACTCTAACGCCATCTCTGTGATTCCCAAGTACAACAATCGAGGCGGAAAATTTGAACCAGATCACGTGATTTATAATATATTTGAAGACTAGAAACAATTCTGGCACTCCCAGATTACTTCAGAAAGGTCGCCGAGTACTTTTAAAATTTAGACGCCTTTCTGGAGTAATCTGGAAGTGCCAGAATTGTTTCTAGTCCCCAATCTTTCAAGATAGAGGGGAGGAGAGTTTAATGAAACAGGTATTTCTTTAATAGTTTTATTAAATTAGCAAATCGTATGTTACTGCTTACAGGAAACTTACGGGAAACAGAATTTGGCCCACAATTCACATCTGAAAATAAATAAAGACTTGTTAAATCGATTGATTTGAAACAGATTTTAAGGTTATGTTAAGATTGATTTATGTTCTCTTACCGTTGTGCATTTGTTGGCCCAGGATTAGGGAATCGGTACAATTTAATGTTGGGGTCTACACAAGGTGAGCTCCCACATTTGAGACATTTACGTCTCAGATTATCTCCCATGATTGGAAATTCACCCACACCCGGAAAACAAAAGTGTCTCTATCACAAAGTGTCTATAACACAAATAGCAACGACAACACCACTTGATTCAACACGGTTACGGAGGAGAACGTGCTCAACTCGACGTAAAAGCAGAAAAAGAAATGGCAAATCGTAAAAACTACAAACAGCGCGTCAGTCGTAAACAACAAACGGCGGCCATATTTGTACAATCAAAATGACATACGTCGATCAGTGTTGCCAAAAAATAAAAGCCATTACTTTTGCTGGCAACACAGAACAATCCCCAGTAGGTATAATCGCAACGCCCAAGAAGTTGACCGCAAAGAGTAGTAACTATTTATGACCGGGCCTGCCCCAGTCTCTGAGCGCGACTGCGCCGCAGTCGTCAGTGAAATGACAGTTTCATCCGTGACATTTATACGTAAAGTGAAAAATTGTATTTTTAGTTTATTTTTTGTGTTTCTGTTTTAGTACGAGTGCGTGTGTATATATAGGTTTTGTTAATTTGTTTTTCAGGTAAGTTTAACTCTGTAAGTCTAAGTGTTTTATATGTTCAATGCCGGCTGTAGCGACGCCGGAAATTGTGCCAGTCAACCTGCCACATCGCTTGATGTGCAGCTGGTGAGATGTCCACATTGCTCCCAGGCACGCTTTTTTAAAGGCGAACGGGGGCTGAGGATACACTATGGCAAGATCCACAAATCACATAGTGTACCACTGGGCCCCCCAGCTACATCCCCAACATCAACACCTCTTGAACAAACCTTGTGGAAAAAGCTAGCTAAATTCAAAAACTCTACCCCAGTGCTAAAGAGAGTTCCCCGGGGCGCGAGACGATCTGTTGCACTGAGTTTGGCGCAATGTCTCCGTCTTGTGACCCAGGAGAACTCACAAAGTGCCTGGGAGCAGTTACTTACCTTCCCTTATAGGATTCTGCATGTTCAAAAAAATCTGGCAACTAAAAAAACCTTAACGAACCTAATTAAAGAAAATTGTATCAATTCGACCCCAATTTTAGATCCAAAATTACCCGCATTCAATAACCTATCACAAAAAAGCTTATGTTCACATGTAGAATCCAAATTAGGTGAAGGTGACATCAGGGGAGCGGCCAGGATACTGTTTAGCAGCGATGTGGTGGCGCCTTACTCTCCAGAAACGCTAACAGCTCTAGAGAGTAAACACCCCGCGCCTGCGGATGGTCTCACCTTTTCCGACCCCCCCGATCCTCCCGACCTAAATTCAACCTTCCTAAACGTTTCGGCTCCCCAGTTGATTGCAGCCGTGAGCTCCTTCCGAAGTGGTTCCGCCGGCGGCCTCGACGGCCTGACTCCACAACATTTAAAGGACCTATTAAGTTCAGGCGCCGGGGAAGCTGGTGAGTCGCTATTGAAGGAGCTTGCGGCCCTGATAAAACTCATGCTCACCGGCGGTGTCAACGAGGCCGTCATCGATGTCTTGTACGGGGCCAACCTATGTGCCCTGCGCAAGAAGGACGGCGGCATTCGTCCCATCGCCGTTGGGTGCACGTACAGGCGTACGGCAGCCAAAATATGCTGTAAGCTGTATAGCGAATCGCTTACAGCTAAGTTTCAGCCCCTACAGCTTGGGTTTGGCTCAAAAGGGGGCTGTGAGGCTGCCGTGCATGCCCTTTCCACCTTTTTAAACTCCAACAAAGGTGAGGTCGTCCTCAAGGTTGACGTTAAGAACGCCTTTAACTCTGTCAACAGGGACACTTTGTTGGCTGAAGTCAAAAAGGAAATACCCGAAATTTATGGTTTTATGTGGCAATGTTACAGGTACCCTTCTAAATTATTATACAAGGACAATGTTTTGGAATCTGCAGTAGGATGCCAACAAGGTGACCCTCTCGGGCCAGTTATTTTCAGCTTGGCTATTCATCCAGTTATCCAGAAACTAAATTCAAAATTTAACGTGTGGTATTTAGATGATGGAACGCTAGGAGGTGATGTAGACACCGTTTTGAAAGACCTACAGCTTCTCAAAGAGGAATTTAAATCTATTGGCTTGGACCTTAACCCATCAAAGTGTGAAATTTACCTTTCTGACATTACCGACAGACAACTGACTCTAGAAAAATTTAATGCAATAGCCCCACAAATCAAAATTTTAGAAAAAAGTTCACTGCACCTCCTAGGTTCCCCAATTTTAGAAGACAGCTTTTCTCCATTTATCAACGAAAAAATCAAAAACTTCAACGACATTTCGGACAGACTTCAAAATTAATTTACATTCGGCATTCACCCTGATTAGATACTGTTGTTTTGGCCTAAATTTTATTTACTTTCTACGTTCTTCCCCTTTATGGAAGCAGCCAAACCTCTTGGACAAAATTGACCAAATTATTCGCAGCACACTAACATCCATTTTAAATGTGGCCCTGGACGACCGAGCGTGGCTGCAAGCCACACTACCCATCCGTTTTGGTGGCCTCGGCGTCCGCAAAATTACCAGTATTAGCTTACCGGCGTTCCTGTCCTCTGTCCACAGCACGGAAAAGTTAACCGAGAAAATTTTAGCCCCCTCCTTGGTTGACTCAGAAGTGCCGTGTTTGACTGACGCAGTGAACGCCTGGAAAGTGGCTTGCCCGGATACAGATCGGCCCTTGAACCTATCTTCCCAGAGGCAGTGGGATGAACCGCTCTGCAGGTTGGTACGGAATAATCTAATTAATACGACCACCAATACTGCTGAGCGTGCCCGCCTGCTGGCTGTGGGGGAGTGGGAGTCGGGCCTCTGGCTTCAGGCGCTACCGTCACCCAACATAGGCACCATGCTGGGTGACACCACCTTCCGGCTCGCTACTTGTCTGCGTCTGGGCGCTCCCTGCGTGGCTCCGCATCGCTGCCAATGCGGTGTCAGTGTCGACTGCCTCGGACAACATGGCCTATTCTGCAGTAAGAGCGCAGGCCGGATAGCACGGCACGCCAGCATCAATGACATCATCCGTCGTGCAGCTGTTTTAGAACCCAATGGCTTAGCACGCGACGATGGAAAGAGACCAGACGGAATGACCATAATGCCTTGGAAGGTAGGTAGGCCTTTGGTGTGGGATGCAACGTGTGTCGACACCCTTGCGCCATCCCATCTTCCTAGCACGGCAGGCTGTGCTGGAGCGGCTACTGCGGGTGCGGAAAACCTCAAACGGCGCAAATACTCCAGTCTTATTGGGACTTATATGTTCGAGCCGTTTGGGGTTGAAACACTTGGGCCATGGGGTCCGAGTGCCCACTTAGTTTTTCGAGACATCGCCAGGCGGTTGGTCGACTCCACACGTGACCAGAGGGCTGGCCTATTTTTTGGCCAAAGAATCAGCATTGCTATACAACGTGGCAATGCTGCCAGCCTTCTGGGCACTTTTCCTGTTGACAGCGATGCGGATGAATTTTTTGATGCCCTCTGATTATTTACCCCCTCCCTTTTTTATATACTTGTACATATTATTATTATTATGTTAGTAATTGTATAGTGTATTTAAGATTTGAGAAAATAAAAGTTTAGATATTATGTTTAATGTTATCTTTATTTTAACAATGTTTACTATTCTCATAAGACTTATGATGTTTAAGTATATTATTACCATTAAGTAATCATTATGTTGTTTGATGGATATTAATGAGTGTACAAGGGCCGTGGTGCTTATCTATCCTTTCTAGAACCATTTTAATCCGATCCAGCATGTCCCATTGCTGTCCTCTCCCAGCGACGCCCTAAGCCGAGGTCCGTACCCCACAGGGGGTGCCCTTAGCGTGTAGTCGCTTAGTTTTTGGTCTTAGTTTTAAGCCTGGCTGGAGGCCTTAATTTATTGAGGCATCCACAGGAAAGCCCGGTTAAGCAGTCGACAACCTCCTATAGGTTGAACTGCGAGATGCCATTCCCCAAAAACAAAAAACTTCCCTTAGTGCAGTAAGCGCAGTACGTGCAGTACGTGCAGTACAGTTCAGTCAGTCACAAACTGTCAGCTAGTTAGTTAATCTAGCTTGTAAACCCGTTGATAACAAGTAAAGTTCAGAAACTCAAATATTGTTGTCTCAATCAAGAATCTCACACACCTATCGCAAACGCCACCGCTCGGGCCATTACAAATTGGTGTCAGAAGTGGTATTCTATAGATTGAGATAATCTCTTTAAATTGTACGAGATCTTCGTCGGTGCCGTATACCTCCGATTCTCTACAAGTTCCTGAGAATTCGTTTATTAAAAAATAATACCATAGAAGATAAATTAGACTTTATTCCTATCAATAAATTTAGTATGAATCTCGATGATTTGAATATAGCGAGTCATAAAATTGACAAAATAAACGATTTATTGGATGAAATGAATAACGATAATATATTTTATAGAGTTAGGAATTACTTATTTTGTATTCATATTTTTATCTGTAATTAAGGTCATAGCATTTTATATACTTACTTTATAGAATAGGAAAATACTTGTTGAAAAGAAAATTCTTCTGTACACCACAAAATAAATTATTAGCTCTAGAAGACTCTAGAAATTGTTGTGGAAGAATAACTAATTGTATTACTTTTAATTTAAATAGAAAAACTGATAATAGTAACAATGAAGTTGAAATGGAAGACATTCCAGGTCCATCTCAAGAACAAATTCCTTTGAGACCTTCATCGAGAATTGCTCAGCTTTTAATAATTATTTCATTGATGAGGTCTCGGAAACGAAATCAATTAACACTACAGGCAAAAATAATAATAATAACAATGACATTAATTCTGGAACATATAGGACTGATCCTGATAGACATTTAAAATCCATGTTTCTGAGCCCGGCAATCCCAAATGACATAGTGTCATGTCAGCCATCAATCAACTAAAAAACAAGAAGCGTTAGGCATGACGGCATTGCAAATATAGTTGTTAAGGCGAGGTAGACCCTGCGAAGTAGGTATTTAACGCTACCAACCTACCCACGGAGCGAGCCGTGCGCTTACCTCGCCAGCGTGAACTTGCATGAACCCAAAATGTGTCACAGTATAGGTAAGCGTGTCGTGTAGGCAATAGGTCAACTCATTGGAACGAAGTTCTTTGACGCGGCTTGGCAGAAATCGTCACTAACGAAAATGCGCGTTCATACTTTCTTCTTTGAAATTCACACTCACTCTCTCTCTCTCTCTCTCTCTCTATCAAGAGAGAAAAATTTCAAATTTTCCTTCATGGGTGTCGTTTTCAAGGTTTTCGAGGGTGCTGAAACCGATAGTAAAGTCAAAATGAAAATCCAAGATGGCGGCTGTGAAAATTTTCAAGTTTTTCATCATGGGTGTCGTTTTCATGGTTTTCGCGGGTGCTAAAGCCGATAGGAAAGTCAAAATGAAAATACAAGATGGCGGCTGTGAAAATTTTCAAATTTTCCTTCATGGGTGACGTTTTCAAGGTTTTCGAGGGTGCTAAAGCCGATAGTAAAGTCAAAATGAAAATTCAAGATGGCGGCTGTGAAAATTTTCAAGTTTTTCATCATGGGTGTCGTTTTCAAGGTTTTCGAGGGTGCTAAAGCCGATAGTAAAGTCAAAATGAAAATTCAAGATGGCGGCTGTGAAAATTTTCAAGTTTTTCATCATTGGTGTCGTTTTCATGGTTTTCGCGGGTGCTAAAGCCGATAGGAAAGTCAAAATGAAAATAAAAGATGGCGGCCGTGAAAATTTTCAATTTTTCCTTCATGGGTGTCCTTTTCAAGGTTTTCGAGGGTGCTGAAACCGATAGTAAAGTCAAAATGAAAATCCAAGACGGCGGCTGTGAACATTTTCAAATTTTTCATCATGGGTGTCGTTTTCAAGGTTTTCGAGGGTGCTAAAGCCGATAGTAAAGTCAAAATGAAAATTCAAGATGGCGGCTGTGAAAATTTTCAAATTTTTCATCATGGGTGTCGTTTTCATGGTTTTCGCGGGTGCTGAAACCGATAGTAAAGTTAAAATGAAAATCCAGATGGCGGCTGCGGAAATTTTCAAATTTTTCGTCATGGGTGTAGTTTTTCTAGTTTTCGAGGATACTAAAAACGACAGTGAGGTCAAAATGTAAAATAAAAATTTTGTTTTTGTATTAAATCATATGTGATGACTTACATAATGTTAAATAAAAACAAAAGTTTTACAGCCACCGTCTTGGATTTTCATTTTGACTTTATTATCAGTTTCAGCACCCGCGAAAACCATGAAAACGACACCCATGATGAAAAACTTGAAAAATTTCACAGCCGCCATCTTCTTTTTGACTATACTACTGGCTTTAGCGCCCGCGAAAACCATGAAAACGACACCCATGATGAAAAACTTGAAAATTTTCACAGCCGCCATCTTGAATTTTCATTTTGACTTTACTATCGGCTTTAGCACCCTCGAAAACCTTGAAAACGACACCCATGAAGGAAAATTTGAAAATTTTCACGGCCGCCATCTTGAATTTTCATTTTGACTATACTATCGGCTTTAGCGCCCGCGAAAACCATGAAAAAGACATCCATGATGAAAAACTTGAAAATTTTCACAGCCGCCATCTTGAATTTTCATTTTGACTTTACTATCGGTTTCAGCACCCTCAAAAACCATGAAAACGACACCCGTGATGAAAAATTTGGAAATGTTCACAGCCGCCATCTTGGATTTTCATTTTGACTTTACTATCGGTTTCAGCACCCTCGAAAACCTTGAAAACGACACCCATGAAGGAAAATTTGAAAATTTTCACGGCAGCCATCTTGGATTTTTATTTTGACTTTACTATCGGCTTTAACGCCCGCGAAAACCATGAAAACGACACCCGCGATGAAAAACTTGAAAATTTTCACAGCCGCCATCTTGAATTTTTCATTTTGACTGTACTATCGGCTTTAGCACCTGTGAAAACCATGAAAACGACACCCATGTTGAAAAACTTGAAAATTTTCACGGCCGCCATCTTGGATTTTCATTTTGACTTTACTATCGGCTTTAGCACCCGCGAAAACCATGAAAACGACACCCATGATGAAAAACTTGAAAATTATCACGGCCGCCATCTTGGATTTTCATTTTGACTTTACTATCGGCTTTAGCACCCGCGAAAACCATGAAAAGGACACCCATGAAGAAAAACTTGAAAATTTTCACGGCCTCCATCATGGATTTTCATTTTGACTTTACTATCAGCTTCAGCACCTCTGAAAACCATGAAAACGTCACCCATGAACAAAAAATTTGAATTTTCACAGCTACCATCTTGGATTTTCATTTTGACTTTATTATTGGCTTCAGCACCCTCTAAAACCATGAAAACGACACCCATGATGAAAAACTTGAAAATTTTCACAGCCGCCATCTTGAATTTTCATTTGGACTTTACTATCGGCTTTAGCACCCTCGAAAACCTTGAAAACGACACCCATGAAGGAAAATTTGGAAATTTTCACGGCCGCCATCTCGATTTTCTTTTTGACCAAATTTACACTGAAAGTCGAGTCGTGAAGATTTCTACCAGTTAACTCCTACCGCAAGCCGCGTTACAGAACTTCGTTCCTAAATAAGGGTTCCGTTATTCATTCGAACATACGAAACCCAAAAAAACATACTGACTTATTTACACTATGTCCTACGAATGAATTGTTCGATAAATTAGCGGAACAGCCGTGCGCTAGCAAAACGGACATAGGTCCTACCTCGTCAAGGCCCGGCGGGCGACTGAATCGCCGTGCGCAAGCCGCTGTATTATATAATATTTTATTATTAAATGAATTTAACTATTTTACAAAATGTAACCACAAATTGTTCTTCTATTTGTTATGAACTTTTTACAGATATATTTTTTGGAAGTATTGCTTTCATAGGTTTCAAGCAAAATTAGAAAAACATCAAAAAAATCATCGATTAGACTCCTCTTCCGATTTTTTTTTGATCGAGCGAAGTTTTCGATATCATGTTTTGAACCACAAAAAGTCAAAGTACATATAGTAAACTACAATATATATTTTTTTTGGCTTTAAACAATCACTATTTCTTTGTTTATTTTTGAATCAAAGTGATGCAATATTTGGTATAGGTCGCCTTAAGTTCGTAGTCGAAACAATATCGCCCATCCTAACACATATACTAAACACTTCTTTTATGGGGTACTGTGTAAAATGTTATAATAAATTACCTCTCGATATTCTTCAACTAAATGAGAAGCAATTTAAAACATGCATTAAACGCACACTATGTAGACAAGCATATTATAGGTTGAATGATTATATCATAGATAAAAATGCTTGGCTAAATGCTGGTCCTGCTCCACAGCCACTTGGGCTTTGTTAATATATTTTTTTTTTGTTTGGAAGAAATGCGTCCCTTTTTTTCTGACATGATGTTATTACTATAGACTTATTGACTATATATAGACTATAGATTTAGTGTTTACTAATCTTTTAATACAATCATTGCAAACTATAGTTTTGTATAAATTAGAAGCATCTTTTCAATTTTGTAAATGTGAGTACCATGGAGCGGTTTTATGTTATGATGTAGGTATGTTGACTTGAAAGAGTATGGCAGTTGAGAGTATGTCATGCTCACTTAAATGTCTCGCTGATGGTGGCGCGTGTGTTGGATCATTCGGTTCCCTACAAAATGGTTGAGCTGGATGCTGCTGATCCACGCGTCATGTTCGTGAACGGGCGCCGTCAGTGGTGACTGGTCATCTCTTAGCTGCCAGGGCTTATTTTTAATCTTATATTTTAAATTGTTTTAATTATCTATTTTTTACATTGTTCTCACATATAGAAGCAACAAGAACAATAACAATGTACCTACCCAGGATTTTGTAACAATTTTGATTTAAAAGAGTGTCCATGGAGTTTCTTGCCCATTCTTCTCCATAGAGATCTACGTTTTGGAATGGGCGACTAGCTTCAATTTTCTGACTAACTGACTGACTCTTTAACAATTGAAAAGTGCCTGTAATTGGTTTAATTGAAATAAATGCTTTGAGTTTGAGTTTGAAACGCGTGTATATCCAGTGGAGTATATCCGGATGGCATGAAAATTACTATAATAAAACCGTTACATAAAAAAGATAACCAAGACAATATGAACAATTATAGACCTGTAGCGTTAATGCCCATATTTTCAAAGGTATTTGAAAAAAAATATATATAATGCCATTCACAAATATTTATATAAAAACAATATAAAATATGTAATGAACAGAAAGGGTTTAGAAAGAAAACGACCATTAATATGGAAATCTATGACTTAGTAAATACTGTTTTAAATAATATGGATGACAAAACACCAATATGTGCAATATATACAGGTATGACAAAGGCATTTGACTACGTTGACCATGACAGACTATTGAACAAACTAAATGATTATGGAATCAGGGGTAACATACTTAAACACTTACTCGAATCTTATTTGAAAAACAGACTGCAACGTACTGAAATATCTTGCATATGCCCAAGGACAAAAATTTATAAAATACGGAGTCCCACAAGGGAGCGTATTAGGTCCCCCATTGTTTTTAACATACATATATAAATGACATACATACCAAAAGCAGTGCGCCATCCTATGATCCTCTTCGCGGACGATAGTACAGCCATAATAAAAGAGGCCATTAATAATAAACTGAATGACATAATCACATGGTTAAATAAAAATAATTTAATAATTAATTTACAGAAGACAAAATTTATGCAATTTTATCAAAAAGTTACACCTAGAAAACTAAATATCAATTATAGGGCAATATCTATAGAAGAAGTAAACAATACATAATTTTTAGGCTTAACGATAGACAAACTCACTTGGAAAGATCATACAGATAACATAATGTAAAAAGATAAGCAAATCAGCATCTGCTCTTTTTAAATTGTCAAATGTAGTTAGCCGTGATACCGTTCTAACCGCACACCATGGTCTCGTAGCATCTGTTATACGCTATGGAATCATATTCTGGGGAAACAACTAAAAAACTTACGTTATTTAGAGCACAAAAACGGTGCATTCGAGCTTTGTGCAATCTAAGAACAAGAGATAGCTGTGTACCAATGTTTAAATCTCTGAAGATATTAACTTTTCCATCAATGTATTTTTTAGAAGTTGCAACATTTGTCAAACAAAATTCATTGCTTTTAATAAACTGTCTCAAATACGTAGAGATCCTATACGTGCTCAATATATAAAAACGTTTTATATGCCAGGAAATGTAATACAGCTCTAATGCGCAAAAGCTTGCTGGGAATGGCACCCAGAATATATAAAATAAGTTACCTGACTCCTTGAAGCAACTCAAGATTACGAGCTTTAAGAAGAAATTATCAGTTTCTAATCCGTAAATGTTATTACCAGTGATCGAAATAGGTAGAGCTATTTAGGTTCATTGACCGCAAACATTGATGTTAATATGGATATTCCACGGGATTCCGACTGATACTACGGGATTTTATTGAATTTCATTCTTTTTGTCAATATACGTATAAAAATGGTTTATGTAAGCCAATAAGCGCATAAACCGACGTTGTAAATTTTACGTCAACAGCACGCTATAAAACTTTTTGCCAAGCGCTCGACGTTGCCGCTTTGTTGAGACGCGTAATGTCGCCGCATTATGGAAACAAAAGAAAACAATAGCGGGGTGTTTCTGTCGCTAGAGTGACGCACCTGTTTTTGACTCTTTCTGCGCCACTAGAATTCAATTCTTTACCAACAGTAACTTGTTGTCTCACTCGATTACTACGGTTCTTCGAGTGCGCTTGTTTGCTTCCTGTTGTGTTTTGTTGTGTGGTGAATATCTTCTAACCCTGGCTTATTTACTGGATTCTGGAACCTTCTTGCCACTACGACTTTAGCTAGCATTTACGGACTCTAATTTGACCTTATTGGATTGGACGTTTGGAGTTATTTTATTGGATACTGATTTGGTAAGTTCTATTTTTTAAGTAAAATATTGAATAAAACTAATGTATTAATCTTATTCTACCTTGACATATTAGAAAAATTAATTGTTTGGGCTTATCGAAAAGCTTGTCCTAAGTCGAACCAATAAAAACATTTTAAATACAAAAGTAAAGTACAGTGTTATTCGCACAAAACGCAAAACCTTTTCTTGTTAGCTAAACTTTATTAATACTAATGTATTCCAATCCAGTAATTTCTTGACTTTAAAGTATGTTACGCACGTGTCAAAATTAACTTAGAAACTTATTAATAGAATGTATTAATTAGCTATACGGTAAAGTGCAGGAGTCATAGACTAACATGTTTGCAGTTCGTGCACATATGAACTATCATTGAACTGTACTGAGTGTACTACTTGTGTGCGATTAACCGTACCCTCTCTTAGCGTAAATTAAAAACTTTTGATTGACTTTGCATTTTCAAACTTGCACTGGGAATGGGAATATATATATTTTACTAGTTTTGTTTTTCGAACACTTAAGTGTCGATGTGACTCTACTCAGCATTTCTAATTTAACGACATTTTGATTCAGGTGAAGTACTTCAACATGGCGTCAAGTTCTGTCAAGCCTGAAACAGTTCAGAACTGGATACGTGACTATTCTGAGCTGATTTTTGACGCTGCCAGCTGTACTATTTACTGCACCAAGTGTGAAAGCCATTTATCAGTAAAAAATCTAATGTTAACCGACATATTGAAGGTGCTCAACATCGAGGAACATACAAACAGCCTCAAGAAGAATTTTATTTTGACCTTATTCAGTTTTTAATTCTTTGTAACATCCCCTGGTCGCAAATAAAAAATAATGTCTTCAAAGATTTTTTTTCAAAAATACATGTGTGGTGTTTGTTGTTGTAATTGCAATAACAAAAAAGTGCCTGACGAGTCATTTTATTCGGCTGTGACATTTTTCCCTATTTTATTATGAATTTCTTATATTTTTTTCCTTAGTTAATTTTGTACTTGACCTGATTTTGTATGCCTATCGGCGGAACATGGACTGTACATATGACATATATATATTGAAAACACCTGTAATCACTTGTGTTCACAAAATAAATCATTTGAATTTGAAATTTGAGTCACTATTACGAAAGGTGTATTTGGACAAATTTTATAAAAATAAAATTACCTCCATCTAAGAAAACGTTAAAGATGAGAAACTTTGGATATCATTAGATGAGACAACTGACTTTTTAAGTCGTTATATTGTGCATTTCTTAGTAAAGCCATTAAATGAAAACTTTTCTGGTCGACTTTATTTAATTGCCTGTAAAATGCTCGAGGTGGTTAGTGGCCAAACTATTTCAAATTTTGTAATAGAGTGTTTGTAAAATATTTGGCAAGACAACTTTGAAAGAAAAGTTGATAATGTGTTAATATTATGTACTGATAGTGTTGCATACATGTTGTCTGCGGGCCGAAAATTATTATTTTTTTTACCTCAATTAAAACATGTCACCTGTTTGGCACACGCTCTTCATCGCGTACCAGAACAGATACGGTTAGAGTACCATGATGTAGATATGCTAATATCCAATGTGAAAAAAATATTTTTAAAAGCACCTCGCAGAATAAAAGTATTGAAAGATACGTAATAGGTAGGGGAAAAAGTTTCTTCGCATTTTTTAAGAAAATTCAAAACATTTTTTAATATAGTTTATTCACATTTAACTAAAGTATGTAGGTACCATTTTGTTCGATAACTTTTTGCCATCTTGTAGGTAGGGACATGATCCTATTGCTATAGAAATTTTGGGACTTCTGATCAAAATACTGCGACAAGTGGTTTTGGCAGTCCTCTCGTGGTGTTAACCTGACACTGCCTGAAGAATTCTGAAGAGACCGAAACAGGTGGAAATCTGAAAGTGCAAGGTCAGGACTATACGGCGGATGCATTAACACCTCCCAGCCAAATTCTCTTAATTTTTGCTGAGTGGCTAAAGATGTGTGAGGTCTAGCGTTATCATGATGAAAAACCACACCCCTTCTGTTGATTAATTCCGGCCGCTTTCTCTCAACTTCTTGCTTTAATCTCATCAGTTGTTCGCAGTAGAGTTTTAGAATCGATGGTCCTGCCTGGTGGTAACAGCTCATAATGAATAATGCCCTTCCAATCCCACCACACACACAGCATCACCTTGTTGCGAGTTAACCCGGGTTTCGCCACAGTCTGTGAAGCCTGACCGGCCTTTGACCACGACCTTTTTCGCACGTTCTTGTCGTACGTGATCCACTTTTCATCACCAGTTATCAGCTTCTTTAAAAATGGTTCGGTTTCATTACGTCGTAATAAAGAATCACAAATGAGTACACGGTTCATTAGGTTTCTTTCAGTGAGCTCGTGAGGTACCCAAATATCGAGCTTTTTTGTGTACCCAGTTTTTTTCAAATGCGCCAAAACTGTTTTGTGGTCAATTCCCAGTTCTTCAGCTACGTCGTAACTACTGATATGCCGATCTTGCTCCACTTTTTCAAAAATGGCATCCATTTTATCCGTAATAGGGCGACCAGAGCGACGTGCATCTTTGACATCAAAATTTCCGGATTGAAAACGCTTAAACCAAATTTGGGCTACTCTCACAGACACTGCACCAGGTCCATAAACATCGCAAATTTTTTTCGCGGCTTGCGTTGCATTTTTACCTTTTTTGTAGTAAAATTTTAAAATGTATCGAATTTCTTCATTAGATTCACTCATCTTGACAGTAGGAAAAACAAATGAAAATCACACATTTTCCTAATTTGAATTTGGAATTATTTGATATTTCTCGGGACCCCAGGGTCCCGGACCTTTAGAAGGCATATGAGGGGCCGAAGCCAACTCGCAGAGGCCCGTTAGACGCTTTCAATGGAAATGAGGCACTAACCGACGATTATCCCTGTGCGTACTATGCAAGTGCACCCAAGGACAACCCCCGGATGGTGTAGGACTATTGCAGAATATGGAGACAAAAAAAAATTGGGCTATGGGTTTGGATGGCTAAAGTGGACTGGTTATCTAAAACTATGGAAGGACTATGGCCCCTGCCTGACCAATGTGTGATAAATACAATACACGGATAAAATGGCAGGGGGTGACTTGCACACTCAACAATGGGCCCCCGGAAACGGTCGCTAGCACATAGTGTCGTAGCGACAAGGGGGCAACATGTCTTGAGGTGCTTAAGAGGAGTGGAGAGGTATTCCACGGCTATCAGGACAATCCCGGAAGCGTACTTCCGGGATTGTCCTGATAGCCGTGGAATACCTACCGTAGACCGTAGTCAAGATCCCTACCAGCATCTTACTGGACTACTTCCTTCCTCCGAGCACGTTTGCTCTTGCGAATCTCTACTCAAGCCAGCCAATAAAGGCAAGAATGAGGTGGGAGGTCAGTTCTCGTCAGTGTTCACTCCAGCCGGCCAATAAAAGCAAGCCAGAGATGAAGAACATGACTTCTCCCGGGAGATAGGGTACGTGGGGTCGCTACTGCCCAGCAGCTCGCCACATGCTGCCCTGCGGGTTTCTGTATCTCTCTTGGTCTGGCTCCTCACCCTAGACCTGTTCCGGCAAAGTAACCTCTACCGGCACAGACCTAGAGTTCGAAGCGCGCAAGCCCCACCACGACGTCAACGTAGAGATACGGCGATGGAATTATTATTATTAATTAAAATTTAAACTTTCAATGATACCAAAACCAGCCAGATAAAAATAGTATAGCCAAAGAGATTTTATTACAAGTTACTAGTTACATACTATAATGCGAAAAGACTTTTTCCCCAACCTAATATCCTAACTTACCTCTTCCCCCACAACCAGTGATAACTAGACGGGGCACTTGGCTCGAAGCTGCATCGTAATATGCAAAATATTATGAAGAAATAATAAATGTTATTTCTAGATTCAACAGCTCTGATTCAATGGCAATACGTAATGCGAAAAATATTCTGGAAAAGGAAAATCTACGGAATAAATTTGTTTAAATAGAAAATCATTATACGATTATTTTATTTTCATTAAAAGAGTTGCAGAAACAAAATTTAGCATTAAGTGACTCGTTTTTTGCTTTTGATCAAGTCAGAGCTGCTTTAAATGAATGTAACTCTAATAGAATAAAAAACAAAATTGAAAAAGTTATGGATAGGAATCCTGACATTGACATCCTCAGAGAATATGAAGGAAAATTATCGAAAAATTATGTGAATAACGAAATTTTGTGATATAAATTCGCTCCACTAACATCAACAGATGTCGAACGCTCGTTTTCCACATATAAATGGGTGTTAGATGTAAAAAGAAATAGATTAAATTAGATAATTTAGAAAAAATAAGGGTATTAGTATTATTAGTAGTACTATTTTAACTCTGGTCATACTCAGTCTTCTAGTGAAGCTGAAGATGAACCAGACCACTGACATTTTTTGTTTAAATAAGTGAATTATTGTTGAAGCGTATTGATTATTTTAATTAAGATTTTATTGTAAATACAAATTGTTCTATTTGATAATGTTTTGATTTTCTGAGGAACAAATAATTTGTATGGTAATAGGTTTTTGTACAACTTCTGAATAAAAATGTTTAAGTGATTGTTGATTCTTGAATAATAAATTGTTACGTAAAAAAATATATGTAATGTATGGAAACATGATGGCGCTGCCATCACGTAAACATTGAGCTCCGTATTTAATTCTCATAAAATATTAAAAAGTCAGTCTAACTATGATATTTCTTTATTATTATAAAAAGTAAAGTGTAAATATTAAGTGGAAGTGTTATCAAAACCTATTTTTATCATTCAACAAAGTTATAATGTCTTAGAATTCTGATCTCAAGCTGTGCCAAAAACTATGTTCAAGAAGTGCTAAACTAACTAAAAAGTCTAAACAGTTAACAATAACACTACGTTAATATTATAACGTCCTTAAAAAAGTTCTAGCAAGTCTTAATTCTGTGGTAATCTTAATTAATAACAAAAAAGCAGAACTCACAAATTAAAAGTGCGCGTGCATGCAAAAATTATGAATTTAAAAATAGACGCGCCATAACGGACTTTTTTCATTTCTCTAACAAATAGAAGACCTATTTCGACGAATTAATTTAAAACCATAAAATTAAAACCAGTCAGCGTAGAAAGATAATGCTTCACGTGGAAAGTATGATGTTGTGAGTTCGAGCCCCGCAATCTGAAAGTTCTTTTTGTATGATTTAAATTTACGTAATTGTTCGAGTTATAACAAAATACTTTACCGCACTCAGAAAAATTAGCTCATAAAAGTAATGAGTGACATGCAGAGCAAGAAGTCGTGCGTTCACGCCCCGCTATCTACAGATCACTTTTTAGACTTTTCAAGATTTGTTTACGAAGAATTTATTATTATTTTCATTGGAAACTGGGTGTATTTGGTTGCCGTAGCTGCCGTCGTGAGCAAGTCGAGTTTTTTAGTCCTGGCGTTGTGCATTTGCTAGTACAATTAGCGGAAGCGCCGCTGTAAACTAACAAAGAGGAACGTCGCGTTAGCGAAGTTCGTAGCGAGGGTGCTGCGCGGGCTGGAGCATCACCCAGATGTGCTGGAGGAGCTGCGGCTGCGAGTCCCGGATGGGTATCTGGGAGCGCGCCGTCGCCCCGCTTTGTTAGAGTTGCCAAGGGCTAGAACGATTTTACTGGAGTTTGCCCACAAAGGTGCATTGAAGGAGGCATATTATGTGATTTTTATTATTTTAGTTTTATTTTTATTTTGAAATTTTATGTTTAGGTATATTTTATAAGAAACAGAGGGTATAACATCGTCTTGGGTTACCGTAAGATGTTGTACTTATTGGTGTGTGAAATAAATAAATAAATAAATTTATATAAATAATATTAGATATTTACGTTTTGTAACTGTCAAATATGAGCTCTGCGTGAAATTGTGTGTAGCCGGGTTTAATTTATTGTATATGTTGTTTAATGCGAGCACTGTTTGTAAATATATAGACGCCCAAATGAGTGCCCTGTCCGCAATGTTGTCTTGTCCTCACTGCCCTGGGTCTTCACGTGCATTTAGCTCGCATGGGCTCAAGATCCATATGGGCCGTATGCACAGGAATGCGCGTCAACCGGTCACCACTCCTCAGACGTCGTCTACTGTCTCCGATTCCCAGCCAGTGAGCCAGGTGCCGTGGGTTTCGCACCCTTGCCCTTTGGAGAGGCTCTCGGCCTGGAAGGTGAGTACGCCAGTACTTAGGCACATCCCTAAGGGTGCGCGGAACCAGGCGGCGGGCAAGCTGTGCGACATTATCGGTAAGTGCGTTAGCTGTAACGGTGTGGAGGACTGGGGCGCGCTTCTCACTTTTGCGTTTGGTGGGCTGAGAGTTCCTTCGAGGGACGCACCTGGAAACATGACTGCAAAGGTGAAGGCAAACGTCGAGTCGGTTGGTGCAGACCAGTTTGTGGACGAGTCGGGTTGTGTGGCAGGGGTAGCTAAGTCACGAGGGATTCGAAAAGCCATCGAGTCTAAGGTGTTCGAGGGAGACCTCCGAGGGGCGGTTCGGTTGCTGGTTTCAGACGACTCGTTCGCGCGACGCGATCCTGACACGCTAAGCGCCCTTACGGTCAAGCACCCAAGCCCATCGCGTCCGCTTAATTTTCCATCGGCGCCGGATTCGTCATTTCCAAGGGTGACTGCGTCAGTGGAGGACGTCGCGTTGGCCTTGAGCTCTTTTTATAGTGGCTCTGCGGCTGGCTTGGATGGAATTCGTCCGGGGCATTTGAAAGAGCTAACATCTGGTTCTGCGGGCGAAAATGGGCGGCGTTTGTTGGAGTGTTTGACAAAGCTCGCAAATTTTTTAATGAGTGGTCAGCTCAATCCGGTAGTTTGTCCTTATTTGTACGGTGCTTCTCTTTGCGCACTCAAGAAACAAGACCGAGGGCTGAGACCAATAGCTATCGGCAGCGTGTTCAGAAGGTTGACAGCTAAGGTGGCGTGCCGGTCCATAAGAGTAGCTATGTCCGAATACTTACAGCCGCATCAACTAGGGTTCGGGACGCGTCGGGGGTGCGAGGCTGCTATCCACGCGACGCGGGCGTTCGTCATGGACTCTGAAAACTCGAACTGCGTGGTGCTGAAACTCGATATCCGCAATGCTTTTAACACCCTGGAAAGAGACGTTCTCTTGAGTGAGGTCAAGGATAAAATTCCTTCTCTATACCCCTTCCTCTATCAGGTATATTATTCTCCTTCTAATCTCTTCTTTGGTGATAGTCTCATTTCATCTCAAGTGGGAGCGCAGCAGGGGGACCCATTAGGGCCGCTTGTTTTCAGTTTAGCAATCCACAAAGTCATCTCTGGACTAACATCGTCTCTGAACCTGTGGTACCTTGATGATGGCATTATTGGTGGATCACCGGAAGAGGTTTGCCAGGATCTGGAGGCTCTTGTCCCTCAACTTAGGAAGCTGGGTCTGGAGGTGAATCCCTCCAAGTGCGAATTCTTTCCCTGTGGCATTGGGGCTCGTACTCACTTCTCACGCTTTGGTTCTCATTTACCTGGCCTCAAGGAACTTTCTCCTCTTTCTTTCTTCCTTTTGGGATCTCCCATTTTTCTTGACGGAGTGCCAGAAGCCATTTCCTCCCGTAAACAGCTACTCCTCAATGCTCGGGAACGTCTCAAGGATCTCTCCGCGCACGTTGCGATTTTGTTATTGCGCATGTGTTTCGCCTTACCCAAGGTTACATATCTCTTGCGAACCGCTCCTACCTGGCTTTGTCCTGGGGAGGTTAGTTCTTTTGACTGTGCTCTCAAGTCAATGGTTGAGTCTATCCTAAACGTGTCCTTTAATGATGCGCAGTGGAAACAGGCGGCTCTTCCTATCCGGTACGGAGGTCTGGGGGTGCGGTGCGTGCATGATGTGGGCCTGCCGGCTTTCCTGGCGTCGACACATGGGGTGGCTGACCTCGTCACTGTAATTCTCAATTCCAATGGTGACGGGGCAAACATACCATTTATGTCGGATGCCGAGTCAGCTTGGTCTGTCCTCAGCATGGGGGCAGCGAGCCCTAACGTGAAATATGTTCAGCGAGCTTGGGACGACGTCACGTCTAAGCCAATCCAGGAACAAATGTTGGTGGGTTTCTCGGGGGCTGATTTAGCCAGACTCAGAGCTGTATCGCAGCCGGAATCGGGGGCATGGTTGCACGCGCTTCCTTCGCCTCACCTGGGCACGTTGCTTGATGACGACTCTTTGCGTGTGGCCGTTGCCCTCCGCCTGGGCTGCAAGGTGTGTGAACCCCACAGATGCACCTGCGGTTCCATGGTAGAAGCCGATGGCCATCATGCTTTGAGTTGTCGTCGTTGCTCGGGGAGGTTCCCGCGTCACCACGCGCTCAATGATATTGTGCGGAGGGCATTTATATCAGCAGATGTCCCCTGCGTACTGGAGCCTCCGGGTCTATGCAGGACTGACGGCAAGAGGCCAAACGGGCTGACCCTGGTGCCTTGGAGGGACGGCAAGTGCTTAATATGGGACGCAACTTGCGTCAGCACTGTTTCCGCCAGCCACCTTGGTCGCACCGTCCTCTCGCCGTCGGCAGCAGCGGAAGACGCCGCTGAGAGGAAGAGGGTGAAGTACGCACCGTTGGTGAGCCGTTACCATTTTGTGCCCATTGCCGTTGAGACCATGGGTGGTTGGGGCTCTGAGGCCAAAAAGCTCATTAGTGAGATTGGGCACAGGCTCCGTGACAAAACGGGTGACTCCCGTTCTGGCTCGTTCTTGGTGCAAAGGTTAGCCATTGCTATCCAACGTGGCAATGCAGCAAGCGTTATGGGCACCTTTGCGCCGGGAACAGTTAGGGGTGGGTTATTCGACTAGTTGTTTGACGTATCGTTGTGGCTAGAGATTAGAGTAATTTAGGTTAACATGTGATGAAGTTTTTATTATTAGTTTAATAAGTATTTGTTTAATGAATCAAGTTTATCTATTTATTATACTATCCTTAATCCCGTCCTTCTTATATTTACCCGTTAGAAAGGAAGTGTAATCTTTCCTTAGTCCCGAAGGCGAGAATAGTTTTTTTATGATTTTACTACTTAAAAACCAAATCCCGGGACTCGGGGAATATCCATATTATTCTAACCTATGGCAAGTACATAAAACATCTCTACCTATTTCGATCTCTGCTCATGAGGTAGGTTTAGGTGTATAATTCATTAAGGTTTTGTGTAAATTGGCTGAAATATGATGATGATTGTAGAAGATGACGGAAAAAATCATGCCGACTGGGAACTTTACTGGCGTGCGCCGCGTAAACCAATATATGATAGTTATAAGAAACAATGTCTTTTTACCTGGATTAACACATAGGCTACTTTTAATCCCGTTAGTACGTTTCCATTGGATATTTTCCGTCATCCACGCGGGCGAAGCCGCGGGCAAAAGCTAGTAGTCCATAATCGCAAAGACAAAACCTTCGGTTTCCCCAAAGAGATCACCGAATCGCAACCAGGATACGGATGCCAAGAGGTCTACATCGGGTCCATGTAGGAACCTGTAGAAGCGCCCGTGAAGTTCTTTGCTCTGCCATACCTCCCTGCGGTCATTAGTATCTAATACCCTTATGAAGCCCTTGTCCACTGAGACCACACCTCGGTGCATCCCCACGTCGGCTTCTAGGAAGTATTCCCTGAGACTGCATACCTCACGGTTATGCAGGGTCTTAGCATTTAAGAAGCCTCGACCCCCACATTTCCTCGGGATATACAGTCTCATCACCGATGACCGTTGGTGATGCATTCGATTTGCGGTCGGCAATTTGCCGACCCTCCTATCCAGGGCGTCAAGTTCCGTCTGAGTCCATTTGAGTATGCCGAAAGAGTACATCAAAACTGGCATGACCCAACCGTTGAAGGTGCGCACCTTGTTTCCGCCTGATTAAACACTATTTAATATTTTATTCAGGCGGCCAAAGAAGTGCTCCCTCAGCGATTGTTTCATGTCAGCAGCGTTGATGCCTAACGCTTCCGACATACCCAAATACTTGTAAGTTTCGATTGAGGAGAGGGATCTTAGGTGTATGGAATCCGAGAGTTGTGTTCCCACGGATTCCACAATCCCCCGTCGCTTTACATCCATGACCGCACATTTGTCCACACCAAATTCCGTCCTGATGGCGCTACTGAAAATTTCGGTTACCTTCATTAGCTCCACAAGTTGCAAATTGTTGGGGGCAAATAGTTTCAAGTCATCCATGTAAAGGAGTTGAGATATACCACCTATCCTCAGTCGATAGCCTAGACCTGAATCCTCCAGCAGTGTGCTTAAAGGATTCAAGGCTAGGCAGAACCCAAGTGGACTCAAACTGTCGCCCTGAAATATATTTCGCTCGATCCTTATCGGCTCGCTATTCCTCTGAATATGTCGACATCCTGGATAGCGAAGTACCGTCCTCCATTGCCCCATACACGACATCAGGAAGGTGCGCAGAGTTGCATCTAACTTATACAACTCCAGCGCCATGAGCCATGTATGTGGTACCGAGTCACAGGCCTTCTTAAAATCTATCCAACATTTATTTTATTATTAAAAACACTGATTTTGTTACTTATTAATTTCGTTTTAGCTTGATCATCTTTTATCTTTAAAGATCTCTCGTCAGCAACTCACGTTTTTCTTTGTGATGATACAACCAGAAGCCCTTTACAACTACCTTATACAAACAGGTCCATATCAAGTCATTGATCGCGCCAGCGATGGCAAAACAATGACTTTAGTCATTAAGGGTAAAAACGTCGCTGTAAGCATTGATCGCATCAAGCTGGCTTTTATGGAACACGCCAGTCCTACAGCTCTTGATTCTCCGACAAAACCAAGAAAACCCACTCACATATCCACATCAAAATCAAAAAGCCCGATCTATCTCGTCTCCAAACGCAGACGCCAATCCAACAACAATCACTACAAAACTGCCATATTACCACTACTAGGTCTGGTAGACATCTCTCGCCGGTTCCTCTCTCCCCGGTGACCGGGGTAGATGACGGTCCTGTCCGTCAGGTAGGCCTCGACCACGCGACAGAGGCAAGACAATCCCATCCCGGGCCACAGCATCCCACGTCGTGAGGGGTCGTACGCGCATGATGGCGTTCACCGCAGAGCGCCCCCTGCGGAAACCAAACTGGCTCTCCGCCAAATCCGGTCCCACCCGCACCAGCCGCCCGACGAGGCGGTCTGCAATGACTTTCAAAGAGCTTGCCCACCTCGTCGGGCAGCACAATGGGCCGGTAAGCGGACGGAGAGTCCGCAGGGCGCCCCGGCTTTTTGATTAGAACCAGTTTCCCCGTCTTTCAACGAAGTGGGAACCGGCCCCTCTCCAAACATTCGCTTAGGAGCCCCCTTAGTCGAGGCCCGAGAGCCTCCAAGACCAGGTGTTTTTATGGTCCTCGGAACGCGACATCGTCGGGTTCCCAAATAACAGTAGCAGGGGTTCCCATCGGCGTCGAGTCGACGATGAAGTACCTGGGACTTGTCCTCGACAGTCGGTGGAATTTCGTGGAGCGTTTTCGTGCGTTTGGCTCCCAGTCTGGAGCGGGCCGGAGCTGCCTTGAGGCGGCTCTTGCCCAATCTAGGGGGTCCAAACGCCTCCTGTCGGAGGCACTATGCGGGGGTCGTGGGGCTCCGGTGTGGGCGCTTTCTCTGAGGCGGCGACCGGCCCGCCGGCTAAACGCGTCTCAGAGGGTCATCGCCATCCGGCTAGCCCGGGGATACCGCACGGTCTTCGGTGAGGCGGCGAACCTTCTTGCCAGATTACCGTCATGGGATCTGGAGGCAAAAGCCCTTGCGCACATGTAGGAGTGGCGCGAGGAAGCAAAACTCCGCTGCGTTGAGAAATCGCGGCACGGTGGACAGAACTCTAGCGGGATCTCATGGCAGTATGGAGTGTGCGATCGTCGCAACCCGGCGCTGGACACGCCACAATTGCGGCGATAAGTCCCCTCTTTGACGAGTGGCTGGAGAGGCGCCACGGCGTCCTCACCTTGCGCCTGACGCAGGCTCTCACCGGACACGGGTGCTTCGGGAGGTATCTGTTCCGGATAAGGCGGGAGGAAACGCCCGTGTGTCACCACTGTGTGGATCGCCCGGAAGACACGTCGAAGTCGTGTCGTCGTGGAAGCTATCGGTGGCTGCGATCTCTCGCGTCCGGCCCTGGTCCAGGCCATGGTACGGAGCGAGAGTAAATGGGAAGCCATCACCTCCTTCTGTGAGGCACCTAATGCTCGCGAAAGAGGATGCGGAACGCGTGAGGGAGAGGCAAGCTTTGCGCCCTCACGCCCCTAGTCGCCGCAGGAGGAGCCCTGGGCATCGGGAATTGGTAGCCGATTCCCGGCCACCGTAGGCGCGGGCTTGCAGACGGCGAACAGCAATGGGTAGCTCTCCGTCCGGTAAGGACCAGGCCCGAGTCGAAGGCGCGTTGTGTTCCACGCGCGCCTCAAAGAGATGTCAGCACTATTGACGGGCTCCGCTAGGGCCGATGCCAGCTAGGGTTGCGGGATGTTCGAAAGAGTTACCGTGGCCCCGGCACAGGCAACTGAAGGAACACGGGTGGGTTTTAGTCAGTAAAAGTCTGACACGCCCTCTCGGTCCGCCCAGAGCGGGAGAAGTCATTTGATGATTTCCCATCCAAAACAAAAAAAGTCTGGGCAGACGAGTCAAATTCAAGGATTTCTAAGATTTCTGTTAAATCGATTTATCATGCACCGGTTCTTCTATCAGTGTCTGGGTGTATGTTGATTAAAACTAATATACAGGGTGTAAGGGACAGCTCTCCGCAATCTAACAGGGTGCATTCAGCTCCTTATTTTAAATCATATTCCACCGAAAATATTCTCAGGAAAATTTTCATTTTTCAAATCGTTTTTTCAGTTCCTATTCCTTTATTTCAATATAAAATTACATTCTCTGTACGCAGCACTCCATTTATGTAAATAAAACAGCTAAAATAAAAAAAATCAGCAATGGATGTTGAATTACTCGGCGGCCGGAGGCTCGCTGCGCTGCCGTTCGCTACGCACGTTTTGCTACGGTAACGATACATTGCGTGTGAGGTAATTAAACAAATCAGAGTTATTGGATTCCCATAACGTTCCTGAAATAATTTTAGTATCATCATCATCTGCCTAGCCTTTTCCCAACTATATTGGGGTCGGCTTCCAGTCTAACCGGATGCAGCTGAATACCAGTATTTTACATGGAGCGACTGCCTATCTGACCTCCACAACCCAGTAACTGGGTAATACGATACCCCTTGGTAAGACTGGTTGTCAGACTTTCGGGCTTCTGACGACCCGTAACGACTGTCAAAGATCCACGAATGACAGCCGGGACCAACGGCTTAACGTGCTTTCCGAGGCACGGAGGAGTCTCGGTATGTAAAGATGGTCACCCATCACCGGTCATCTTAGTATGATATACTGAATACACCCCATCAGTCTGCGGAGGGCTGTCCCTTAAACCGTGTATACAAGGTGTGTCATAATTAACGCACAACCTCTTAAGGGGTCATTGTACTCATCATTATGAACAACATTTACTATGAGGCCAAACCTGAAATCGCAATAAAAATAGCTGCTCCCTACATTTATGTTCGCATATTGTAAATACCTAATGATATTAACTGCAAGTTGGAGTTTCACTTGCACTCTTCGATCAGACTTCATCTCCAACAGGTAGAATACCTTCCACGTAAGTCCCAAAAATGAATGTATCCAATGTTCTTTGTTCGAATCAGACATTTATATTGATAACTTTCAACTACTTTTAACAAAAACGTAAATATGACTGTTACAGATCAATTTGTAACGTTCTGGATATTTACGGTTTTCGGCTGATGGTTGCAACCTTTATCAACGGTTGGTGAGGGTTTGACAGTCAGTGAAATGTCAAATTTAATTACTCTTACTGGTACATACCTACAAGATAACAATTATATGTACATACACGTATACAATAAAAATAAAAAAGGGGAAGAGCTCATTGGGCATCAAAAAATTCTTTGGGCTATAAATAGGCCAGCCCTGTGGTCCCGATATACTCGATGAGCACTCGGACCCCACGGCCCTAGTGTTTCAACCTCAAATGTCAAATCAAGTGAAGTGTCATTTGTCAACAACTCGACTTGTCAACCTCATACTTTGCATTTGCTACTTGTGAATTTCAGCGAAATTGAGGCGTATAGGAATAAAACACCATGAAACAGGATGGAAAAGAGCAGAAAAAGCAAAGCAGGAATGGCAAGAAGTTACAGCTGTACAAACCAAGGAAGAAAAAGAGCGTTGAGGAAGATGCTGCTATACAATATTTACAGGCACAGTATGACAAGGTAGTGAATTGCATTTTTATCCGCATAGTAATTGTATTTCATCTTAAAAGCTCTTGAGTTTACTATAATTCAAGTAATGATTACATTCAAATACTGTTGAATTTGTGTAAAATGCAAAAAAAAAACATATTTAATCAAGTTAAATGTGAACCTCAAAATAGCCATGTGGGCGACAACATTTTAGACAATAACAAATGCGTTAAATATTTTTTTCAATACGGTTAATTAAGTGTAGCTTTGTCATCAAATTGTAACTGTACCCTCAGCTTAAAATTCATACATTAATGTACTTTTTAGGGTTCCATACCTCAAAAGGGAAAATGGAACCCTTATAGGATCATTCGTGTGTCTGTCTGTCTGTCTGTCTGTCCGTCTGTCACAGCCAATTAGCTCCAAATCTAATGGACCAATTAAGTTGAAATTTGTTACACATAATATCAATTTCTGTGACTGAAACCCAGATGTATTACATAAATAAATTAATTTTGAATATGGGGTTATTTTTGGGACCCAAATAACAAAATTAAAAAAAAAAAGTTTTGCAAACTATACCATGTGGCATATCAAATGTTTGTTTTTTTTATAATTTTAAAATAAATAGTTTTAAACTTATTTAAGAAACTAGACTAAAATTTGCCATACCCCCCTTATCCCCGAAAGTATTGAGCCAAACAATTTGGAAAAAAATACAGAAAATAGTTGTATACTTATAGATTACAAGAAAACCTATAAGAAGTCTATGGTCTTAAAATAACATGGTAATTCTCTCAATATTGTGTGGTACAAACTTAGATTTGCAGTTAGAATGTATGGGAGAAGATGTTTTTCAACTACAATGTTAAGTTGGTTCTTGGCATAATTCTGTCTCTTCTTTCTTAATCTGTTTTACGGAACCGTTCATTGCGTGTGGTCCGACACGCACTTGGCCAGTTTTTTTAATTGTTCAAGAAAGCATAAACTGTATTTGAATTATTAATGTTTACAGGTTAATCCGGCTGAAATAAAAATGTTTAAAGACTTCCCACTGTCACAGAAGACTCTTAGAGGGCTAAAAGAAAATAATTATGTTACTCCTACTGAAATTCAGAAACAAGCTATTGGTTATGCATTGCAAGGAAAAGATATCCTAGGTGCTGCTAAAACTGGATCAGGCAAAACGTTGGCATTCCTGATACCCATACTGGAAAACCTATTTTGTAAGAAATGGACAAGATTGGATGGGGTCGGGGCATTAGTCATATCACCCACCAGAGAACTAGCCTATCAGATATATGAGGCTTTAAGGAAAGTAGGACATCTACATGACTTCTCAGCAGGCCTCATTATTGGGGGACAAAATTTGAAATTTGAGAGGAAGAGAATGGATCAAATAAATATATTAATTTCTACACCAGGTCGCCTCCTTCAGCATATGGACGAGAATCCATTATTTGACTGTAGCCACCTTCAGATTCTTGTATTAGATGAAGCTGACAGATGTTTAGACATGGGCTTTGAGACCACAATGAATGCAATCATCGAGAACTTGCCACCTGAAAGACAAACTCTCCTGTTCTCTGCCACACAAACTAAATCAGTAAAAGATCTAGCTCGCCTGAGCTTGTCATTCCCGACATACATAGCCCCACATGAGCAGGCTGCGGCAGTCACTCCAGACTTGCTGCAACAAAGTTATATCATTTGTGAGATTGATGAAAAGATTGGGATCCTCTGGTCTTTCATTAAGAACCACTTGAAGCAAAAAGTGATAGTGTTCATGGCTACTTGCAAACAAGTCAAGTACACATACGAGTTGTTCTGTAAACTGAGGCCTGGTGTCAGCTTGCTGGCACTGTATGGAACTCTACATCAAGAGAAAAGGGAAAAAATCTATAATGAATTTTGTAGGAAATCTAATGTTGTGCTCTTTGCTACTGATTTAGCTTCTAGAGGACTGGACTTCCCCCGTGTTAATTGGGTAATTCAAATGGATTGTCCTGAAGATGTGGAGACATACATTCATAGAGCTGGTCGCACAGCTAGAGGGTTTACTGGAAAAGGTGAAGGTCTGTTAATGCTCTTACCACATGAGGAGAAAATAGTAGAAGATCTAAAAAAAAGTAAAATTCCTATTAATAAAATACAGGTTGACTCATCTAAAGTGGTTGCACCACAGAGGAAAATAGAAAGTCTCCTGTCTGACAGCACAGAACTCAAACAGAGTGCACAGAGGGCTTTTGTCAGCTATCTGAAGTCAGTATTCTTAATGAAAAACAAAGAGATATTCAATGTGCAACTACTAGATACAGATGCATATGCAAGGTCGCTGGGGTTGATCGTGCCTCCTTATATCAAATTTTTGAAGAAATATCAATATGCACAGAAGAGACAAGCTGAAGAAAATGAAAACAATGATGCCATTGAGAAGTTGAAAGCTAAAACTGCATCTGATGAAGAAACTGATCAGAGTGAAGAAGAAGAACCTAAAGTTGAGCTTAAAAATAAACTTAAAAAGCCGAAAAAGAAAGAATCCCTTATTAAATTTGATTTTCATAATGATGCAGACACTGACGAGGAAGACTTTTTGCAAGTCAAAAGAGTAGATGTCGACCTCGGCGACGAACCAGTTGAAAAAGTACAAACAACATCGAAAAAGAAAGCAAAGCCCCTTACAAAGGCAGCCGTTGCTAAGAAACTCCTCAAGAAAAAGATCAAAGTTAACACAACAGTGAAGTTTACAGAGGAGGGAGAAGCAATAGAAGATGAAAAGAGAGATGTAAAATCAGAACTAGCGAAACAGTTCTTGAATGAGAATGTTGGAGGCATTGATATAGAAAAGGCAAAGGAGGTGTTACAAGAAGAAGATAAGTTTGACAAAATCAGGTTTAGAGAAAAGGTAAAAGCTAAACATAAGGAGCAGAAACGTAAACTTAAGAATAAAAAGAAAGAAGATGAAGGGGAGAAAGATGACTTTGGATCACAAACAGAGTCTGATGGACCTGATCTATCATGGCTGCCTGACCCTGATAAAATATATGGTAAAAAAGATGGCAGTGATGAAAGTGATGGTTCTGATGAAGGCAGCGGGCCTGAAGTGTCAGATCGCGATGATGATGAATCTGACGAATCTGAAGTAGACGAAAAGTTCCACAGGTGAGGAATAACTTAGTTTCTTTAAATGTCAATTTTACCTTGGACAACTCAACTCAAATTAAACTTCGTTCAAAAGGTTCTCTATTATTTTAACGTTTTCTATTGTGAACTAGGTCAGGTCAATAGAGTAAGATATATTAATGTGATAACATGTGTTGCAGGCCTACAAAGCGGAAACTGGTGGAGAGCCGCGGCATTCCGCAGGCGAGCGTGACGCCGCGCAAACTGAAGAAGGTGCAGGACGTGGTCGCGTCACTGTCCGTCGGCGAGGCAGAGGCGCTCGCCGTACAGCTGCTGCGAGCCAAGCGATGATCATTGTTATCGTCGGCGAGGCAGAGGCGCTCGCCGTACAGCTGCTGCGAGCCAAGCGATGATCATTGTTATCTATTCAGTTATATTAATAAATGTGTTTATTACCCATGAGTAAAATACTTTATTAAGGAATGTCTTATTAACAAAATACATACCTATCTAAGACTAAGATGACACCACTGCCTTAAAACATAATAATATTAGCGCATTAGTCATAGCGCAAATTGGTAAAAGTACTCATTTAGCATTAGCCATTGTCTTGAGTGCGACTATTTGCATGACCATAACGGGTTCGATTCCCAGGTTGTCCTAGGTCGGGCACGGTTATTCGGTTTCTCCATGAGAAATTTCTCAGTATCAGCAGTCATAAACACAAAATAATATCGAATTATGGGTGTGCACTTTCAAATGCACCTCAGCCTAACCAATCGGGCACAACGGGTCTGATGTTGTTTTGTAATACCTACGTTATTTACTTACATGCGCGGTGGATAACCTTTTCTAAATATTATTATACCATCCGTTATTTCTGATAAATTGACTGCTAGACAAATACATAAGCAGTACAAATACGAGTATATAAGAAATACGGTTATCGTATGAAATAAATCACAAATCCTGATTCCAGTACAAGGCGTTACTCACTATTCTAATAAAATTGGAATCCCTAGAAAAAGAAAACCGATTCCAGTGAGTGCTAGCAGAAACTCTCGTATCATACTTAATGTAACTAAATAGTGCAGCTTCTGTTCAATGTCTTTTCTTTCTTTGAAACGTTCAATGGAATGTACGCCTATAATTTGTGTATTTATTCATTGTAAGTTTAGTAATACATAAATACTGTTATAAGATAATTTTATTTGTATGCTGTTGGTGTACTTATTGAATATAAATAAACTACATCCTTCGTGAAATCTTAGATGTTACTCAACGGCAATATTATAGTAAAGTAACATTATCCAGCAACTGGAACACAAATTGGAATTAAATGAACCTTCAGAACCTTGGGGTACCCGGTCAATACGTTTTGGTCATAATATCCATGGGTTGTTTGAATTTCTAATTTGGGCAGCGTTTCTGGCAACACCGTCAACACAACTGTCAAAAAGAAAACTGATCGTTGCACTCTCGGGAACGATAAAATACATAAAATTAAGTTTTCTATGGATGTAGAATAACTACACGTCTTGTACTTAATACTTTTAACTATGTTTTGGAGCGGAAACTATATCGTAGTTAGGGAGTTAAATTTTCTTCTTAAAGAGGAGGTGCGTATTTTGTTGAAAAATTGATGGTTATGAGTGGTTGAAACGATGAATTTTCATATTATTTCGTGTTGTTGACGCCTTTTGTGATGAGAAACAACGTTATGGGTGGACGATGATGTCATGTGCACGAGTGGAGAGGCGTATCGGTGTTGTCGAGTGTGGTATGTTGTGGATGTGCAGTAAGCTTATTGTTTCAGAATGTAACGTTGTCGCAAGTGCTGGAGGCGGATGACATCCTGCAGGAATGCAAGGCGGACAACAAAGCACTCATACAGTTGTGAGTATCAGCACAAACTACATTCTAATGGGGTTGCTCCGGTCTGTTGTTATCTAGAGTTCAGTGACTGGCTAGTGTAGACCAAACAATACAAAGCAAGTATTTAATATTTAATGCTGCTAGTGCTAGTGAGTGTGTTCAGGTGCTCTGGTAACGCATGACTACACTGAGCAAAGTGTAATTAGTTAATTGATTACAAAGCATGAAATGTATTCAACATAAAGACTTATCACCTTAATTCTGCTGTCACATCACCATAATTAGGGGGTTCTTCAATAAATATCTGAAGGTGTCTTCTTAGAATACTTTGAAATGATAACTTGATTTTCCCGAAAGTGATAAGATCCATGTCATTGCCCCTACAAGTTTAGTGTTACAACATTGCCCATACACATTGCCCCTACAAGTTTAGTGTTATAACATTTTTATTTGCATGAAGCATCGAGGAAAGGTTACACCTGTAAATGATAAGAAGGGCGATGTTTCTGTTAGAGATTCTTTTTGTTCCTTCATTATGTGAGGTACAGAATTGACATTTGAATGAACACATTTTGGAGTATTGACATAAATAATACCATAACATCTGGCTTGTAATCGTAAAAGGGTAGGCAAATACAGGTACACCCATATTTTGTCAGTTCTTTTATGACTGATTCGGGCCATGTAAAAGTAAACACTTTAAACAATAACATCAAATAATGTGATGTGAGTCATCATCAACATACTAACTGTGTTTTGGGCAAATAAACTAGTGTGACTCTAAAGCAAATCTTGTGTGGTATTCCACACGAGATTTGCTTTAATAGGGGCAAACCTATTGTTGTAATTTCAATTTATTAAAAAAAGAGCCACAATTTGGCCAGCAATTTGAGCCAGATTGAGTAAAACTTAAACTTCACACCATAGTGCCACTACCTATGTTAGGAATATGTTTCAAATAATGTGAAAGTTAAATTAAAACCTAGATAAAAAAGAAATTGTAACAATTGATCAGTCATTATACTCATTATGCATTGAACTTTATTTAAAACTTCACTGTAGTTTCGTTATCTTAGCAAGGAAGCACTAAAATTCCATAGGTCAACACCACCATATAAAACTATGTTTAATTCCAGCCTAACAAAGCCAGAGGTTCTGGCGGAGCTGATAACGTTAATAACAGAGGAGCCTCCTAAGAACCTGGAGCTGGCGTCGCAGTACCGGCACGCCAACATCGCGTGCGAGGTGCTGACCAGCCACCTGTCCATGCTGAGCGATCGCCTCTCGCTGGACGCCACGCAGATGAACCGTCTCTGCGACTTCATCAACAAGGACCCGCCGCTCAACCCACTACTCGCCTCGTACTTTAGTAAGACTGTGGAAATGCTACTGGAGAGAAGTCCTAAACAGGTAATTCATGATATTATATTATGTCATTTTTATTTAGCGCACCCTCTTTATCGATTACGTAAGAAGCGATTATTAATAGAGATCGCCTTTGTCATTGTCGTGTAGATAGAAAAGACGTCAAATCGTATGATGACACTCCAAATACGTCATCTGCATACATTCAAGATACATTGTTGCAAGCATGGCGCGTGCAGCTTGTCCACACGCCCCCTTATTTTGTCTACATTTACATACCAGAAAAAATATCCATGTATACAAAATAAAAATAAAAAGCTGTCAAGCTGCACAAGTTTTAGCTGATAGGCTCTGATATCAGCTAAAAATTGTGTAGCTTGCTCCCCACGTCATGATCTGTAGCGGGTCAAACAAAAATGAGGAAAGAAGAACACAAAATAAAACGCCATGGGTACATATTTACTGGAACCATTTGGAGAACTTTTTCCTTAAAACTTGTTTCCATGTACTTAAAAAGCTGCAGTGTACGTCACAACAATAATTGGTTGACGCAGTAAAAATGTGTACACTACTTTATCTAAACTCATTTATTGAATTCTTCAAACATACAATAGTAGCTGTTGTCTCCAGGACTGCTACCTGTACCATATAGTGTGCCTGCGTGTGCTGGACTTCTTCAAGTCGCGGCGCGACTTCCTTCCCAACCTGCTGCGCCACATGTCCACGTCTGCCATCGCGGACACCTTCAAGTACTTCATCCGGCTCGATGACCTGTTCAAGAAGACTGTGATGGAGGTAGGTCAGGTGATTCTATTTTATATTTAATTAGGTATGTTTAGTCACATTGACACATGTTTGTTAAAGCCAAAGGCAACTTCCGTATTCTTAAGAACGTTCACATTTTGATCTCGGTCCCAATCTGTCAAAAATACCTATAATTTACCAACATTTCTTCTGACAATTTTTTGACATTGATTGTCGCTGGGATGAGATAACGACTACATTTTGAACGTTTTAAATTTCGGGAATTGACCTTCTGAAGTTCAACCGCTGGTCGCACCTCATGCTAGTCGTTGTGATTGGTTGAATACAAGACATTATCAATAACCAATCATACAAAAATGCCGGCATGAGATTTTCAAAAGAAGAGCTATATGTATCTGCAATAAGTGATTTGACAGAACAGTGATGTTCTAGCTAGAATATATTTTATTGCAGCTACAATCAGCGCGGAGATCGGTTGCCTATCTGGTGGATAGATTACTTCTACTACTATTTAATCAGGGTTGTCAGAATGCAAACAAGTCTAGTTTGTCATATCTTTCTGGCTTTGCCTGTTTGTAAGCAGTATTTGCAGTTCCGTCAGGGTAGGCGCCTTTACTTGCATACTTCGGACAGCTTACAAATCAATTGATTGTTTCAACATGCAATGGTCATAAAATAAGTCACGCATTAAGCCCATACTTACATAAAGGCTGTCAGAAACAATGCCGGAAGAATCGTGCACCATATTGTGGTAATATCAATGGCTGCCTATCTAAGAAACAATCTGGTCGCACGACGCTTGCGTTGTGTTGTGTGGCTTTGTGAGGACGAGCTCAGGTAATTGTGATGGACGTGTTTGCGTGCAGGCGGCACGTGGAGCGCGACGTGGGAGTGCGGCCGCGTGTCACGTTGTCGACATCGCGCCTGCATGCGCTGAAGCGGTGGGCGAAGATTGTTAGTAATCCCAAATGTTGTCAGTTATGTTGTCCCAAGTAATAGAGGGTTTGCCTATTGCCAAGAATCGGGCACAAATCCAGACTGCGAGCTGTTTAGTAATGCCTAATAGAAAAAACCTTAGGATTCGAACCGACTGCTATATAATAACACTGTCTCGAAAGCTCACAATGTAGCCTGTTGTCTAGGGGTCAATGTGCTACTTACTGTATTGATTGACTTTAATTCTTTTGTGAGTAATAAACTCTTTGTCTCGGAAGTTATAGGTACATGATTCACATTGAAATTCGCGAAAATTGACAATATTTGCTGAGTTAGTCAGCCTCAGCAGCTGCGAATGAAGTACGTAATAACTAAGTACAGCCGGGATGTGCTGACTCATTGTGTCGCGGGCGGTGTTGTGTGCACAAACGAGAGCCATGTACAGGCGCAGTGGGGCAACATGTGGCCAGTGCGGCAGTACCTACTGCTTGTGCGTCGGCGTTGGAACAGGTGCGATGTGCACTCCGCAGTTGTCATCGTCACGTGGGCGCTGTGCCGGCACACACTATACGACTTGGTTCACTTCCGAAGGTGCGTTGTACTCTAATTAGGTTTTTGTGATTGGATCTGTTTTTAAAACCGCGTAATAATCGCAAACTGTATCTTCAAATATTTGAATTCGATTTTCGTTCTACTCTACATTAAACTGTTGAGTAATTACTCATAATAACTGGCTGCAGGACATAGAAACTGGCTAGTTATGTTAAAGTAGGGCTCATGGCTAAGTAATAACAGCCGCACGGGTCGATCGATCAGGTTAAGCTACCCTTGCTGCGGTTGATCCGTAGATGGATGACCATCTGTACATCCGAGGCACGGAGGGGTCTCGGCCCTCCGTGCCTCGGAAAGCGCGCTAAGCCGTTGGTCCCGGCTGTCATTCGTGGATCGTTGACAATCGTTACGGGTCTTCAGAAGCCCGAAAGTCTGACAACCATTCTTACCAAAGGGCATCGTATTACCCAGTAATTGGGTTGTGGAGGTCAGATAGGCAGTCGCTCCATGTAAAATACTGAAAACGCTGGTATTCAGCTGCATCCGGTTAGACTGGAAGCCGACCCCGACATAGTTGGGAAAGGCCTAGGCAGATGATGAGATGATCGCCAGTTATGTTTATGGTTCATGTAATAGGGGCGAGCCTGTTGCCACCAACCAGGCATATGTTATTCCGACTCCGGGCTCACTTTGGATACCCTGTCCAAAGTGGGCAGCGCTGCGCTGTCGGTCACTGGCGTTCATGAACCCAACGATGTTTCTTTGTAAGCTTTCGTCTGTCATACATAAATAATAATACCAGCCTATTCACAATTAAATAAATATTCTTAAGCTGACACTGTAATAAACTTTATCTCCTGAGCTGACATCGGTATAGCTTTGACATCAATTCATTAATTTTTGTTCCATAAAAATCCTAATGCATGAGCTCTTACCTATATGTTTGTGTTGTCTTGTTTTAAATTTAATAAAAATAATATAATTGTGTAGGATATAATTAAATGTTTGCACACCATATTGTAATGGTAGAATGTAAAAGGGTTAGTATTGTTGTCCCACTGCAGACAAAGGCCTCTTCTCATACAGAGAAGGCAAGCGTGGTCACCACGCTTGCTCAAGACGGAGGCGATTTTAGACTTATATTGATTACTAGTTAACCTGACAGACGTTTTCCTGTCCAAATTTCAATAGTTCATACAAAAGTCCCACAGAAAAAAGGACGCAGTTTTTCCCTGTTAGTACTCGTACCTAACCTAACTTAGGTGCCACTAGTCTAATGTAGTAACTAGCCTATACCGCGACCGACGACAACTGTTCCACCGTAACACAGTTCATACTAGTACGGGGAACAGGGTGAATCGGTTCTGTACTAACTAACATTGTAATTAGAATTACCTAGTGAAACTGTTAATAGAAGAATTTAAATGATTGTGATAGGTTGTTAGATGTGTATGCAATATTGACATATCTCAGGACCCTGAGGTCCTGGACATTTGGAGGCTTACGAGGGGCCGAAGCCAACTCGCAGAGGCCCGTTAGACGCTTTCAATGAAAATGAGGCAACAACCGACGATTATCCTTGTACGCACTATGCAAGTGCACCCAAGGACAACCCCCGGTTGGTGTAGGACTATTGCAGGATATGGAAACAAAGATATTGGATTATGGATTCGGGTGGCTGAAGTGGACTGGTCATCTAGGACTTTGGAAAGACTGCCCCTGCCTGATCAATGTTTTATATAAAATACACATAAAATGGCAGGGGGTGACTTGCGCTAGCACATAGTGTCGTAGCGACAGTGGGGCAACACGCCCTGAGGTGCTTAAGAGGAGTGGAGAGGTATTCCATGGCTATCAGGACAATCCCGGAAGTACGGTCAAGATCCTTACCAGCATCTTACTGGAATACTTCCTTCATCCGAGCACGTTTGCTCTGCGAATCTCCACTCAAGCCGACCAATAAAGGCAAGAATGAGGTGAGAGCTCTGTTCCTCGTTAGTGTTCACTCCAGCCCACAGTGTCCGGCGTAGAACAAGCCAGGTGGCCAAAAATATTTTTTCATGGTTTTGGAACCATATCTATAAATTAGTTATTTCTATAGTACTATAATATTTTATTTAATGAAAATGCATAGAAATAGTGTATAAATATTTTATTTCGTGTAGGTATACATGAAATATTTAAAAAAAATCTTAATCGCTACAAATATCAACGCTAATTATAAATAATTATACAACATTAGACTAACATATAACATATTAAATACAAAAATTATAAATCTAACTCTAAACTTATCTATTTACATTAAAACTAATTCTCACTATCAGAATCATCGGATTCGGAATCCGATAGAAGATAGTCTTCCTGAGTTTGTGGAAGTCTTGGTTGCAGTTGGAGTCGAGGCTCTATTGTGGGAGCTATGATGCTATGCTATACTTATTCAAAATAGCTTGTAGCTCAATTTCTGCTCGAGATTGTGTCACAACAATGTGCTCCTCGGTAGGATAACGCAACGCTAACGCTTTTTTTGATGTAACAATGCAATCATATGATGGAAACACGTGATGCCCGACTTTCATAGTCCACTTCCTAGTCTGTTTATATGAGTGAGTTGTTGATTTTGAATCAATATAATACGCTAATGCCTCGTCACTACTTAGCGGTCTATCACTTTGCACAGCACTTGGTTGTTGAAGGCTAATGCATGCACTTGCAGAAGCTGGATTTTCACCAATGTCTTTTATAACTCTGGCAACGTTTTTATGTCCAGTTGACCGTGCAGCTACCTCTGCAGCAGTCATTAATTCCCCAACACTCCGCGATTGAACTAGATCAGCAACTCTACGTTTCTTAGTTTTAAAAGATGAATCTTCAAAGACTTTTTTAGGTCTTCCGGGTCGAGAAAGTCAGCGGATGATGTAGGAGGTTGCGGTTGAGTCGATCGCAGGCAGAATTCTATCTTCTCGCCTTCCAACCACAACTTATTCTTATTCAGGAAACGCTCTTTTGACTTTCCTGAATACACTCACTTGGTAGCTATTTTCGAAGATATGCTGGCTAATTTCATATTAATTTCCCTTTGACACTCTTCAGTGATGTCAGAGAAATCACACGTAGACAAAATAAACTCAAAAAGACGATCATTTCTTTCGTCTTTTTCATGCTTAAGCCACTCTTCGAAAAACTCTATTTTACTAATAGAGTAAAGCTTTTCTACAAAAAAAAAGAAAAAAATATGTTGTACTCAAGTGTGCTACATAAAATATGTTACATAATCATCTTTAGCCATGTAGCTAAAACATATCAAAAATTCAGAGTGGATACAAGAGGATACATGGCTTTTCCAAGCCTGATAAGTTCGAAAACTAAGAAAAACATGGTATTTTTTTGTGTGTTCACAGATAGTCTACTTTATGAATGGTTATGACACATTATAAGATTCCAATTAGAAAATAAAATAGTACATACCTTCAGAAGTAAAATCCATCACTAAAACTTTTCACAAAATTAGAACTGCCACCATGAGATGTTAGTGCAAGTGCCGCAAAAATGCAACTGACCTATTTCTTTAACTGCATTCACCTCATTACCTTACTTTGATAAACGATGACTCATCAGTATGGAATGTTAGACGTAAACAATTCTTGGAATCAGAGGTTTAGGGTGTTGTTTACAGATAGAAAGTACAAATTTTCGGGAATTTGCTAATGACTTTTGTCCACCTGGCTTGTTCTACGCCGGACACTGTGCAGCCGGCCAATAAAGGTAAGCCAGAGATGAAGAACAATACTTCTCGCGGGAGATAGGGTCCGTGGGGTCGCTACTGCCCAACACCTCGCCACATGCTGCCCTTTTTTTTGTGGATGGGAAATCATCAAATGTCTTCTCCCGCTCTGGGCGGAGCGGGAGGGTGTGTCAGACTTTTACTGACTAAAACCCACCTGTGTTCCTTCTGTTGCCTGTGCCGGGGCCACGGTAACTCTTTCGAACATCCCGCAACCATGGCTGGCATCGGCCCTAGCGGTCCCCTTCAATGGTGCTGACATCTCTTTGAGGCGCGCGTGACACACAACGCGCCGTCGACTCGGGCCTGGTTCTTACCGGATGGCGAGCTACCCATTGCTCGCCGTCCGCAAGCTCGCACCTACAGTAGCCGGGAATCGGCTGCCAATTCCCGACGCCCAGGGCGTCTCCTGCGGCGACTAGGGGCGTGAGGGCGCAAAGCTTGCCTCTCCCTCACGCGTCCCGCCTCCTCGTTCGCGAGCATTATTGCTTCGCAGAAGGAGGTGATGGCTTTCCATGTACTCTCGCTATGTACCATGGCCTGGACCAGGGCCGGACGCGAGAGATCGCCGCCGCCGATCGCTTCCGCGAGGACACGGCGGTGCTCCGCCCAAGCCGGGCAGACCTCTACCATATGCTCCACCGTGTCCTCCGGGCGATCCACACAGTGGCGCCACCCGGGCGTTTTCTCCCGCCTTATCCGGAACAGGTACTTCCCGAGGCAGCCACATGCTGCCCTGCGGGTTCATGTATCTCTCTTCTTACTCTACCGGCACAGACCTAGAGTACAGGAGCGCGCAAGCCCCACCACGACGTCAACGTAGAGATACGGCGGTGGGGTTATTATTATTATTTAAAAAATATCTTAACAAATCTCGGGACCCTGGGGTCCCGGACCTTTGGAAGGCGTACGAGGGGCGGAAGCTAACTCGCAGAGGCCCATTAGACAATTTTAAATGATGAAGAGGCACCAACCGATGATTATCCCTATATGCACTATGCAAATGCACACAAGGACAACCCCAGGTTGGTACAGAACTATTGTAGGACATGGAAACGAAACATATTGGACTATGGGCTTGGGTGGCTATAGTGGATTAGTTACCAAGAACTATGGAAAGACTACGTCGCCTGCCTGATCAATATTATGTGATACATGGATAAAATGGCAGGGGGTGACTTGCAAACTCATTAATGGGCGCCCGAAAACGGTCGCTAGCACGTAGTGTCGTAGTGACAAGGGGGCAACATGTCCTGAGGTGCTTATGAGGAGTGAAGAGGTATTCCACGACTATCAGGACAATCCCAGAGCCCGGAAGATGGTCAAGATCCCTACCAGCACTCACTGAAATACTTCCTTCCTCTGAGCACGTTTGCTTTGTGAATCTCCACTCAAGCCGGCCAATAAAGGCAAGAATGAGGTGAGAGCTCTGTTCCTCGTCAGTGTTCACTCCAGCCGGCCAATAAAGGCAAGCCAGATGTGAGGAACAAGTCTTCTTATTATTATTCCCGAATTGAAACATTTTTCGTGAAATTTTTCCAATTTTTCTTTTCATTTTTTTTTTTCCAATTTTTCTTTTCATAAAGGACACATCAAATAAATGTTGGATTACAAGTATGCCAAATGTAGCATTCTATTGCTGCTTTATTAGTGATAACTAAAAACACGTTTAAATGTCTTTAGATTTTGCGGTTTCTGTTTAAATCTAAGAAAAAATATTACATTTAGGTTAATTGCAGTTATAATTTGTAGAAATAAATAAGTGCTGTATATTGTTAAGGATGTTTGGCTATGAAAGGAAGGAATGACATAACACCGACATCAACCTTAGTAATAGTTTTGACTTAGGACATAATTGTAGTACCTACATAGTAGTACGTAGTACCTACAACCTGTTGCAACGATTTCCATTTTACGAGAAGTGTTTGCAGTGCAGATTGTAATGAAGACACAACATGTCTTTGCATCCTGTCGACGCACAAGTGCCAATTTAAGCACCTCAACATCGTTAACCAAGTCGAAAGCAATGGTCAGAATCCGTAGCAAATAGCACAAAGTCGGCGAGTAGGCGAGAGCGAGTCCGTGTACAAAAGCGAAAATCGTCGTGAAAATATAACAGTAATGTTATAGATCTTCTATTATTAGAACTAAATTCATTTTATACTTTTCAATATTTTATTTCATGTGACAGTGACAAACAGGATGACAAGACATGAAGAAATAAATGTAATTGGAATCCATTTCGAATCAAAGAGGCCACATATATAACACCTCCGTCCCAAATCGTCAAGTTGTTAAGTTCCAAAGAGTGTTTCGGTTTTATGTTCCTCTCTTGGTATTAAGGTACCCAACATCTGATCAACATGTCTTTTGCAAATCTGACCAGAATCAGTTTCTATTTGATAGTGCAATTGGCCTAATATCTGTAAAACGGTTCCGAATTCCCATTTAATTTGGTCGTTTGTGTAGCTGCGTATTTGCACTCTCTGTCCAACAGTAAATGAGCGTACCGTTGCCTCATCAGTCGGCGGGCGTGTTTCATCCCTCATCCTCGCCTTAAAATAAACACTTAGGGTGTTTCTTCCAGCCGGGATTGCGGGATGTTCGAAAGCGTTACCGTGGCCCCGGCACAGGCAACAGAAGGAACACGGGTGGGTTTTAGTCAGTAAAAGTCTGACACGCCCTCCCGCTCTGGGGGGAGCGGGAGAAGTCATTTGATGATTTCCCATCCACAACAAAAAAAAAGTGTTTCTTATCTCCCTGCCAAACATGAGCTCATATGGACTTTTATTTGTGCTGCTACTTGACGTCCTCCGTAGGCGTTCCTTAATACCCAACAGTTTGTCCTGTACAGAGCCTGGCTCTGCGCTGATGCTATGTATTGCCTTTTTAATTGTTTGTACGTATCGCTCCGCCTGTCCGTTCGTGGCCGGATGGTATGGGGCTGTGGTTTTGTGAACAACCCCGCTTTCTCTGAGAAATGATTCAAATTCATTTGAAACAAACTGTCGACCGTTGTCTGATACTAAAGTAAGCGGGAACCCAAATGTCACGAAAAGCTCTTTAAGTTGGCGGATACACCATGAGCGTGTAGTTGCTTTCGTTTCTATAATTTCCACCCATTTTGTAAAAGCATCCACTATTATAAATAAGGAATAACCCTTAATCGGGCCAGCAAAATCGACATAGATTCTTTGCCATGGGCCTGATGGTGAGTCCCAATGATGCAGTACTGCGCTTGCAGGTTGATTTTGCTTTAATCGACATTTTCGACAGCTTTTAACTATGTCTTCTATGTCTTGATCCAAATTTCTCCAGAATACGTATCCACGCGCCAGTAATTTCATTTTTACTATCCCAAGATGTCCTGTGTGTAGTTCTTGTAACACTTGTTGCCTCAGGGTTGCCGGAAGCATCACTCGTGTTCCTTTAATAATGCAACCGTCTTGTAACGTCAGTTCGTTGTCATTGTAGCCGTATCTTCTCACTGAGTTACCATTTTTTAAAGCTACCAACAATTGGTTGTATTCATCATCGAGTTGGGTCTTTTCAGCAATTTTTATACGATCGACGGCAATTGTGTTCATCTGATTTAACTGAAACGCGCAATGTACGTCAATTAGGTTAATTGCTACGGTATCCACCGGTAATCTTGATAGATAATCTGCATTACTATAATCATCTGATGTTCTGTATTCAATAATGTAGTCAAAACCAGATAGAAAATGTGCATAGTGAAAGAGCCTCATTGTGCTCATCGCCGGCAAAGTTTTGTGTGGATTGAAGATCGTAGTTAATGGTTTATGGTCTGTCATAAGTATGAATTTTCTTCCGTAGCAGTAGTGAAAAAATTTCTTTAATCCCCAGAATAAGGACGTCGCTTCTTTGTCTATCTGACTGTATTTTTTTTCACTACTCGTCAATAATCGTGATGCAAAAGCAATAGGCCGATCAGAACCATCCGATAATCGATGCGATAGAACTGCTCCAAGTCCAAAAGGTGAAGCATCAAAATGCGTTAAAACTTTTCACTGAGGATTTCCTGTTTAATTTTCTTGAAACTCTCATTACATTTGTGCGTCCATTCGTATTTAATGTCCTTCTTGAGTAGGTCATTAAGAGGGCTGGATATTGAAGCTAAATTAGATATTTGCACATCTATTAAGGTAGGATATGGTCTTAAGAACTTATTTTTTCTTAGTAATTATGTAACACCTCATGTACCTACCCATATTCAAGCAAATACCCATATTCAAGCAAATAAATGATTTGATTTGATTTTAAATTCGGTATGAACTTATTGTAATAATTAGTCATTCCTAGAAATGTTCGCAGCTCGTTGATGTTGCTGGGACGTTTTGTATCCAGAATAGCGTTCACCTTGTTTCTATTTTTGTGCAGTCCATTTTTATCAATGATATGACCCAAGTATTCAATTCTCTCTTGAAAGAAATGACATTTATCATTATTGAGTCTCAAATTTTTTTCTTGTAATTTTTGTAATACCAAGCGTAGTCTTGAAAGAAGTTGTTCTTCTGAATGTCCTTGAATTATTATATCATCGAAAAAGCATTTCACTCCAGCTACTCCTTGAAGCAAACGATCCATAAATTTTTGCCACAAATTCGGGGCAACCTTGGCGCCAAACATAAGTCAATTTACTATAAATGTGCCCTTGTGTGTACTTAATGTTTGCATCATAGCGCTCTCCTCGTCCATCATCATGTTTAGGTAAGCTTGACTGATATCAAGTGTGCAAAATATTTGACCTCCGTTCATCTCTACCAGAATGTCCTCTATGATCGGAATAGGGTATTGTTCATCCCTTATCACTTTATTTAAGGTGACTTTATAATCCGCGCACAAGCGTATACTGCCATTTGGTTTGACAATAGGAACCACTGGTGTTCCCCACTCAGAGCTATCAACTTTTGTAATTACCCCTTGTTCGCACAGTCGCGCTATTTCATCATCAACTTTACTTTTAAGAGCATACGTCTGGGCTTCACAAAAATTGGTGACACTTCTTCCTTTAGGTTAGGGTCAAATGGGCTTTGTGCGACGTTGAAGCGTCGGGTGTGGGTCGATCGTAATGTAAGAGTTTTATTTTTTTTATTTAGTTCGTTATCAATTACGGTTTTGCACAGAATTTTGTTTTTTAGAATATATTTTATTGCTTATTTTATTTATTTATTTTATGTCCGTAGGTGTGTCCGTGGCATCACAGTGGGCCCTGTCAGAATATCAGCGCTGCGGTATTTGTTTTTGTATTTTCAAATATCGCAGCATCATGCTGAGATAGGAGCCTTTTTGGCCTCGCACAGGTCTTCTTTGTTTTTTTTTTTCTTTCCTTTTATTTTATTTGTGTTTATGATATTGTTAGTTTTAATGTTCTTTTTATTGTTGTATCTCCTGTGCGTGTCCCAAATAAAATATTTTTCTTTCTTTCTTTCTTTCTTTCTTTGTAATCAGGTATGCAACCAAGGGAGCCATCAAGTACCTTCGAGTATTCAGACAGTAGCTTATCCAGTTTTGGATGTTCTTTAGCATTAACTACGTTTATATTAGCTAGATCCAAGTTGATTGCTCGTATCCATGCTCGACCGAAGATAGGATCAACATCTTGTTTGATAATGTATAATTTTCCCTCAAGTGTTTGGTCATTGTATTTACATGTAACGTAGGCTACTCCGAGTGGTGCGAAGATTTCTCCTGTATATGTTCTCATCGTGATGTTAGTTTTGTAAATCTTGCATCCAGTGTGCAATGTTTTAAAATCTTTGTGAGAGATAGAAGACAGAGCAGCTCCTGTATACTTCCATTTTCAGTGTCGATCCATTAATACGTACATTTGTCTGTGTTGTTAGATCGTATTAAATTCATATCACAGGGGGTGGTGTCATCGACTGTATCTGAAGAATTGTCCGTGTCCTGCACCTCCACGTGTTCAGGCTCCAGTTGGTTGTTCCCAGGTGTTGTTTGTAAGCAAACGCGAGCAAGGTGATCTACTCGTTTGTACTTGCTGCAAGTATCCTTGATGCTGCGACATCTGTTAGCTTGATGTTCCTTACTTCCACAACGAAAGCATTTCCCTCGTAAGTCCTTAATTGTTAAAGGTTTATACTCTTGCTTTTGACTGCGGTGTTTGGGGTCAGTTTGAACAGTTTTCACATGTGAAAACCTGCCTTGCCCTTGGTTCGAAGAGAGAGCTGGTGACATAAATCTGCTGTCAAATTTTGCTAGTTCAATCGTGGTTGCTTTATTAATTAAGTCAGAAAATTCGGTCACCATTGTTTCCTGTAGTATTCTGGTTCGAATATCGGTGTCATTTAATCCTCTTATAAATTGTAAGGTAAGAAAATTATCACAGATCGACTTCTTACAGTTATTGCACGTGAACTCGCAATCTTGAGCTAAATGTTTCAAGTCTGCCGAGTATGTCATGACTGTCTCGTCAGAGCCTTGAAGTCGCGAAATAAATTTATGTTGACGAGCCCAAATACTCGGTTTTGGATCTATGTAGTGCTGTAATATTTGAACCAAGCTGCCAAATTCTAGTTCACAAGGATCGTTCGGTGCGCACAAGTCATAAGCTTTCTGGTGTAATTCCGGTGGTAATAAACTAAGCAGCGTGAGGGTCTGGATTTGTGGATTGTGACAATTATTTAGATTCATGTAGGTTTTCAATCTCTGAACAAAGTTATTGAAACTTTCTCGTTCCTGTAAAGGTTGGAAGTTAATTCTTGGTATAGTTACCGGTGTGCTTTCAAATGAAGCCGTGACGTAAGTCGACGGTGCGGTCGGTGGTGTAGCATAAGGGCGTAAGCCATGCAGCTTTAGCTTTAACTGTAATACGTGCTCTTCTGTAGAATGCCGTTGCTCAATTTCTGCTTCCACGTCATCTGTTAGCAACTCGAGTTCGTTTCGTAATTTTTCAAATTTTTGTTCATAATTTGTTAAGACTTGTCAGACGTGAACTTACTTCGTAATCCGAAGGATTTTGTAATTGTTCCAGTGTACGTTCGAACCTTGTAAGCTGGCCGCGTATAGTTGCGCGCAGGCGAGTAAGTCGCGCCAGTTCTGCCTCCATCGTCGCCAATGTTATATATCTTCTATTATTATAACTAAATTCATTTTATAGTTTTCAATATTTTATTTCATGTGACAGTGACAAACAGGATGACAAGACAAAGAAATAAATGTAATTGGAATCCATTTCGAATCAAAGAGGCCACATATATGACAAGTAATATGATCGCAGAGAGATTAGGGAGCGTAAAAAACAAACAATGCAAACAGAACAGAGCGAATGTCAATGAATGACTTTTTGACATAGCTAATATTAGCACGTCAATGACGTTTCATTACACCAAATCACCTACTAGGGCTCAAATGCGAAATAATGATGAGAATATACATTTTTAATAATATATATTATTAAAAAAAAACATTATTTTCATTAACTATGTGTATTTAAACCAAATCCATATTAAAATCCATTCTTAATACATTAATAGATGTTATTTTTTTTATGAAATAACTCGTTTTGTTCCACGTGTATACGTACTAAGTAACGCAGATAGTCGCGATATATATAAACAAGAAATGGGCCTTTGGTTTTTAAATTCCTTTTATCATTAACTTTTTAGCCGCATCATTAAAAGAATAATAGTTAAGTAACCAAGGGTCCTATTTTCATGCGATAATTTTGATAAATTTACATTTCTTGTAAATTAATGTAAGGGTGGGGCAGGATCTGGCATTGACATTTTTTTCCAATTTTTCTTTTTATAAAAACCTAAATCAGACTAGCGTTTTTTTTAAATCGGAATGTAGAAAATAAATCTGCTTTGTTTTATTGTGGTTAGACGAGTTACGTAGTGTACACAGGGCGTAACTACAGTGTGGTCACTCAACAGTGGTTAGAAGAGCACCAGTTCCTGGAGTGCCTGATCCAGATCGTGTGCGGCACGTACGTGGCGGAGGACCTGGCAGCACCGCAGGCCGACGCGCCCGACAAGGCGGAGCGCGAGCCCTCGGAGAAGACCGACGCTAACCACAAGGACGACGCCGGCGGCAGCGACGCTGATGCAGAGAAAGGTGAAGGAAGACTCGTCTATTATGAGTTCACGTTTTGAAGACATGTTTTAATGAGGGCTATCGCGTAAGAATTTGCCGCTAGATGCGCTAGTGTAGTGTGAGATCTCCGAAATGTCAAATGTCACTGAACATTCACTGTTGTGGGGTTTTCTATCGCGAACTTTTACTAATTATTCATATTTTTTGTAAAGATTCTGCCATTCCTGATAAAATTATGGGTTAAGATTTTAAGTCACAACTTAGGATCTAATCTGGTAACACTTGGAGGGAGATGTTTGCCTGCTTTATGCTTGCCCATTTTATGAACATTATTAAATATTCAGTTGAAGTATTAAAATGTAATACAATAAACATTGTAAGTACTGAAACATTATGATTATTATTATATCAAATATAAACACTGACAGGACCTTACTCGCCAGTGGCGCCAACTGGTGAGCACAAAAACGATAGCCCTCATTGTATCCCCAACGTTTTCCATGTTGTTGTTTCACAAATAGGGAACCTTACTGACAATTCATCCCGCTAGAGGGCGCACCTGCATCGCTTGGTAAACAGAACAACATGGCGTCCATCTGTGGTAAGACTAGCTAACAAAAAGGTTATATTACAAAGGTTAAAAGTTCATAATAATTTTAAATTGTAAATAATTTAATAATAATTACAACCGCACCGCACCCACCACCACACACCAAACCGGTGCATGAGACCGTACTATCGCAATAAGTAATAAAGAGGAATAAATAATTAAATAAAAACGTAAACAGAAAAACATGAAGTTTAGGCCTCCTCTTTCATCTATGGTTATGAAAAAAAAAATCTGTGATTAGATGACTGATAATGAGAAATCTGGTGTTGTTTACAAGTTACTGATATATTATTTTAGTGATATCCGTTCGTCAGGAATATTTTGTAATAGATAGTAATAATGGATCAATCAGTGAATCAGTGTTGTGCCATTAGGTAATATATGCAGGAACGAAGGCGTTCATTAATTCACTAAAAACGAATAACTTCGCAAGCAGTAGTAAATTGCTACGTTGCAAGCATTTTACGGTCACAAAACATTAAAGGTTGTGTTCTGATCATTTTAGAGCTGAAGACTATTAATAATAATTAAGGGTATTTTACAGATCAGAGTATTAACCTAATGTAAAAACACAATATTTTTAGTGCTATTTAATTGAATGTCACATTAAAAGTTTATTGTAAAGTAGTTCAATATCACAAAAACAAGTAAGTTTGAAAGCAATGTTTTTTAAACCTTTTGGTATTATTTTAACCTATAATTTAATACTGGAAAACGCCGAATAATGTTGCCGCGTGCATTTGACAGTTTGCTTTGGTTACCTCGCGTCAAACTGGTGCCATCTGCTGTCTCAGCTTTGCGTAATATTCCCTATTGATGTTCGAACTGTGAAATTTGAAACCTTAAGCTGAGCGCACATCACAGTCTACTGCGCATCGCATGTCAATGTGTCCGATGGTTCATACAAAATGTACGAAAGTGATGTAGGACTTTGCAATGCGGCAATGTTCGCCAAACTCACCACTAAGTTAAGGCAGTGAATACAAGTCGCATGGTAGAGGAAAAGTAGTCACCGGTCACATCTAGTCCCGTCGTCACTCAATACTCGAGTATTACTTAAAACTAGTTTCAACCAATCAAATGGCTTGAATCTAGTTGTAAGTAATGCCTGAGTATTGAGTGACGTTCTGTAATACGGGCCTTAGTGTCGTAACCGTAATATTTAAGAGGAGTTTTTAATTTCATACATAGTGTCCAATCGTCAGGTTCATCAAAGCCAGATCAGGAGAATAGTACAGAGTCCCCCGCGGCGGGCGCAGGCAGTGGAGCGGCGGGAGCGGGGGCAGGCAAGGGGGCGGGACTGAGCGCGGAGGTGCGCGCGCGCATCTCGGCGGTGGCGTCGGCCAACGCCGCCGCGCTGCTGTGCGATCTCATCGTCAACGGGTGCGCCGGGGAGGGATGCTCCACCAGGTATGCCTATCACACGACCTGCTTCCTGGTTATGTATTTCAGTGCTGTAAGAACCTGATAACTATTAGAAAAATATTAAGTAAATAAACAATAAAAAGTAAAAAGTCTTAAAAAGTATGATCACGTTTCTAACTTTCGCAAGATACTCAAGTGGCTCCCTATTCGACTTCGCAGGAACTCTCGGATATTGTGTCTGCTATTTAACGTCCTTCACAATCCTAAAATGCCATCCTACCTGCGGAAACGCTTTTCCTACGCTCGTCCTTCTGATGCTCCTTGCAGGTCACATCTTAGAAATCTGCTTAAATCCCCTCCCCACTCAACCGACTTCTACTCCTACTCCTTCACTGTGCATGCGGTTCGGTTATGGAACTCTCTTCCGCCTGATATTAGGGACTGCCAAACTGTTGCAGTGTTTAAAAGAAGAGTGAAAGAACACTATCTTTCCACTTCGTCATAGCTGTTAGTATTTATTATGTTATGTTTCATTATTATCGTATATTTTTTTGTGATATTTATTTTGGCAGTATAATGTATGTATTTGTATGTACTCATATTTTATGTTTATATATATATTTGTTTATATTCATATTAGTGTATCGTTTGTGATTTTATGTATTTTGTTTTCTCTTTTACTCTTACACACGTTGTCTACATCTCTTTATCTACTTTCCTATCGCAGGTATGCTGGAAGAGATTTATTTAGAAATAAGCATCACCTTTGTACGTATTTTTCTGTTCCTTTCTTCTTGTTTGTGTATATGTGTGTACACAAACTGTTAAATAAATAAAAAAACAATTTATTAGGTTAAAAATAGACTGAATTATTATATGATATGGTCAAACGTCATAATATTTCTACACCACATACAGCACACGATCAGGACAAAGATGCCTCCCCCCCCACCTTACCAAAAACTATAAAAGCATGTAACTTTTCCGTATTTCCATTGATTTTATTTATCATTTCACTTATCAGTATTACATATTTACTATTCTTTCGTCGAACATTTCCGTGGATTTTGATTTAAACGTAAATGATGAGTCTGTATGTATAGACAGGCGTGATGTTCGTATGTGACGTGTATCGCTCGCCGTCCTCAGGCCGCGCACGTCGTGGGCGCTGGTGTCGCGCTTGCAGTCGGAGGCCGGCGTGCGCGCACTGCTGGCGGGCATGTTCACGTCGCCGCCGCGCGCGCGCACGCACGCGCTCGTCAACGGCTGCCAGGTGCTGCGCGCGCTGCTCATGCACGAGCCCATACTGTGAGTATTGTGGACGAGCCATCAGGGCGGCTTAGCTGACTGACTGCCACGGAAGTTCGATGAGTTAATGGCATATATAAACACTAACTACATAGATAAACACTATTTCGTATTTAAAAGGATAGAAAAAAGGGTAGAGGATGAGCTTGGATTGCTGATCCTATATTAATATAAAATACGAGTGTAACTGTCTAGTAGCGTGGAGCTCCACGACTCGATGACAGTAGTCACGCACCCGCACGCACCCGCACGCCACTCGTGACCTAATACACGTGTCTCACAGTAGCATGAAGAAGGCCTCAAGCGACGAGGAGTCAGGTCGCGGCGGCTACCAGTGCGAGGGCGAGGAGCGCAGCAGCGTGGAGCTGGCGGTGGCGCCGCACCTGCCGCTGCTGCACCACGCGCTGCTGCACGCCCCGGCCGAGCCGCGCCCGCCGCACGTGAGTCACACGCAGTCAGCGCGAGGAGGACTGCCACTTTATTATTCCATTTTTCTGACAATGTCTACTATGGGTGTATACTGTACATGGCATCAAGTGCCAACACGTAATCGGATTATCTTTTATATTTAGGCGTCAGTACGAGTACGAGTACGAGCAGGCTTTGTAAGGTATACGTCCACGTCCTGGGGGATTACTCGCGTGGCTGTCGAGGGCGCTCATGCTAAAAACTAAATCATAATCTTAGACGTAGCGTGACTTGTCGCGATGTGCTTGGAGACGCATATCGCGCGACATTTTGTTCCCTAACAAATACTCGACGTTTGTGTATTTGTCGTGTTTTACTATTCTCCAAATAAGTAATTTTTGACGTTTCTGATTTCCTTGACTATCACATGAAGATGGCATGACGCCGTAACGCCCATAACTGTGTTAAAACGTCAATCAAAAAGTTAAACTACATGATATGGTTATGTCAGCACACTATAACAACGAGTAACATTCACACCACACAGTGCGAGCACAGCACGTTTGATATCAACATGTCAGCATTCGACCTGCGCCGGGCCGGCCAACTTAGTACACGAATAGCATCCGTACCGCGTGCACTCATAATGTTATCAATAAATATCAACCGATCAGCATCAGCTCCCCCACACACGTGCGCACCGTTCATTTTGTTTTATTTTGGGTTGGTTGCCATGACTGCAGCTTTGTTCCAACTGGTTCGTTATTTTGACAACTGTCCAGAATAACCTGTTCAATTATTTGGAGAGTACTGATGCGTGTCTGACCGCCTCCCCGTGTGCAGGAGGCGCCGCCAGGCGAGGCGGGCGAGGCGGGCGAGGTGTCCGCGGGGCAGGCGGGCGCGGGCGCCGTGGGGCTGGCGCGCGTGCAGGTGGCGGCGCTGCTGGCGCACCTGGCGCTGTCCGAGGTGGAGGAGGTACCCACCACCATGCTCACGCTTGGTACGTAAAGTGTAGTCTTTTATAAATCTTCCTCAGTTTTCAAATACCTGTTGGGCTTATGGCACTGTGCCGACTCATGCATAGAAAATTATATATAATTATTTGATAACAAATATCAAAATGCATATAATAACCGTTAAAATATATATAATGACCGTTTTATGAAAACTATGTGAAAAAAATAAATAATTTTGTTGTCAGAGTTTGTTCTTAATTCGGTCTGACATGTTTGTAAAGAACATGGTTGAATCTGATTATGCGATATTGACATTACGAAGAAATATTCATTCTGAGTCGGTAAAGCAGATTTTATCGTCGTATCGTAATGAGCAGACAAAAATAGCCCTTCAGGTGAACATAGTTTGGATATGACTTGTACAACAACAACACCAGCCGGTCTATTCTGTACAAACGTCACGTCGTGAAGTGAGCTGTCAATACTATCAATGCCTAAGTGACACTGTTGACAGCTCATTTCACCAACGTCTTCACGGCGTCATTTCTATAGAATAGTTCGGCTGGTCTCCACTCTTATGAACTTGTCATACCGAATACTGTCTAATCCACTTCACAAACGAGTTTGGTCTTTAAAACACGAGACCTTTCAAATAGACATACTAATATTTTTTTGCTCTTCTTTTTATGTCTAGATAAACATCATCAATCACAAATTAGATATTTTGTGTTAAAGGGGATGTAATAACGTAATAAGGTGGCCCGCGAAATTAAGTAATTAATTTAATACTTCATGCACAGAAATGTACAGAGGCGGACTTAATGCCATAGGCATTATTTACCAGTCAACCTTTGGGTGATGCAGAGACAAACAGTGACAGAACAACAGAAATTCAAATTATCTTACGTTTTTTGCTATGTTCGAGTCAGTGTCAGGTATGTGGATCAAAATATGACGACCGTAACAGATGCGCATTTACAGAATTGTCTTCACATATCGTGATTTTATGAAATAGTCATAGGTAAGGTAATACAGGCTGGCGTCTGCAACTCCACGCCAGTGCGCGTATTTTGCGTAATGGGTGGGACAATCGATTATTCGATCCCCCAGCTCCTCAAGGAAGGCCAGCAACGCCTTGGTGTTACTGACAATCTCACGTAGGGTACCTGGGTTACCGAAGTACTTTGCCCTGTATGTGGCGAGCACTGGGCAGTTTAGTAGCACATGAGCTGCTGTCTCGTCGTCCTCCATGCAGGCCCTGCACAGCGGACTGTCTGTGACTCCTATGACAAAGAGGTGTTTATTAAATGACCTGTGGCCAGTTATGGCTGCTGTAACTATACGCAGCTGCTGTTTATTTAGCCGGAGAAGCCGCTTCGTGAGGCGGCCATCAATTGCAGGGACTGCTTCCTTGGCCTGCCTACACTCATCCTTTTTTCGGGGTGGAAAATCCTCATGGATGTCCTCCGCCCTGGGGCGGGCGGAGGGGTCTGTCAGACTCTTACTGACTAAAAACCACCCCGGGGTTCCATCTCACACCTACGCCGAGCCTACACTCACCCTGCTCCAACCATTGCTTGTGGTGTTGCTCGCTGGTGCGTTTCCTTACCAGAGTGCGTATGTACCCGAAGGGGAGTGGCACGATGGGTTCAGGTCCCACTGGTGCCATGCTCGACCCCCTCCTGGCAAGTTCGTCGGCTGCGTCGTTGCCTAACGACCCGCTGTGTCCCTTGATCTATTGAATGGTTATGTTATTATAGCTACCCACCTGGTTAAGACGCTGGTGGCACTCGTATAGCTAGAATCAACTGTGTGGCTGTTTAGCGCTTGCAGGACAACCATGCTGTCTGAGAGTATACGGATCGAGTGGTCCTTAACTTCCCTGGCCGTGATGGCTGCAGCTGCTAAATAAATACCTAGTCATTAAATAGGGTAATTTGAACTTAAATGAGTTGTATTGACGATTTTAATGATTATAATGAAATTGTGTGCATACATATTTGTTACGGTCGTGAATCACATTTATTTCACCTGGGGGTCTGCTCCCTAAGCACGAAGTCTGTAGTTTCGCCCGAGGTTACGGGCGTCTCCTACTCCGTATCACTTACAGACATAAGATTAGTTCGGTTCCCGAACTAAGAATGAATGACAACACGATTTGACAGTTGTCCCTATGCCCGATGTGTTCTTGCCCTTCCGAAAAATGTCACTAATGACTTTTGGACGGGTCCGTGTCTTTGTGGACGGACTTATAGAGTAGGTCCCCTGATACTGACCTGCAAATTGGCAAAAACGTAAGAAACTTTGTAATTTCGCGCTCCCTGGCGCTTCCGTCTTATGTATAAGCTAGCTATGCGTTACATGTTACTACTTGCTGCACCCTAACAGGTCATTTACTCACAGGTTTCATCTAGTTATAGCCAGTAACTGGGTGGATTAAATAAACATTGTTGTCCTGTTGCGCAGGCACCCCGGCCGTGCTGGTGGACATGTTCTTCCGCTACCCCAACAACAACTTCCTGCACGCGCAGGTGTACACACTCGTGAAGCACGCGCTCACCAACCGCGTGTACCGCACGCAGTACGCACGACATGTCAGTTACGTCACTATACCTAAGTTACAAGCGATGCATGTACACATGTATCTTGTCAACAATACTCGCCCTGTATTAGACAGGTCTGCTTGCGCCACAACACACTTACGCGTCGACCACTAATCGTATGTAAAACATAGCTCAGTTTATGTTCATCATTCGAAGAAGACTTGGATATTTGGGTTTATTTATAAACGTTGCTTATAGTTAGGTAATAATTAGCGACTGCTTAACCATACATTTTTTGATTTTAAACATCTCGTAACTGTAAGCCACGTCTATACATATGTATATAATTACTTGTGTAAATAAAAAGGGACTAAGTATGTTTAGCACTAAATGCATTTACCCCCTTACTAAAAAACGTTGCATAGCGTCTGTATAGTTACACAACGCTTTGTCTTCTTCTTTCGAAAGTCAAATTACTGACGACTGAAAGAGAGAGATCGGTGTGTGACTGTTCACTTGATATAATACGTTTATTAGTAAGGATTTTAGTGATTTGTGGTGCAAGCGAGCCTTCAAGCAAGATTTATTTAATACTTTGATTTGGTCTTTACAGTTATTTGTGGAATGTGATCTGTTGACGCGACTCATGGACGTGTTTGAAGAGAACAAACATAACAAGTAAGATCTTTTAAAAGTTTTAGTCAAAAGTTCTCTAAATGTAAGATTATCCAAGGTTTGCCTCTCACATAAGCTCGGTTTAAGTGGGCGAAACTGAGCTACTGAAACTTGTCGTGACTACGTCAGCGGGGCCCGAAGGTATTCCTGCTATACTTAACTCGGTGCGCACAAAGCTTAACTTTACCACTTACCCTAATATTTCGGCGTTCTCTTACTGACGGGGTGGCGCCACACGTTTGGAAGACAGCTTTTATCAACCCCGTGCATAATAAAGGCCCTAAAGACGATGTAGAAAACTACAGGCCAATATCCAAGTGTTGCTTGTTTGCAAAGGTTTTAGAAAAAATTGTTTACTCTTACAGTTTATAGTGCTATTAAGCAATATCTGCTAACATGGCTTCTTAAAAAACAGGTCCATAGTGTCGAATTTGCTTATCTGTTCCGATTACTTGTCCTCCACCATGTCTGAACCCTCTCAAGTGGAAGTGGTCTACACTGATTACAGCAAGGCGTTTGACGTATAGACCACGGTGTCCTCTGACGTAAGCTGCTTGCAGTGTGTATCGGAAGCAATTTATTCAGATGGTTTACATCTTATATTGACAATCGCTGTCAAACAGTTACACTGAATGGCTACAGTTCTGTAACTGTACGAATGCCCTCGGGAGTACCACAATGATCCCTTTTAGGTCATTTACTTTTTATTGTGATTTTTATAAATGACATTGGTTCGTGCTTCACCCGTTCCAAAATAGTTATTTTTTCCGACGATATGAAAATTGAATGCCGTATATCAGAACTTTCCGACTGTTTTGGTTTCCAGCGGGATTTAGACTTTGTCTCCTTAATAAACTTGAACGAAATGTTTGTAAATGTTTTGTTAGTACCACATTCACCCTCAAACCACATGCAATCAAGTTTCAGTATAAGTTACATATTACTATTATAAACAGGATAAGCGTTATTAGTGTTCTGGGTGTAACATTTGACTTCAAGTTGCTTTTTGATGCACACATCGAAAACGTTCTTAATAAAGCTTCTAAAGTACTTAGATTTATTCTTAAGTATAAAAGTAGTACTTAATGGGCGACTTTGGCTAAAGTCGGCCTTCAAAGACGGCGAGGTTGAAAATTCTTAAAATTAGACATCTGATTTAAAAAAAAAATTGACCATTTTCTCGTTCCTAAGGTTAATTAGTTTATTAACTAACCAAAAATGATTTTAGGAAAGCTAAGATTAAACCAATTGGAGGTTTTTTTTTATTCATAGAAAAAAAGAGTTAAATGAATTTTAAGTTTAATGAATTTTGTGCGATCCGTTCTCGCGGATCATGGATTGTAAACGTGGGCGCAATTCTTTTACCTGTAATAACAATGGGCCGAGAGGATAAGAGACCGAATTATTGCTATCTCTCTCACTCTCGGTGGCAAGAGGGGCAGCGCGCAACCGAAGCCAACGCAAAACAAGTTACCTCAGTCGTGCTCACTTTGTGTTTGCTGTTACGCGTGTCGCCATTTTGTCTTTACTACACTCGCTTTGCCCACGGACCCCGCTGCCTACTTGTTTGACTACGAGGAGGGATCAAAAAGTAGTGAGAATGAGATAGAATATAATGAGTATTGATAACATAATAATTTATTTTTCTACATAGTCTCAGAGTCTCTCTACACACCGAGTCCAGCGCTTTTCCAAGGCTTCATCCCTTAAAAAAAAAAGTTTTGTCTTGGTCCTGCTAAAAGCTCTCCACGGCATCCATCACCTCGTTATCGTCTTCGTACCTGTTTCCCCTTAAGTATTCTTTCAATTTGGGGAACAGATAAGAATCGCTAGGCGCCAGATCTGGTGAATAAGGGAGGTGGTCAACCAATTCGAAGCCAGCTTGCTGAATGGCAGCCATCGCAACTGCCGACCTGTGCGCGGGTGCGTTGTCGTGATGAAACAGCACGCCCCTTCGAAGTTTCCCTCTCCTTTTCTCTTTGATGGCATTCCTCAACTTGGGAATTAAAGCTGCATAATATTGGCCTGTAACAGTGGTTCCACGCTCCAGGTAATCAATCAACAATGTCCCTTCTGAGTCCCAAAATATTGAGGTCATAACCTTGCCAGCCGATGCCACGGCACGAAACTTCTTCGGGGTCGGTGATGATGGCCGTTTCCATTGCGAAGATTGCTGTTTTGTCTCGGGATCAAAATGATGGACCCATGTTTCGTCCATTGTTACGAAACGAGACAAAAAGTTTTCAGAATCTTCTTGAAACTTGTCCAACAATATCTTCGAAATGTCAAGTCGATTTTGTTTCTGACTGTCGGTTAACATTCTCGGCACCCATCTTGCCGAGACTTTTCTCATATTCAAAGATTGTTTCAATATGGATTGAATACTTCCATATGAAATGCCCGTTTCTTGAATTAAGTATCGGATGGTAACTCTTCGATCGCTCAATACAATTTTCTCGACTTTCGCAACATTTTCTCGGGTGACTGACGTCGATGGACGGCCGCAACGATGTTCGTCTTCCGTGCTCGTTCTCCCTGCTCGAAATTGAGAAGCCCACCTTGCGACAGTGGAATACGGCGGAGCAGACTCTCCTAATGTTGCTTCCAAATCGCAATGAATCTCTTGCGTCGTTAACTTTTTTAAACAGAGGTATTTAATAACGGCTCGCACTTCGTTTTTCTCCATTTTCGAGAACACGTTCCGACACGAAGCAAACAAATGACTACATTCAGAAAAAAACAAAAGAGAATCGACGATTTTTTTCTTTATTAATATTACAAATATGTATCTGAGCTATGCCTGCCAGTATTGATTTTTTTTCTTACCAAGGAGTAAGTCGTTCTCACTACTTTTTGATCCCTCCTCGTACTTTGTTCGTTTATTGGACTGTGTTTTGAATTCTGATTTGGATTTAGTTTACTTGGAAGTGTAAGAGATGAGTTACACGGTAAGTGAATATTCAGAAATGCATTATTGTTATGGAGTTGCACGAGGAAACTACCGTGAAGCAGTGCGACTGTATCCCGAACAACTTCTTCTGATAAAGTCTTCTACTTCTTTTTTTTTTGAAAATTTTTAAGTTGGTCAGGTCGAAAATTCTCAAAAATTCAGAAAAAAATTAATAACTCGAAAACTATGAAAAGTCACGGAACATACATGGGGGTGATTCGGATACCCCACGATTCGAGGGACCTAAATTGTTTTTTTTTTGGACGTCAATGTTCCGGCCAACCTGTATAACGCGATGTAAGACGTTTCACATGTTATCACTGCATGAGCGCAGACGCATTGCAGATCATCATCTGCCTAGCCTTTTCCCAACTATATTTGGGGTCGGCTTCCAGTCTAACCGGATGCAGCTGAATACCAGTATTTTACATGGAGCGACTGCCTATCTGACCTCCACAACCCAGTTACTGGGTAATACGATACCCCTTGGTAAGACTGGTTGTCAGACTTTCGGGCTTCTGACGACCCGTAATGACTGTCAAAGATCCACGAATGACAGCCAGGACCAACGGCTTAACGTCCTTTCCGAGGCACGGAGGAGTCTCGGTATGTAAAGATGGTCACCCATCTACGAACCAACCCCGGCAAGCATAGCTTAACCTGATGGATCGACCCATGCGGCTGTTATTACTTAGCCACGAGCTCCTCTCAGACGCATTGCAGATATGACGTATTTATTTAAAATTGCAAATGGTACTATAGACTGCCCCGAGCTGTTAGGCAGTTTAGGGTTAGTTACACACTGCAAAATGTTTAATAAACAGTCTGGTGAACATGATTTGGATATATTCAATACCAGTGTTTCTCGGCTTAAGTATTTGTTGGTGAAAAGCTTCTTTACGGAAAAGTAATCGTTTGCGTTTAAATGATTTTTAGTCTACTAGCTGTGCCCCGCGACTTCGTGCGCGTGGATGTCGTAAGATACACAATATACTAAAATAACAGCCACATTTGAATAAAACTCCCTCGTCCCCCGACTCGCTGCATTGCATAGCGCTACTTCGTTTTCGCTTAGCCTTCTTTCTGACTTTTATTTTTTTTGCTCCGCTCCTAAAGGTCGTAGCGTGATGTTAAATAGCCTATAACCATCCTCCAGAATTGGGCTACCAAATGGAAAAAAAAATCACGATCGAGATCATTGAGGCTGTAACCGCTCGATGTTTTTGCCGAGGCATTGAAGACAACTCGTAGTTTAGTAGTTGCTGACTCATATCGTTGGACGCAATGATGCGATAAGTAGCAGTCCGGCTGTACGTGTGGCGCAACTGGTGTCATATGTCCGAGCTCTAGGTATTCAGAAATAAACGTTTTATAGTCACAAGCCACAGCTGGCTGTCTACTTAATTTCCGCTCTAATTGGAAGAATTGAGCAATCGATATTGTTTTCGACTCGCCAATATTTTCCTCAAAGTTTTCTTTGAATGGTATTTGGACGACGTAGCTTCCATCTTGCCGTCTTGAGGTCGAAGATTGGTAGAATTCGATGCATTTTTGATCTTCTTCTGATATCGCTGGAGGTTCATGGATGTCCTCCACTTCCCAAAATTGCTGAATCTCTTCGATATTATTTAAGATCATATTGCAATGGTACGTTTTGCAGTTGAGTTGCCGCTTAGGATCCATCCCATCTGAGTTTGTTGGGCTATGGGCAACATACTTTCTGATCGACAAATACCGTCCATAAGGATAGTGGAATAGATATCTGCCCCAAATCAGATGTCGATTAGCCTACTTTTGCAGAATTCGGGATCTGCTAAAGTTATTTGGTTAAGAGTAGGCCAGTCTGGTTTAGGTAAGGTACAGCTGGGTAAGTTATTTATCAGTCTGTTCATTATATATACGTCCGTTTCAAAGGTAAAATCGCTAACTAACGATGAACATTTAATGGTAATCCTGCCCTTACAGTTGTTTTCCTTATTTCCTATTCCAGAGATATAACCGTTGCATTTCTGTCGCGGTAGTCTTAGCAACTGAGCTGCGCTTTCCCTAATAATGGATGTCTGTGACCCTTGATCTAAAAGAACTCTCATTTTTGGTAGGATCCGTCCGTTGCTTGTACGTTAATTATTGCTGTGGCAAGCAATATTTCTGAGGGTTCTTTAAGAAGCGATGCGACTGTGTTTCTTTCTTGCTGTTGGGATAGCGATTTCGTAATCGTGGCTGTATTTGACCCAGACCGATGTGACGTAAATGCTTCATGCAAAATGGTATTGTGTTCTTTATTGCATTCTTTGCATCTTATTTCGGATAGGCATTTTTTGCCTTCATGGTAATGCAAGCAATTAATGCAAAGGTTCAATTTAGTAATAGTATTTTTCCGTTCATGAGGTTGCAATTCCATTAACTTTTGACATGCATGAATTCGATGATCGTCGGAAGTGCAAATAGGGCATTGCTTGCGATAGTTATTTTTGCGTTTGGAATTTGACGATTGCGAAACTTGGTTTGTTGAGTAATTAGTTTTGGGATTGTTATAATTTCGGCTATAATTGGAACCTTTTGAAGAGGGCGGTTTGTTATTGTCGTTGGATTGATATAAGGATGATTTTTGCGTGGAATTTTCGAGTTTCTTACGTGAAGTTTCCAGCATCATAAACTTAGTTTCTAGAAAATTAAGGAAATCTTCTAAGACGGGCAACTCTCGCGGGGATTTTAAAGTTTGTAGATAATCCTCATATGTATCCGAGTCCAGTTTTTGGGACAATATACATACGAGGAAGGGATCCCAGGAAGTCACATCAACTCCAAGGTTCTTGATAGCATTTACGCTCTCGTATGTAGTGTCGTGAATTCGTTTTATATGATTTGCCGACTGTTGCTGGTTTGCAGGGATGTTCATGATATTGTTAAGATGAGATGTAAAGATCAGCCGTTTATTATTATAACGATGATTAAGGATATTCCAGCACACTAGATAATTGTTGGAGCTAACTTGGAGATGTTGGATTAAATTTTCGGGTTCACCTTTACCTTACTCTTTAAAAATTGCATCTTTTGTGCATTCAACAAAGAGGGGTTATTGTGCACTGCTTCGGTAAAAAGATCTTTGAACGAAATCCACTTATAGTAGTTTCGGAGGCCGTCGTCCTGAATTGCTTCTATGATCAGTTATTTGCGCGGCGGTTAGTATCGGCCGTCGTCCTGAATTGCTTCTATGATCAGTTATTTGCGCGGCGGTTAGTATCGGCCGTCGTCCTGAATTGCTTCTATGATCAGTTATTTGCGCGGCGGTTAGTATCGGCCGTCGTCCTGAATTGCTTCTATGATCAGTTATTTGCGCGGCGGTTAGTATCGGCCGTCGTCCTGAATTGCTTCTATGATCAGTTATTTGCGCGGCGGTTAGTATCGGCCGTCGTCCTGAATTGCTTCTATGATCAGTTATTTGCGCGGCGGTTAGTATCGGCCGTCGTCCTGAATTGCTTCTATGATCAGTTATTTGCGCGGCGGTTAGTATCGGCCGTCGTCCTGAATTGCTTCTATGATCAGTTATTTGCGCGGCGGTTAGTATCGGCCGTCGTCCTGAATTGCTTCTATGATCAGTTATTTGCGCGGCGGTTAGTATCGGCCGTCGTCCTGAATTGCTTCTATGATCAGTTATTTGCGCGGCGGTTAGTATCGGCCGTCGTCCTGGATTGCTTCTATGATCAGTTATTTGCGCGGCGGTTAGTATCGGCCGTCGTCCTGAATTGCTTCTATGATCAGTTATTTGCGCGGCGGTTAGTATCGGCCGTCGTCCTGAATTGCTTCTATGATCAGTTATTTGCGCGGCGGTTAGTATCGGCCGTCGTCCTGAATTGCTTCTATGATCAGTTATTTGCGCGGCGGTTAGTATCGGCCGTCGTCCTGAATTGCTTCTATGATGTTATTTGGCCATCTTCGCCATGACGCCGAATCCAAAATGTCACGGTGAATCAAGTTCTCGTGATGTAGCACCAATGACTATAAAGCCTCTTGACTGCTCATACGGGCGACTCAAGCTCACGACACAAATGAAATTGCACTTATGTTAGATGACAATATATGAGGGGCCATTTTAGTTGTGATCAGTTATTGGATCTCTGCACACGCGGTTATTTTGATATCTATTCAAACATATCTGCATAAATAATAACAATTAAGAGTTCCTGTTAAATTAAATGGTGTGGGAAATCGTCTAAAATATCCAGCTATAAAAATAATGGCATAACTTTTCATCGGTAAGTAAAATAGATTTCTAATTTAATAATGCTATGAATAATGCGCAGGGCTCAAGCTAAACTGGTTGTTTACGTAAAATGGCACAAAAAATTATACCGCGTTGAAGTCTTTTTGAAAAGTCCCTTTCTCTCACTAGGGTATTGTCAATACATCTATCTCATTATATCTGTACTAATGCTGTAGTATTGTGACAAAACAAAGTCGAAATTGATGATTAAAAAATTATCGATGTTTCCTAATGGTAAAAAAGTAATATTACATTTTAGGTTTCCAAATATTCCGGGACTGAGAGGATTTGAATTTCATTTATGAGAATGTATTGTTCTTTCCGACAGGGATTGACATTACTATTATTTTTATTAGACATACTTTAAATTAGTCGATTAAATTTGCTGATTGATTTAATTGAATAAAACTTAAAGAAGTGTCACGTCAGTGTTTTATTTGCACCCAGTTAACACTCTATCAGTATAGTTTTAAAAAAATGTAGAATTATTAGACCTCGATTTTATCGATATCGATATTATTGTTACAAAACTGACTTGCGAATCACTATTTTTGTAACATTCGTCCTGATATTGTTGCATCGGCTAATCACCACCGCTGTATTGTCGTCGTCCCCCGGCCCGCAGTGGTGAGTCGTGTGCCTAGACGAAATCGGTCTATCAGCTCTTAATTGGTTTAATTCTCTTTGTATAGCACTAATATTCAAGACATCTTCATGGAGAAATAATATTTCAGCCCTTTTTTTGCAGAGTTAAACTTGTCATTTTATTTCAATCAATAATTTTTTATTAAATTTCAGACTTAATATTTTTGATAAATGTCATTGTAACAAATGTAATTATGTCAATGTATCAAATTTTAAATGAGTTTCATCATTAAAAATTCATTAATACTCTTATCTAATATTTTTAGACTTTACTAAACACAGCGTGATAAAGAATCTAATTTGAACACTGATAAACATATTTAGACCGCGACTGTACGCATGAGATGACAATCTTCATCATTATACACTACAGACACAATGGCTTTCTATTTGTTTCTGTACTTACCAATACGAGTGGTTAATGTCTCGTCTTCCCCAGGAGCGGTGTGCGCGCGGCGTACATGGGGCACGTGGTGCTGTGCCTGTCGCGCGTAGCACGCGCGTTGGGCCCGCCTGAGCTGCTGGCGCACGCGCTGCGCCTGGGCCAGCCGCTCGGCCAGCGCTGGCAGACCTTCCTCGACGACACACTGCGCCCGCTGCTGCAGCAGCACGACACGCCACTCGTGAGTACTATTGGGTTTACTAGCGTGCTTCTGATGGCTATGTGTGCACACTGGCACAGGGACGACGAAAGTTCACTAGGCAAGTAAGTATACGGGCTCACAGCACTATTTTATAGTCACGAGCTCGGAATAGAAAGGAGGAGATAGAGAGCACACTCAGAACAACGAAACTGTACGTAAGCGGTAAACGTGATAAACAAGAGTTCAGCGGAAGTGCGATAGTGGACCTCGTGACGCGGCGCGCGCATGCGCCGGCGGGCGTGGCGCGAGCTGCGCGCCCGCTCCGGCGACCGGTCAGGAGCTCATAACAAACCTGCTTTGACGGTCCATCCGTTTATAAACAAATAAATTATTAACTTTTACTATTTTGAAATATCGTCGTTGTCAAATTGGTTTGAAAGTAGAAATACTACTTTTTGACCTTTGCGTATAGTTCACTGCCCTATCTACCGTATAAAAAAACCTGCTAAGTGCTTATGAGCACTGTACGACGACCTACGACCTTTTTCATATATATGTAGTTCTTAAAATACACCTTCATATATAATTTTACAGGAGAACTTGTTTCAATATTTCAAAAGTATAATTTTTGCACAAAGCAGACTTTGGTTTGACAACGACGATATTTTACTTTTCTATAATATATTAACACTAAAAACATAGTAATAGTAATAATTGTTTCTATGTTTTTAAAATATGTTAATATGTACTAAAATAGTTTTGTACTGAACAGTAATCTACGCCACACTGCCTTACTCCATGACACCCCGCCAGCCCATCTCTGCTGGGACCTGCGAACTACACTCCTTTGCAAAAAAAAAAAACGGGCACCTTTCACTCATTGGCTTTGCTACGGATAATATTAATATTTTTAGTATGTCATTAGCTTAGATGACTAAAAATTTCTTAGTATCAATGAAAATATTATTTTTTTACAGTTAAATCCTGGATTCGGTGTTTTAGTCAATGTAAACAGAGAGCCGTGTTAAAATGGACATTTTTATGGGTATAATGAAATTAAGACTACGAGTATTTTAATAAAAAAGACAATAAAAAATAAAAATCAATAACGTGCATAAGCTCCCCCCGCAGCGATTACCGCATGTCATCGTCTTGGCATGCTTCCCACCAGGCTTTTGATGCTGGCCTGTGGAATGTGTTTCCACTCAGCCGAACTCCCTGATGTTTTATGGAGGTGGTTGGACAGATCGTACTCGCCTTTTTAGGAGGTCCCAGACGTACTCAATGGAGTTAAGGTCGGGGCTCCGCGCTGACCAATCCAAACGACGAATACCGACCTCTTGCATATAAGCATCTACGTCGCCAGACTATGTAAATGGTATCTTCACCAATTACAGTGAGTGCGGGTTGTGAAAGGATTTCTGTTATGTTGTCTTCCCCTCGGACCGCGAAAGCGTAGACGTGCATTCCGTACAAGTAGTTCCATGTTTTTATTTATTATTTTTATTATTAAAAACAAATGGTTATTTGCTGCCTCGTTGGTCTAGTGGTCGCAAGCGCTACTGCTGAGCATGAGGTCCTGGGTTCGATTCCCAGGTCGGGTAAAGTGTTATTGGGTTTTTCTATCTGGAATTTCTCACTAGCAGCCCAGAGTCTGGATTTGTGCCCGGTTGATGGCAATAGGCTCCCCCCCTATTACATGTGACTTAAACATAACTGGCGAAATGTGGGTGTACCTTACTATAGGTACACCTCTGCCTAACCTTTCGGGGAAACAAGGCGTGATGTTATGTTATGGTTATTTCGAAATTAAATGTTAAATATATTTCACTAAAGTACTAGGCGCGCATAAAGTTTGAAGAGAACGTGAAACGCAGAGCGCTGGAGGAAACGGGCCGGCAACAGTCGACACAGAGATAGAAGGCGGAGCCTGCTGCGCGTACGCCGTGCGTGAGTCATCCTTGTCGGCTGCCACAACTTAAGAGCGATAGCGATTAGCGTTATCTTGATTTGCACTTCTGATTATACGCACTAACAAGTTAAGGGAACATGTATAAGACACCACCCAAAACTCCTCCGAATAGATACTCATCGGTTTCTGAGTCTGATATCCGGAAGCTGCACGCAGACGAAGACACAACAGGGAACATCACCCAGAGAGCCAAAACCAAACACGGATGGTGTTCGGATGAGTCACCGCTGATTCTCCGGATATGTTTAAAGACGATATCAAGAGGATAACCAGTGAGATGATGTGTACTCAGAGCACCCGATTGGACAAATTGGAAGGTCATATTAAGGAAATAAAAAATCACTACACGGGAATTAAGGTCGCAAATGCTGATCTCGAAAAGGCGATGACGGCGATTTCCAATCAACTACAGTCACTCGAAAATAAAATTACGGGACTAGAGCAGCAACGTAGCTCCATGGTAATCGAGTTAGCTACGCTGGGAAACAAGTTGGAAAACCTCTATAGAATTACGCAATGTACTCAAAAGGCAGAATGAGACCAAAATCATGCTGTATGAAACTATAACGGACCTGTCATTACATCTAGGCCTTGATACCGATCCTCCTCCTCTCATTTTCAATGGTACCGTCATACCCATTACCCCTACTGTGAAAGATCTCGGTTTGCATCTTGACTCGACGCTTAGCTGGCAGCGCCAAGTCTCTAATGTTAGTCAAAGGGTCAACGGTACTCTACGATCTCTGTATCGTCTGAGAAACTTTTTGCCCGCTAAGACGAAAACTATGCTTGTGCAGACTTTGATTTTCCCTATCATTGACTATGGTGACGTGTGCTACTTTGACTTGAATGCGTTGTTGCTGGATAAGCTTGACAGACTGCTTAACAATTGTATCCGGTTCATATTCAACCTCAGAAAATATGACCATGTGTCGAGCTACAGGTCTGAGCTCAAATGGATGCCCATTCGCCAGAGAAGAAATTTGCGTGCTTTGACCACGCTTTTCTCCCTTCTTAACTCTCCCACTCCTCCTTCTTATCTAGTGTCTCACTTCCAATATCTATGTTCTTCACACGCTAAGAATCTTCGTTCTTCTAACAATCTTCTCCTACTCTGTCCTTCTCATACTTCTGACTTTGTTCATTCTTCCTTTCATATTCAGTCCATTCTTCTTTGGAATGCGCTACCTCTTGACATCAGGATGGCCACCAGTCGGTATGCATTTAAGCGGAGATTGCGGAGTTATTTTCAAAATAAATAGCGTAGAGTCATCTCAAAACCTCTCTCTCTTGAATTTGTATATAATATATATATATATATAATATAGGTATATATTATAGTAAATATGTATGTATGTGTATTATAAGTTTATGACTAATTTATGTACAAATTGTTCCATTTCTAACAGAGCACCTGCCATCTAATCTCTTCACCACCCTTGGTTGACTGGTAGAGAATGCCTAAGGCATTAAGTCCGCCTTTGTACTTTTTTAAGTGTGAAAAGTTTAAATAAATAAATAAATAAATACCGAGTCCGCTAGTATCCGTGATATTATAAGACTACCCTCAAAAAAGGAAAATTTAACATCGAGTCTATCAGTTGAGTTTTGTAATACATTGACGAAAACGAATTTTCTTGCTGTTAAAGACTACAATAAACGCAGTCCCCAAGACAAAATAAAGTCCACCCATCTAAACTTACAATCTGCATAGGAATCGCCTATTTACATCACCGAGCGAACAGCGAATTCTAAAAGGTTGTTTTACCTTACTAGAAACCATGCTAAGAAGTACCAGTATAGCTATTGTTGGACGTCCAACGGAAGAGTTATGCTACAAAAGGACCCTGCCAGACAGGCTATCTTGGTCAAAAGCGAAGAACAAGTGAAGCAGCTGGCGACAATAATCAAAGCGTGACTACGTGCGTGTAAGTGTACCTCATGAGCTATTTGGTTACTTCACGATTTGTTCGAATTGCTCTGTTAAATTACTAAATACAAACAAAACATATACATACGTAGGGTGTTCTGAAAGTCGTGAGATTTAACTTTATTTTTCACAGTTTTTCAAAATAATTGCCACCACAATTAATACACTTCTGCATCCTTATAAACCAATCACTAAAAATGTCTTTCCATTTCTGTTCAGGAATTTCCGCACATAAATTGTCTCAGGCTGAAAGTAAAGCTTCTTCGTCCCGAAATCTTTGCCCTTTCAATTTACTTTTCACGAAAGGAAACAGTCCAAAGTCACATGGCGCCAAGTCTGGGTTGTAAGGCGGATGTTCAAGAAGTTTCAAGCCGGCATCTCGCAAAAATTGGCATGTAAAAGTAAAGATTTAAGTAAGACTTTCGATTGTGATCTGGTCGTTTTAACCGACTGTTGGTTGCCATGCTCTAGCAATAGCACTATCCCGATTCTGAAAAATTACTCCGCGTTCATGACCACCAAACATATAAATCAGAGTGATGGTTTAGTGATGTATTCAAGATCGGACCTGTCTGTTACATGCGAAGAGCCAAATTTCCACCGATCTGCATCTGAACTTATTATAAAAATTAACTTTGATTTGGCGATAATCTGTATTTATCGATCGCCGTCAATAGACAATATAAGCAGCTTTATCGTAGTTCTTAACAACATTCTTCCGTCGCTGCATAGATTTAAATCGGTAATTATAACAGGTGACCTGAATGTGGACATCAAACCTACCACACTTGACATGCGCTCCCACGAATACCTAAATTGCCTTGCCTTTCACGGCTATCTTCCTGCCCACACTCTACCGACCAGGAATGGAAATTGTTTGGACCACACGTTCCTCAAAAAAATTTCCCCCACCCACACATTTGTCTTAAGCTCCACAATAACAGATCACTCCTCCTCCTTAGTTTGCATTCAAGATAAATGTCTACGAACGGTCGTAAACTCCCTTATAATAAAAATTGACTATGAAGGGCTTGACAAATCCATGTCGCAACTGGACTTTACCCCTATTCTCAGTATAAACTCATCAACTGTGGAGAGGTCGCTGAGTTCGTTAGGTACAGATAAGGGTCCAGGTTGTGACGGTATACCACCACTGTTTTGGAAAAGTTGCGCAAAGTCTCTAGCACATCCGATTAGTTTCATCTTTAATATCTCTTTGAGAGAAGGTACGTTCCCAAATGAATGGAAGAAAGCGCTTATAATTCCTATACATAAGAAGGGTTCGCGAGTAAAAATAGAAAATTACAGAGGTATTTCTATACTTAATACTTTGGGTAAAGTATTTGAAAAGCTTGTGTACAATGCTATATATCCTTGCATTCTTAGAGGTAGCTTGCTTCTCTAACTTTGTCCTTGGCAATACAGATAAGGGAGGGCAGGTTGATGTGATCTACACAGATTTTGAAAAAGCTTTCGATCGCGTGGATCACAGCATCCTGCTCAGCAAATTATACAGACTGTGTATTCGCGGCGATCTTCTTCGTTGGGTAAAATCATATTTATTTAAAAGGTCACAGGCTGTAGTATTGGGTGGTTACCGTTCTAACTTCATAGCAATACCTAGCGGTGTTCCACAAGGATCCCATTTAGGACCTCTTTTCTATAATGCATATTTATTTGATATTACTGACTCTTTTAAACACTCCGAACACTTAATGTACGCTGACGACAAAAAAATATTTTATAAAATAACTTCATTTGATGACTGTACAGCTCTCCAGCAAGACCTTGACAATTTACATGATTACTACACAAGAAACAAGATTACAGTAAACGTCACGAAATGTCAATGCATCAGTTACACACGCAAGAGGAACCCTATAACGTACTCGTACCAATTTAATGGAATAACTATTAATAAAGTTGAGATAGTTCGAGACTTAGGAGTTATGTTCGATAGCAAATTGAAATTTTCAAATCACATAGATCTTTTTACTAGCAAAGCTTATAAAAATTTAGGATTCGTTCTAAGATCCTGCAAGGCATTTAAAAACATTGAAGCGCTTAAATCTGTTTACTTTGCTTATGTTCGCAGCGTTCTTGAATACGCATGCCCAATATGGTCCCCTCAATATAATATATATAAAAATCAAATAGAACGGGTTCAAAAAAAATTCATTAATCACCTTAACTACCGCCTCCGTAAACCTCCAATGTCCTACGAAAATAGCTGTCGGACGTATGGATTGTTAACACTCGATGAACGACGTGAGGTGTTGGACATGTGTGTACTTTACGACATACTGAATGGTAGGCTCGATTGTCCGGATTTGTTGTCACAGATCAAATTTAATGCTCCTCTACGACGCACTCGCCATACGCCAATGTTGCATGTACCTAGGCATGCCACTAACTATGCTAGTAATTGTGTACTTACTCGCATTGCGCGAGCCTACAACAAAGACTTCTCTCAGGTTGATGTGTTTAACTGCACAAAACCTAGTTTTAAATTCCAAGTTATAAAGATTATAATTGATAAAAACAAATAGCAGGCAACTATGTTCCATTCACCATAAAGCATTTACTATGTTATTCATAATTTAATTTAATTAATATTATTATCTCCTTTTCATAACATATAGTATATTTAACTTTCAATTCTATATTGAAACTTTATTTTAATATTATTATGTCCTTTTCATAAAACGTAGTGTATTTAACTTTCACTTCTATATCAAAACTTTATTTTTAAATATTGTTTAAAGTCCGTTCAAATCAAATCAAATCATTTTTTTCTTTGTTCGCATGGTAAATACAAATTAAGTTAAGCAGGGAAACCTACTATTAGCCTTACTAAACTGTAATATCTTTATTTGTATTATATCATATGTATCGCTGTTGGTTTTCTAAATAAATAAATAAATAAATAAAAGATGCAAATATGGCTACCGATAAATTACTGAATTTAATGGCTGTGTCCATTTCTGCAAATAGTCAAAAGGTTTCATCAAAAAAAAAAAAAATCCTCAAACTGTGGATCACACCTGGTTTATTACGGTGCATGAGGAACAGGGATGCTCTGCACAGGAAAGTTAAAAATTTCCCATGAATTGAAGTTCTAAAAATTACTTACCTTCGATACAAAAACCTTTGTATTAGAATTTTAAAGAAAGCAAAGAGAATTTGTGATACAGAGAAACTACAAAAAGCTAGTAAAACCCAAACACATTATGGGACACTATAAAAAGGGTAACAAACACTACTAAAACTAAGAATACATCTCCTAAATTACTAACTTTATCATCTTCACCTATGGAGTCCTGCAACACTGTAAACTCATTCTTTGTTAACATTGGCGAGAGGCTTGCAAATGATATAATTCACACTGGTACTACGCGGCCATTGACAGTCACTCAACGCACTTCTGATACCACATCGATTTCGTCTTTCGTCCTCGACCCTACTGACCTTGACGAAATTACAACAGTCATCCGTTCATTGCGCTCTGATGCTGCAACTGGCTGGGATGGCATATCACCCTACATCCTGAAGAGGTACTCAATCTCCTTGGCACCCATACTATGCCATATTTTTAACCTCTGTTTCGAGAGTACCGTCTTTCCGTCTTCTATAAGGCAAATAAAGGCAATAATTCACGCTGTCTTCAAGGGAGGCGACGGGAACTTGTCGAATAATTACCGTCCCATTGCAGTTCTGACTGCCCTATCCAAGGTACTAGAACGTCTTATCAATAAGAGACTTGTACACTACCTAGAACATCACAAACTAATATCACCACAACAATTTGGATTTCGTAAAAACAACCTGTGATGCAGTTCAGGTATTAACTAATAATATCGTACAAAACCTAAACAGTAATAAAAAGGTCTAACAATATTTTTAGACTTAGAATTAACTTTGTTTTCATACCCTGACTCTTTATTGGCTATTAAAACCTCTTTAGAACTAAATTTTTACCAATAAATGTAGAAAAATCAAAACCGCCCGTTTTTTTTTTTTGCAAAGCAGTGTATAAAATAATAGCCTCATTATATACTATACATTTTGATGAGTTGCGCGAACATAAATTTATAGAGCAGCTTTTGTCGCGATGTCAGGTCGATGCCATAGTAAAGGTTATTCTAATGATGAATACAATGACCCCTTTTCAGATTTTAAATGATTGCAATTATAGTAAATATAAATAATGATGGTGTGTTTCAGGGTGGTTACTATCCTTCAGAAAACATCTACGAGGTGAGTACCTATTTTAGTCAAACCACTTCTTATTTTTGAAACGTCCAATTTCACACACATTTTACTAAGATCACTGTATTTGCTTTCCAGGTGGAAGTTATGGCCGACGTGAGTATATTTAAAGACCCGCTTTTTATCCTAGATCTGTTATGATGTTTGTTCTCCGTCTGTGGTACTAAGTTACTTATTGTTCGTCAGTTCAACGACATGGCGGCGACGGCGACTATGGACGAACTGGCAGACGGCGTGAACGCAGAAGATGGCAACGAGGTCGGTACACGTTCGTGTAACATTATTTGCATTTTATTGAACTGACGGCGAATTCCCGGATTTAAATACGTTCGAAATCTAGTCGAAATCTCATCTCGTCACAATTATGAATAGTCGATGTCAAAAATATACGAGAATTAGAGATATTGTTGACAGATTGAGACTGACATTAGAATGAGAAGGTTCTTAAAATACGGAGATTGCCGCTCAGTTCTCCAGTGGTGGCAGGTTTTTGTTTTTGAAGAAGTTACGGATATTATGCTATAGCTACTTGTGTATTTCAGATTTGTGGCGCGATGGGCTCATCCGCGGAGTCTCCGGACTTCATAGCTGACGGACTGGGCCTCGACGACGCTGATAATGTAAACACATGTCATATATTTAATATAACCTGTTCAATTTATGTGTTTTCTAGAACAGAACTAGGCAGTGATAGCAATTTATGAAACTGTTACAGCACAAGGGTTCTTAAAACACGAGTGTGAGCTTTATAACATGCGGCTTTTGATAGCTAGTTTTGCGCAGTTTCATACACTACTTTATTTAAACTTAGGCAATTTTATCAAAAACACAATAAATAATAGCGTAAATACGCCGCCCAAATGTAAAATTCCAGCGCAGGGGTCACAGCCACGCGCCACAGGAGGCTCCACCTCAGATAATATAATGCTTTATGCTGTTAGAGAAAGTGTGTTTTAATAAAACTTTTTAATTTCACGTGGATAAAGTCTGTCATTATGGTACTGTTTTTGTTTCAAAATAAGAACTTCACGATATAAGTGTAGATAGATATAGAGGTGTCGATAACATAATATATATCTTATTGTTTGCAGATGAGAGCAGCCAAGAGCAATTTCTTAGAGCTGGCCAGTCAAAGATTTGGTGATGAGTAAGCGTTTCTGTACTTTATTTTTTCTTTGTGAACTTAAAATATTTAGGTACTTACATTATTTATTACAAACTGGACTTTGAAGAGCGTTGTCTCGGGAATAGTATATCCAATTCGAAAAGAAAGGATTGCCATATCGGCGACGTACTCTACTAAAAAATAGAAACATCAAAAAGCCCGACTGCAACTAAAACGTTCAGAATGAGCTCACTCTCCAGGCAGTCTGATGCAGTGGCGGCAGTTGTTATTTGTTTCGTCTCATGCCATGTGCTCGTGTGTGCAGCATGTGGGAGGACTCGGGCGACGCGGACGCGGACGAGGACGCGCACGACGAGGACGAGTCCGCGGACGTCGTGCGGGACGTACTCGACCAGCACTCGCGTATGTATTACTTACTAGCTGATCCGACAAAAGTTGTCCAAAGAACAACTTTGTTTGGTTGTTCATCGTCCATACTTCGTTCGCCTAAGAAGCAACAGAGACGTACATTTACTTGCTGTGATCTAAATAATGCTTATATTCAATTAAAACTAAATTAAAATCACGGACACTTCTGAGCATTGTAAAAAATCTAAAACACTTTCGGATTTTGAGGTTATATTAGGCCAATAGAAACATACTAACTTAGCGTTTATTAGTGAAAATACATTGGATTTTATCTTTAAACGTTTCATTACATAATATTAGGTAGTCAGAACTATTCGTTCTGTATACTAATTTATTTGTAGTTATGATTAGATTAGGGCTATGAACTGTTTCGTTTTTGTGTGACTTACGAGTAAGTATTGCATTTTACTAGGAATACTACATAAATAAAGTCTCGATTGTTTACCCAAAAGGATTAGGCAGAGCACCAGAGGTATACTGTACTTAATGTCAAACTGTCATCTGTCAATGATGACACTGACATGTCGATGTTGCTCGTTTCACACAGCGCAGCGCTGAGAGTACTGAGTTTTGTAAAACGGTGTAGTGTACGGTGCACACTATACCGCTGCGTACAAGGACTTGGCTGTATGAGCTACAATGCCCTTTGCCTATTCAAAACGTCAAATTGAAACAAAAAATAATGGCGCCGGGGAATAAGACCGAAGTGAATTACTTTTTAAGAGGGCTGTCAGATTTTGTCACCTCTCTCGCTCACACAGGACCAAACTTTTAAGAATGTTCAATGAAAAGATGCTTTTTTGAAAAATGTAACTAATGGGGATCTACTAAATAATATTAATTTAATAGGTCAAACAATCAAAACACATTTCTATTGTGTTATCTAATAAACTTAGGTCATTATTAAGTATTATGATCTGTTTTTGAGATGATTTAAATAAATGCCACAATAAAAATGTGTTTTTAATAATTACCTATTAAATTAATATTATTTCGTAGGTCGCCCATTGATTACATTTTTCAAAAAAACATCTTTTCATTTAACATTCTTCAAAATTTGGTCCCTTGTGAGTGAGAGCGGTGCAAAATGTGACAACCCTCTAAAAATGTTTTCGAAATTCGGAAGTGTCCGTTCTATTGTAATAATTGTAATGTAAATTATAAAAAAAAACTAGTAATTATTGTAAAGGTTTCATACGTGTTGATTCATAGGCCATTTTTAACAATGTCCTTTCAATAATTCATACAAAAACCGCTGATCATCACAATGATTGAAGGTTTGGATCACTTGACACGTTTGTTGGTGTTTTGCTTTTGCTCTGACTTGAATTGGAACATACTGGCTTTTAATAAATGGGTGCAATGAAGTCGGCGGCATAAATTGTAGTCAGTCCTCTAGAAAATAGTTGTTCAGCCTCGTGGCTTCAGGACAGTTTGCTGCTCGTGTTAAGGTTCGAGCGGTAATGACGATTAACATTACGAGCGTGTTGTGTGTAGCGTGGGACAGCGCGGGCGGCGCCGGCGGGCCCGGCGGCAGCGGCGCGCCGGGCGGCAGCGGCGAGGGCTGGGCGCAGTTCGGCGAAGCCCACGACCCCTTCGCCGCGCCGCCCGAGCCACCTGCCCTGGCGCCGCACGCCCCGCAGCCACCCAGCGCGCCCTCCTTCGCAGCCGAGGATGAGTTCGCGCACTCGCACGAGTTCACTCCCTTCTGGTCCTATGCTGACACGCATCACGCGCACGGTCAGTATACAATATTTCAATGTTAGATGATAACGCAGCAATGGATTGACATTATTGTTGTTGCTAGAATACTGTAACTGTAATACTGATCGCCATTTACGAAGAAATAGTTGACCTCGTCTATGGCCCTGAATATTCCATTGTCAGATTTATGTATTCGGTTCATAAAGAAGGACTGCGACTTTCTCATGACTGCGTAAAAGTCATCTACCCTGCTTTCGGCAAACATGCCGGACGCACTACACCGCCACGGCACACCCAGTATGCATCTGAATGCGCTTTTATATTGAACTCGCAGCGTGTTGTAAATGCGCTGCGTGTAGCGTGTGTTGCTCCATAGGGCACAGGTGTAAAAGTTCCGGCAGTATGCGTTAAACGGGTAATTTTTACTTGAGTTGAACATTTCGCAAGTCGTCGTGCCAGCGTGTTACTGTCAGCGACAAGGGAACGCCTTTGGCTTTCAAGGTCCTCGTCATCTTTTAGTTTCTCATTCAGTATATGACCTAATTTATTTATTTATTTATTCATATAACATAAATAAATAAAAAATTAGGACATATACTGACCATATACAATGTGGATTTGGACGTACGAAATTAAATTAAAACGATCACAGTACTAGTCCATCGAAACATTTTAAAACACAAAGATTAGTAGTTATTGGAAAATTTAAAAATTGCAGTTTAAAAAAAAATAGCAGAATCAACTGCATAAAAATTAAACACGCTTTAACTACGAAAAGTCACTGACCAACGGTGCGGTGCGGGGTGCGGGGCGCGGCGGCGGCAATGTTTACCTATTATTACGGACTCGGATCTACATCATGTTGAAAAATAAGAAAATGAAAAATAATTTCCTGTGGCTAAAGTAATCATTGGATTTGATTGATTTTTTGTATACGGGTAAACAACATGATTCTCTTTACGTGGTTTAAGGGAATGTCAATCGTCCTGTTCCACCTTGTATATGACCTAAATATGTGAAACATTTGACAAATTCCAAGTTAACTTTGCATATAAATATGTCAGACACGAGTATATGTAATGTGCTGTTGTCGTAACGACAGCACATTGCTTTTTTATTTTAAAAAAATTGCGCGCGCAGCACCGTTCACGTGATAAAATTTTTATTTTTTTATTTGCGATAGGTTGGCTCTTGACTCTAGTCTAGGTCAGAGATGACAGAGACAAAGTCGACGATAGAGCGAGCTTACTCAGAAGAAGCCTGTTCACTCTGACTTTGAAGAGATCGGGGTTGTATGCGTTCGGAAACACAGACGCAGGCAGAGAGCAGTGGCGTGCCTAAGAGGAAAAGTTAGGGCAAGCCGACATATTTTTACGATTAAAAACACCACCTAGGTACCTACCGTATCGCTTGACAAGTGGCTAAGCTGCGACTGTTACGGACTGCGCCTTTCATTTAAGTACTTACTAC